>OZ018321.1:158255164-158786737 GCA_963969495.1 Ceratothoa steindachneri | reverse complement strand
GTGGAGCTACTGTCAATAACGAGAAACTATCTGAGCTCTGAGCTCCACGCTCGACTTTGCCATCCTGGTGCAACAAGACTTGCTCATTTTGTCAGAGTGAGAAATCTTCCTTATTCCATGGAAGATGTGAGGAGGATGTGCTCTGAATACCATCAGTGTGCTTGATTGAAGTCCTCGATTCTACAAACCTCACTAAACTCCCCTTATCAAAGCCATGTAGCCCTTTGAACGTCTTAGTTTGGACTTCAAGGGGCCTCTATCCCCGAACTCCAGAAACCGCTATATGTTCACGGTGGTGGAGGAGTATTCTCGTTTTCCGTTTGCATTTGCCTGTCAAAACATGACTACTAGTAATATAATTCATTGTCTAAACCAGATTTTTGCGATATTTGATATGCCTTCCTACCTGCATTCTGATCGCGGATCCTCGTTTATGGCCAAGAATCTACGTGAATTCTTGCACAATATAGTCATCGCCACTAGTCGAACGACACCTTATAATCCTCGAGGGAATGGGCAGTATAAGAAGCATAATGATATAATCTGGAAAAACATAACCCTTGCTCTGGTATCCAAGAACCTTAATTCTATTATATCTCTGCTCTGCACAGCCACCAATGCTACGCCACATGAGAGGCTCTTCTCGTACCAGCGTTGATCTCCCAGTGGCCATTCGTTGCCAACTTGGTTGTCTGTACCTGGACCCGTCTTACTACGGCGTCACGTTCGCGCCAGTAAATATGAACCCCTCGTTGATGAGGTTTAATTGTTGAGGCAAACCCACAATACGCTCATGTAAGATTTGCCGATGGACGCGAATCAACGATATCAGTGCATGACTTGGTTCAAACTGGTAACGTATCATTATATGAGAGGCAAGAGGATCTTAACGTCGATCCTTCTACAGAGACTGGTTTGGTGGAGATTCTTCCGGCACCTACTGTCGATTCATCTGAGTTGAATTCTTCCAATGCTGCAGGTGATCAGAGTATATTCATCAAGGAAGGAGATATGAAGATGGATTCTCTTCCGGCCCAGGTATCTGGTGCTCGAGCTAATCTTCAACGTAGGGATGAACCCTCCACCCCTGCGCATGGTGGCCCGGAACAACTGCGTCAATCGACGCAAGAACGCCACAAGTCTCTTCGCTATATAGAACAATGATTCTTCAAGGGAGGGGAGAATGTGGTGATCTAAGCTTCATGTAACCTTATATGTATAATTACCTAATAGGTTACGCTACATTACTTTGTTTACTTAACCTGATTAGAATGGGTATGTTTACTTATATGATTTCTCTTTTATTTTCAGACTGTATTGATGTTTTGTTAGTTGAATAGCCTAGAAAAAGGTATTGACGCTTTATTATGATTAACACAGTAGGCTATTTTATATGATGAACCTTTTAATTTGTATGTAGGCTATTAGCTAGTTTCTGTGCAGCTCTCATCTGGAACATTACAGCATGCCTTGTATTTGGATAGCCTACATTTTTATAGTTAGGCTTACACTGAATAAGGTAAACTAGAATAGTTTTAGTAGGCTTATAATTTTGTTTTGTATTTCTTATTTGAAACAGTTGATTGTGAGAGACATGAGGCAGGAGGAGGCAGAAATAGCAGGATCCTAAAGCACAGATGATGCTAGGCCAGCAATAGTATGCCCTTCTATATGGAAAAACAGTATAAAGAGTTCAGGCGTAAAAATGAATGGTTGTATGCTCATGATGGAAAGCTTGACTGTACCTCATGCCGTGATGTGAAGAACCTGGGTGTCATGGCATTCCGTGGTGTCGATATTGCTATTCACTGGGCTGAGAGAAAGCTAGGCCCATATCCTAGTTCCAGGGATACCCAGCTTGCAGCGCTGCCCAAAAAATAATCCATGCGCATGGGAACTCCAAATGCAGATGTTCTCAGTGAACTAAAGGAATTGTCTGAAATGCTCCAGAACAGGAAGATGACACTCCCAAACGCCAACACCACCATGACCATGTATGTCAAACGCATCGAAAACCTCAGTACCTACCCAGGACAACACACAGTCGCTGCCAGCCAAGCAGAGGAAGCGATGGAGATCAAGAGAGAGTAGCTAAGTGTGGGCAAGTCTCCCATCATCAACTCTGGTCATTTCATTCGAGCAGTGTCTGACAACATGAAATAAAGGCTTTTTACAACCAGAGCAAACAGAGCATAGGCCCGTGTCACAGCCAACCGAAAAGAGACCTACAACATCTTCATCAATCAAAGGTCAATCCATGTCTCTGACAACCGGGAACATGACAATCCTCGCTTTGGAGAAGAGGAGGTGAAGGATTTAAGTCAGGTCCTACAGGCGAATGAAAAAGAGACCCACCTTGGTTTCATCGAGTATAAGACAAGTGGAAGGATAAGCATTCCTAACCAGATGAAGATGTTTATGGCAGTATATGCACTGTCTGCAAACAATGCAGATTGTGAAAGATGGTTCAGCTCAATGAACATGTCCATTACAGAGTACAGGAGCAAACTCTTAAGCAAGCACAATCTTCTCTTCATCAGCTATGTGGGACGACCATACAGTCAGTGGGATTCACTGCCTTATGTGAAGACATGGCTGGGCAAAGAAAGAAAAGAAGCCACCTCAACAAATGAAATGGCTCTCCACTACACAGAAGAAGAGGACAACTACTACAGCCCTCTGTTGAAATGTATATGATTCCATTTTCCCTGAATCTCCCTTGCATACATCAAAGCCTACCAGTGTTAGTTGGTAATCGACAAATTTCCTAAACCCAGAAAGAGACATGGACATGGCTTGATTTTTTGTTTTCACAGTGTCTGATTACTTAAAACATTGTTGCATTGCTCAATGATGTTGAATTTCTTTTAAGTTTGTGTTCTGATTTTTCCCCAAATAATTCTGTTGCACTTACTTACATGAAAATAAATGTTTGGTTATGTCGTAGAATTATATCTGACTCCAATTGAATGTTCGAGATGCCATCACTGGTTATCCACTTATGGGCTAGCCTAACGGTAACCGACCTATTCCTTAGCGGAGGTAAGGAATTAGAAAAATCGCGGGGTCGTTGATTTATTCTTGGTCTTATGGTCGGCCTCTGCTTCTGCTAAGTGAGTTTCTATTGGTTTGTCGTATGCTCACGTCCATGTATCTGGATTTCAGTGTTGTCTGTCTTAATTTCCTTGTATGAGAGACTGCCCCCTTGATAGTAATGTTAGTCTCATTCTTGTTAGTAACTATTCTGATGTGCGCCTTTTACAAGCACCTTTATTCAATTGAAAGCTTGGGGGCGCGCCTCCGTTTCTCCAATCCGAGATGGATGGATGGATGTAATGATGCTGGTCTCATGGCGCAAACTTCACGGTGATCGCAATGTCATGCAATTTTATAAAAGAGGCTCTTTTAATATTCTATTTTCAGATTTAAAGGATGATAATTGTCGTGGCTTGACATTATATTATATCAATACCATATTATATATATGGGGAAGGGACTAATAACTTAAAGGTGAATGGACAAAGGGGCAGAACGCCACGAGCTTCGACGCGCGGAGCAGCGAGAATAGAGTGCACAACGAGGTCAGGTAAAATTTGGGCAATGGCACACCTCAAGGTTATTTAAAGAGGCATGTACAAAAATATAATTTTATTTACATAAAATAAGAGAATCAATGGGCAAAATTATATTGGTAAATGATGAAGGGGGGAATTGTAGAGTTATGCATCAGACTCTGAAGTTAGAAATTAATGCGTTACAGAAGGAGACTATTACAATGGGCAGGATTAACTCAAATGGGTTGCTGAAGGGGGGGGGGGTTGGCTTACGGAAGATTCCGGGTGAGACGTCAGGATAAGGTTTCACGGATGTCTTCTGCAGGCAATAAACGTGAGGGCGAGGGCACTCGGAGCTTCTGAGCGGGAAGTTGACGTAATGACGGTTCTCCAAGGGGGAGGGGCGGTAACGTCCGGTCCAGGGGAGAGTATTTCGGCCACCCAAGGACGAAGAGGGAGCGAGGAGGGCTTCTACAAGAGTTGATGAGTGGAGTCGGAAAAATCGCTCGGTGGCGATCGTCAAATGGAAATACCTCACTGGCTAGGCTAATTCCAACGACACGAAAAGTTCAGCCGTCACTTTGCTCCGTTGTTAAACACCTGACTTGGAACTAGGGGGAATGCTTCTTGGATCCTGGCGGGACTCCTCAACTCTGTATCTTCCACCTGGAAGACGAGCCTTATATATCCGAGTCTTTCCCCGCAGGGGTGGGGAAAACATGGGGTGTTTGGCCAGCGCTACTCTCGAATGGCCTCGAACCTTCACGCCCAGGCGATTCTAACCCGCGAAAAGGTGGTCCGGGGTGGACGCGGTTCGAGGTTACCGCTTGTGGATGGGGTTGGGGGAGGCTTGCCAATTTAAGCCTAACCAAATTCTAGAATTTTCTTTAACGCGTGGACGTCACTTCCGTGCTGGAAAAGAAATTCCACGTGGAATTCCCCCACAATAATCGATAGATGATGTTTGTTAGTGTGGATATTTACGTGTGCTGATGATTTGAATGGATATGTGTTGAATGAGTTATAAATTTCTTTGACATGTTGTTATATTATAGTTTAGTAAGAAGGCCACTTTCCTATAGAAAACTTGTCAATCCGGGATAGATATTTTGTTCTTTAAATATTAGGCTGAAAAATGGGCAGAGTCACAGCTCTGTCAAAGGGTAAATAGCGGCGTCTCAGTTCGCCGAAGGTGGAGCACTCCGCGATGATGTGGGTCGTTGTTAGGGAGGGAAGGGGGGGGGGGAGGTCAAGCAATCTTGGCAGTAAATGGGTGGTGCTTTTTCCATTAGGAATCCGTGCGTCACTCTAGTGTGGCAGATTACAACTTCTTGCCGGCGTGAGATTGTCGTTGGTTTCCACGCTGACAAATTTGGGAAAATGTGGCACACTTTGTTTGAGCCCCCAAGGTTGGCCCATCTGGCTGACCAGGTTTCTCTGAGTGCGTTTCTTATTGCATTCTTGTAGTCTTGTGTCTCGGTATAGGTATATTGCTCAGATATCATTGCAAATCCAGTACTGTAATTTCGAACCATCTGTGAATATTTCGACCCTCTGGTGTTCTTCTGCGTGGTTAAGGAATACAAGTCTCCGCTCCCTAGGTGGCATTTGTGTTACCTGGAAGTTGATGCTCTGGCAGATTTTAACATTATTTTTCCAGAGCGGGGTTTGCGGGTACGACACCTCATGGATGAAATTCATTGTAATTCAAAACTCCTCCATCAGGAGTCGCGCCCGCACTCCAAGTGGTCTTGGGAGTGACCGGGTTGCTATAAAGATATGGTCTAGCCCGTCGTTTAGAACGGCTTCGGCGGTCGGCGAGGTATGGGTTCTTTGGGCACGTACGTAATGGCGCAGTGTGATTTCCGCCATCTGCAGGTCCAGGGGCATTTTCCTCCTGTCTCATAGAAGACTGGGTATAGGGGATGATTTGAAGGCACCAGTGGAAATCCTCAGATTGTCGCTGGCCACCAATTCTATTAGTTTGAGGCTACTCGTATCTCCTTACCGTATTGCAGTTTGGGGTGGACAATGGAGCGGTATAGGAGAAGTAGGGTTTGTCCGTAGACTTCCCATTCGTGTCTATAGAAAGTTCTCAGAATGTTGGTAGCTTTGTTAGTTATACTTTTGAGGTTTCTGATATGGGGTTCCCATGTTAGTTTTTTTATCAATCATGATTCCTAGAAAATTGTGTTTTTCAACGACTGCTACTCGTTGCTGGTAGATATATAAGTCCGGCTTACGAATGCAGCCGCGACGACAGCAGAAATGCACCACTTTGGACTCATATACGGAGAAGCGGTGTCCGTTAGTAGAGGTCAATTTCTATGTGTTTTTGATGGCAAGCTGTAGTCGCCGTTCTAATGTTACCATTTTTTATCCTTCGAGGGGGATAGACAAGTCATCTACGTATAGGGCGAATGTAACTCCTTGAGGAACGTTATCAATTATATTATTGATACCTATGGCAAACAGTGGTACACTAAGTATACTGCCCTGCGGGCCACCTTCTTCCTGGGAAAAGGAATTAGAAATGAGTTTTCAACTTGGACTGAGAAAGTGCTCTTTTTCAAAAAATTGCTTCCCGCCCATGCCCATTTTGTGAACGGTTTTTAATATCTCCTATCTCCCAGATGTGTAGTAGGCCTTTTCAACATCAAAAAAGACTGATACGAGGTGTTTTTTTTTTTAAGAACTCGACATACATCTGATGCCAGTCGAGTGATGGCATCGCTTGTTGAGTGAAGCTTTCGATGGCCACATTGCGAGGATCATAAGAGTTGGTTTGTTTCCAATAACCACACTAAAAGAACACTCATTATTTTTTTTTCTAGCAGCTTGCTGAGACAAGATGTTAGGGCTATAGTGCGATAATTTAGCGGGTGGGATGGGTCCTTGGTAGGTTTGACGAAGGATAGGAAAGTCGCTTTGACTACTCTCCGGGGAAAGAGTTTTCTTGCCAGAGTTGGTTAAATAGGGTCAGCATGAATTTTTTCCCTCCACTGCCAAGGTGACGAAGCATATCATAGGGGATTTTATCTGGTCCCTGAGCTGTATTTCTGCACGATTTTAGCGCAGAGCCTAACTCCTGGGTAGATAAATTTAAGTTGTAGGCAGATGGATGGTATGGTGTGAAGTTCAGATATGTAGCCTCTTCTGTGCTTCTGTGGATATTAAACTCTTCTAATGCTCTCGCTCAGCTTGATATGTTCGCAAAAATTCTCATAGGATATTGGCCACTTTATATGGTTTAGTACCATTTGTCCTTCGTAGAGCAAGGCTGAGACTGGGTGTCTAGATGTGCCTCCTCGTAGTATTTGAATCTTATTCCACGTGTTGCTTATTGGTGTTTGTGCCTTAATCGATGATACATATTTTCTTCATGATTCGCGGTGGCTTTCTTAATAATGCGTCTATAATTGACACGTTTTTGGTTTTAGTCTATCCGTGCATTGACGTTGGGAAGGCGCCTGCATGTTCTGGAGGCTTGTCTTCTTATCTTAAGTGCAACCGATCACTCCATGTTCCACCAGGGCACTGTTCGACGTTTGAAAGTTCCATATGCTACTGGTATAGATTCTTGTCTGCTTGGTGAATGACGGTAGTAAAGAAGTGGACTAGGTCATTTATGTTGTCGAATTCACTGACCTCGATGTCATTAATGTCGGTGAGTTCTTTGAACTTCAACCAATTTGCCCTGTCTAGTCCCCAACGAGGTGTTAACTGTCTTAATATCCTTGTATGAGCGACTGCTCCCTTAATATTAATGTTGGTCTCAATCTTGTTAGTGACTTCTGATGTGTGTCTTTTACAACCCTATTTATCCTATTGAAAGATTAGGGCGTGCCTTCGTTTCTCCAATCAGAGAGCTGGGCGGAATCTATTTGGCTGGAGGGTATGCGCGTAATCTAGTGTAGACGCGTGTACACCGAGAGGGTGTTTGTATTTGGGAAACCTGATAAATATCTGGTCGGGCCGACATTCGTAGCAAATAAAATTCCGTATTTCGCAGATCCATGTCAAAATACCATGGGCCAGACTTCCTCTCTATCAGATTTATTACTTGTATGAACAGCTGTTTCAATTCTCTCCATTATTACAACGTGGGCAAAACAGTCGGCTCGCAATTATTTTATAATGTGTGAATGATTTTGTGTTTACCGTGGGAGCAGAGCGATTTCATTTCCAAGCGGTTTTTCATTATTTACAAGTATACAGTTTGCTTTGCATTAATACATTAATTATTAACAAATGCCATATTATTTAGTGTTTGGTTTGTGTGTCCATTTCAAAATATGATAGGGTCAACACGATGCTCAATTTGTGAGGTTCCTTGTTGGCTCTACTCTACTTTGTAATTGGACCCTACAAGGACTCCCCCCGAGAAAAAAGAGTTTTACAAATGCTATTCTTTAACTCTAATACACTGTTTTGGGAATAATCATTTTGTCACTTAAATAATTGTTATAATATTTTACACAACTCAAATATTCGCTTTTAATATTTTCTTTATAATTTAAAGAAGTCTTTTGCACCTTCTAGGTAATTTCTATAAGCGTAACATATGGTGTACTATTTGGTCTACAGGCGAAAGTCCATTAATCTTACATAGGAATATGTACAAAAATATTGAGGCGCGCGAACAAACTGCCTCCTTTTATTATAAGTGCGCCATGGCAACGAAATGAAAATGTACATTTAATAATTAGAGATCAACCTACTCTTCATACAAGGCACCTGGTCTCTTAAAAATAAAAGAATGACTGATCTTTAGCAAACGATACCCGTCTCCCTGATCGCGTATAAACGTTTGTCTCTTTATCACTACCATGTCTTACGTGAGTTCTTGAATGTTGCTGATCGTTCAGTCCACTGCCATTGTATGATGGTGGGAGTTTCACCGGCTTCAATCTGTTCACCGAAACAGTATTTTGGGTGCCAATAGGGAATTCCAGCTTGTAAACTTTATCGTCGCGCTTGACCACCCGGAAAGGGCCAGCATATGGCGCTTCTAGCTGCATGCGAACTCGATCGACTCGGACCGACACATGCGTCACCTCTTGAAGAGCTTCGCGTACGAAAAATATGGGCACCGAGTGCAGGTGTCGTTCGGATGCCTGTGTGAAATCAACTTGTGACATGGTTATGGCCAATTGCTTAATGAATTTTAAGTCAGTTTTTGATGAGGAGGGTGAAACTAAAGCTCTGGACAAAGTATTGTAGTCCCTGTAACTGCTGTGAAAGGCGAAAACCCTGAGTCATTAGGTACCGAGTAAATGCCCAAAAGAACTATCAGAGGGCCATTAGCCATCTTTGTCGACGAACCATTATGGAACTCTTCAGGGTTCTGTGTGCTCTTTCTGCCATCTTGTTCGTGATTGGTCGGTACGCCGTGGTTTGGAGACGATGGGAACCGACGAGGTATGATAATTATTTGAACAACTTGGACTTAAATTGGGCTTATCTGTTGGTTATCACGTATAATGGGAGTACAAATCTGGAAACCCGTTACAGCATTTATGTCTGAATCGGTAATACCCTGATCCATCTTGTAGCCCAGTTAATGCATGATAGGAGATTACGGGTATGCGACGGGTATGATTACCCAGGCAACGTGCACGGTGGCAGTGGTCCGACGATTTCAATGTGCACCGTCTCGAATCTTGACGAGAGGATATTAATGGGCAGAACTGGAGATTTCGTGTAGCGATCAATCTTAGAGGACTGACATGAGAGGTACTCCAGGGCCTAGGAGCTAATGTCCCTATCCATATTAGGCCAACAATATCTTGACTTAATTAAACGGAGATATGCCTTAATTCCAGGGTGGGACAAATTGTGCAATTATTTGAAGATTATCCTCCTGCATGCCGCAGGAACAAACGGTCGTGGGTATCCAGATGTTATATCATACCATAGTTGATATTCTCCGGGAAAGGAGAATGATTTTAATCGCGACTGTAGTTCTTCTGTCTCATCATCATTTTTCTGTGCTGCAGCCAGAGCTGGATGTCAAATGAGTCAATTTAGATCGAATTAACATTCCTTGATAGGCAGTCAGGAACGACGTTGTCTTGGCCATGTACGTCTGATGTACTCCAATAGCGCCGTCCAGTTGCGTTATTGGCTGTACCTCTTGATACACAATGGTGAAGAGAAAGCCGACAACAACGGCTTGTGGCCCGTGCAAAAAGTAACATGGCTACCCTCATTCATGCGCATGAAGGGGATCACAGCAAGATACGCCGCCAGGAGTTCTCCGTCGTATGTGGAGTATGTTTGCTGTGACTTGCTTAATTTGCTTGAGATTTTTCTCAAGCAAATTAAGCACGACACTTATTTGCGGAAATCCATTCACCATCTGGTGAAGGGCAGCATCTACCGCTTATTGGGAGCTGTATGTCACCATTTGATCCGGTGAGTCGTTGGGCAGCGGCTAACAGAGCTTGAGTGAGTTAATTAGAGCTATTTTAGTGTTATGAAGTGCTACTCGCGCAGCACCATTCGACACGAGCTCATGAACCTTGGGCTGAAGTCGCACGAGGTCAGTCAGCGGAGCTGCAATCGCGGCAAAATTCGGAATAATTCTCCTATAGTAGCCTAACATACCCAAGTATCGGCATAATTCCTTATAGTCCGTTGGTAATGGCATGTCCCCGATTTCCTTAACCTTCTTAGCTAGTGGGCAAATTCCAGTGGATGAAATAAGATGTCCCATAAAGTCAATTTTTTCTCTCGCGAACTCGCACTTCTCCATAGATAATCTAAGGTTGTTCTCGACCAGGATTTTGAGCACTTGGTTTAAATGATCCAACTGATCGTCCAAATTGTCCGAAAATATCAGGATGCCATCTATGTACACAAAAACGAACTCTAATCCCTGAAACAAGTTATCCACGTGACGCTGGAAAGTGCAACTCGCATTCCTGAGGCCAAATGGTAAGTATAAATACTCCCATAACCTAAACGGAGTTACACCGCAGTTTTTTCTATGTCTACTGGGTTCATCGTGATCTGATGGCAAGCCCAAACCAAATCCAACCGAGAGAAAATTGTCTTCCCATGAAGGTGGTTTGCTACACTCCGTATCTTTGATAGGCGATGTCTGTCACGTTTCATGATTGCGTTAAGTGCGCAAAAATCGCCGACGACTCTGTAATCGCCTGGCGTCTTCTTTGGAACCATGTAAATAGATGAAGCCCAAGGTGATCTTGACAGGCGCATGACCCCCTCCTTCAATAGGGCTTCAAAAGTTGCTCTGGTAACTTGTAATTTCTCCATTGAAAGAGGCCTCGGGCGTGCCAAGGTTGGTGGTGCACTGCCAGTCTTGATTGTGTGCGCCACAAAGTTAGACTGTGGTGGGGTGGGATTAGTAGCCGCGGGTCTGTACAAGGCTTCATATTTCTTAAATACGGCCTTGGAGTTAATTTGAAGTTAATTTTTGTAAATCAATTTAATTAACACAAATGATAACTGGGGAATTCAATTTTTATGGTATACAGAGAATATGAAAGATAAGTAAGTGGTTGAGATTGGAATATAATACAAGTACAAGTTAGTACTTTGAGTACACGACCATGTATATTATATATATATATATATATATTTATATATAAAAAATATATATATGCAAATTTTGTTGAAGACCATGGTGTATTTCGCCTTAGTTAATTTCTTTGGCAACTTTCTATTCTTCTAACTGTCTTTTTTATTCCATCTTGTGG
Organism: Ceratothoa steindachneri; assembly: GCA_963969495.1. NCBI lineage: Eukaryota > Metazoa > Arthropoda > Malacostraca > Isopoda > Cymothoidae > Ceratothoa > Ceratothoa steindachneri. Next base: position 158,775,459 of record OZ018321.1, on the reverse strand, counting down.
ATGGTACATCACTTGTCCTGTATTCATCTCTCTTTTCAATGAATGGGTTTGGTAAAAAACAAACTAAATTGTTGAGCTTTCGATCTTATTCGATCATCTTCGGAGCGTCTTGATATATTCTTTCCTGCTTTGCCAATGAAATGTGGAGTCAGAATCGGACTGAATGAAAGAAAACGGGTTTTAGGGAAAATTTATTTTCCCTGGTTGATCGTAACGTTAGAGGAAACGAGCCATTCCGATGAGTGGAATTTTAAAACAACTTTAATGTTCGATTCCAGCTTAACGCTTGACTATTGATGGTCGGCTTTTCTTCGTTTATTAAAATGGCTTCTAAGATGTTCAGCCAAGCTTTATTTCTGTCTTTTCATTTAATTGCGGTGTTGTCAATTAGAATATCTCTCGTTAGGTAGATGCTATGCGCGCTCTCCATATGATTTTTAGGTCCTCCGCTTTGCAGATGCAAAGTTAAAAGTCTCGAAAGTGTGGTAGTTGCCATGCCAATATATTTAGAGTTATTATAAAGCTTGCAGTTTTTATTGGTGCAGATGAAATCGTAAACTATGTTTATTGACTTGAGATTCGAGGAGTTTTGGCAGCTGTTGTTTTTCATAAGGAGAGTGTTTGGCTTTTGTTGTTTTATAGTAATTAATAAGTTGAATTTTATCCATTTGATTCTTAACCTTGATGTTACAGTTAATAATCTCCTTGATGTTTTTTTCATCTATTTTATATGCCGTCGACGTTTGATTTCTGTAGTACAGTTTGATATTGTTTACTGAGCCCTGATTACTTTTCGTTATATCCGTATCTTTGAAGCGACTATTTAAAAATGATTTGTCAATCATGCTGTTCGAGAAACCGTTGTTCACGAGTTTTTGTTTTACGAGTAGAGATCTGTTGGTGGAAAAGATCTCACGTAGAGCAGCATTTATATGCTCGGCGGATGTATGAGCTGATTACATTTATTTTATACCTTTTGGGGCATTCTCTATCCGCATTGAGGCATCTTCCCATGTCCGTACTTTTTCTATATACTTTTGTGATATAGCTACCATTGATGTTTTGAACCTCAACGTCCACAAAAGGGAGTTTGTTGCCCATACTCAATTCATAAGTGAATTTTAACACGGAGATCTCAAATTGCTCTTGGATGTTTATCAGATGTTCTTCGTTTTGGACGTTGATGTAGTCTACGTATCGGCAATATGTGTGTGGCTTATTTTCCATGTTGTCCAATAATCTCTCTTTAAGTTGACCCATATAGTAGTTGGCGAAGGTCGGCCTAAGGAAGACCCCATATCTACTCCATCCACTTGCGTGTACAGATTACCGTCCGGTGTCCTGAACGGAACCTCTGATGTGCATGAACGTAACATGTTCTTTAAGATGCTGTTGGTTGTACACGTTTTTTATAATGATATCGATGGTCTGAGCGATATACACCATGGTCTTTAACAAAATTTGAATTCGAGAAAGACTGCTACCCATCTACACTAATATATATATATATATATATATATATATATATATATATATATATATATATATATATATATATATATATATATATAATTATAATTATGAGAGTACAAGTGGGTACTTGACAATATATGGCTAGGAATATATGTGAATATAATTATGCACATAGACAAGGGTATACCTGAGCAGACGAGAGTCATGTGAGTGTATAAATATAATTATGTGATGTGCGTATAGTAACTATAGTTAGTAGCATAGACCTATGATGGATTGGGAATTAGGGTCTGTAAATGAGAGAAGAACAGGAGTTTGAATCTACTATCGTATGGACTGATTGTTGAGAATAATTGGGAGAGAAAAAGTGACTAATCTTTATCCGAAACGACGTTCAGCACAAGTAGACTTTGTATAGTGCTTCAAGACCTGTATTTGTATGTTCGTGCTCGTGTAGGGAAAGTTTTAAAGAAAAGGTATATTTTTATGTATTAGGGTTAAGTTACATGGAATATTCTCGTTACAAATTAATTGATTGATTATATTTTTGGATACAAATTTTACATGTTATATACTGTCGTAGAATTCTTTCTAATAAAAACCCTACTAACCTGACACCACTTTTATAATATGTCGTAGAATGCTCCCCCTTTTTGTTTTAAGAGTGCTAATATATTGATATCTTAATATCTTAAAGAACAGAGCCGTTTCGAAACACGTAAGGATATAGAGAAACGCACAATAATCCCAAAATAAACTTATATTTTACCTTTATCAATTGAATACACAACATTTAAACATTAACTACAGCAATCCTCTGAATATTATTATAAACAAGAATTAATTCAATTAGTTTGACCGTCTAAAATTGGTTTATTTCTCTACACACAACAATAATATAAGATTTAGGCTTACGGACTCTACTGGAATTTAAATGCCTCAGAAATGTTATTGACTCACGACGCGTGCCGTCTGGCCAGATGTAGATGGGCGAGATCACGGATGTCCTTTTGGCGAGGGTAGCGGCTAGGGGGTCCACACGGTATTCCGGGGGGGGGGTTCTTTAAGGACGAGAACAATTGCGGTGCTTTATGCGGCACCAAGGTAGTCGTGGTCTCTCTGGCGAGAGTGAATCGAACTTGGTTCTTAAACCAAGTTAACTTGGAGTGCAGTGTGACCACCGAGTAACGAGCTCGAGAGGGAGCTTTTCTCCTTCGTTACTTAATTCCTCATGGACGAGGACTGAACTCGGGGAGGGTCTTCTTCAAGGGCGAGGATAAGGGAGGGGTATTTCTCTGGCGAGAATAAGTTACTTAAAGTTCGGTTTGGTAACCAGGAACTAGCTTGAGGATGAGCTTCTTCTTAGTTCCAGTCTTCTTCAAGGGCAAGTATAATGGAAGGGGGTTTCTCTGACGAGAATAATTTGAACTTGGTTCCTTACCAAGTTAACTTAGGAGTTCAGTGTGGCCACCGAGTAACGGGCTCGAGGGGGAGCATTTTCCTTCTTCTTTTCTTAATTCCTCAAGGACGAGGAATACCGCTGGTGTTTAAGATGCACCAGGATAGGAGAAGTCTCTCTGACAAGAATAAGTTGAGCTTGGTTTCTCAACCAAGTGAACTTATGAGTTCGGTGTGGCCACCGAGCAACTGGCTCGAGGGGAGCCTTTTCCTTCTTCTTTTCTTAATTCCCTAAGGACGAGGAATACCCCTGGTGTTTAAGGTGCACCAGGATATGAGGAGTCTCTCTGGCGAGAGTAAGTTGAACTTAACAAAGTTAACTTAGCGTTCGGTTTGATAACCAGGGACTAGCTCGAGGATGAGCTTCTTCTTAGCCCCTTAAGGTAGGTAGCCCTGCCTCTCTTGCAGGGTACTTCTTGGTCTGGCGAGCCAAGTACACTACCAATCCAGTCTAGGTAGCTCGGTTTTAATCGAGGACTTCGTCACCTGGAGTCTGACGTATACTACCTATCCAGTATCGGTAGCTTGGTTTTGATCGAGGAATTTGTCACCTGGAGTCTGACGTATACTACCTCGATTTTCCTCAGTGTTCATCATTTATACATTGTCACCCCACTGGGGGAGGGGTAAGGGGGGGATGGGCTTGAGGACGGCCCCAGGAGGGTTTTTTTGCCCAACGATTTTTCCCACCAAGTCTTACATCGGCCCCTCGTTAGCCTTCGAGCTTGGTAGAAACACGTCTCCAATTTCTTATTTGACCTGAAATTGAATCTCACTCTCCTGGGGGAGATCTTGCATTTTGACCATTAGGGTCTTTCATGGCGCCGAAAGGTGCGACGCTGCGGTTAAGCACTTGACCCGCCGATGCCTGGGGCGGATGTCTTTGCGGTAACCGCCTTGTGACTGCACCACGAGGGAACGGGGGGAGGGGGAGAGTGACGATTCCCCTACATATACATATGAATATAATTTTCCTTGGATTATTACTATATATAGAAATGCCACAGAGGGCATTGCTATAGGTTAGAGGGAAAATAAGGGGAATCTAAGAAGTGATCAAATAACAAGGAAGGAGAAAGGGCAACGGCAGATCGGTAGGAATGTAGGAAGACAGGAGCGTAAAAATATGACGCAAAATGTAAAGACAGCAGCAGAATAGATGTCCGAATGAAACGAATAAAAGGAAATGAAAAGATTAGTCACGGCAGGAAGGAGAGAAGAGAGAACAGGGAGTAAATAATAGGGAAGAGGAGCATAGAGAGCAAGAACATAAATGAGAGAGAAAAGAAGCGGAACAGGAAGTGGAGAGGACTGAGATTCGAGAATAAAAGAGAAAAGGAAAGATAGGCAAGAGAGTAGGGGATAAGGTAGAGAGGGAGAGAACAGACAAAGTAAAGAAAGAACGAGGAATGAACATGAAGGGAGAAATATTAGACAACAGGGAAGAACACAAAAAAAAAACAGAATGAAACTGATAATATTTGGAGACAGTATGGTCAGACTCTTAGGAACATACTCCAAGAATATATATATATATATATATATATATATATATATATATATATATATATATATATATATATATATATATATATATATATATATATATATATACAGTCTAATGTCTATGCCAGGGAAGGATATTCGGTATATGGGGAAACAACCATTCAAACATTTAAGGAGACTTGAGATAGAATGAAATCTTGATGATTTAGGCGAGTGGAAATAGGCTGTTTCAAAGGAGAGCAGTGTTAGAACCACATTGTAGAATGGAATATAACCCAAAGGTACCTGGAAAATAAGCACTTAAAAGTTTTCTAAAATTTTATAATGGTGTAGATAGAGGAGAGTAGGAAAGGGGACAAACAAAAAATAATAGCGTAGGCGAGTTGCGAACAGCTTCCCGCGTCGCTGGACCACTGTTAGCCAGCGGCAAATCCACTCGGCCATCCTGAGTCTCAAAAAAGGCTTATTCAAACAAGGCTTTTAAGCCGCTCGCCTGCACTTCTCGTACGCTATACAACCCCCCTCCTAGAAGCGGTGCGTATTTTGAAGAAATGAGGAGAGCCCGTTTGGAAATGTTATCCAAGGGCTAACGCTCTCCCTCCCGGGTCTGGGCACCATTGTAGATAGAAGAGAGTAGGAAAGGGGGCAAAGAAAAAATAATAGCGTAGGCGAGTTGCGAACAGTTTGCCGCGTCGCTGGACCACTGTTAGCCAGCGGCGAATCCACTCGGCCATCCTGAGTCTCAAAAAAGACTCATCCAAACGAAGTTTTTAAGCCGCTCGCCTGCACTTTTCGTATGCTATAATGGGTTCACACTTTGAATCCCCAAAATCCCTGACGGTGCCTTGAGGTGTCATTATCTCTCTTTTATAAAGTCCAAGAAGGACAGCTGATCACAAGACCGAATTTCTGTCCATAAGATGGTTAGTCTTTTAAAAGAACTGATTTTCGGATCTTAAGCTGGTGGGATTTGGGCAAGCAGGCAATCATTTCTATAGATTATAATTTCACTCTTATTTCATCGATATTTTAATATAAATCGAGTTTAATTGACGATAAAATTAGAATGTTTGTTCTAGAGACTTGAAATAGGTGAAATTGTGACATTTTGCTCCCATACAAGGGAGGACCTATAGAAAACAATGGATATAATATGAGGAATCACCTTGAAGGAATCACTTTGAGGAGATGTATATTGTCACTTCTCCATAGTAAAACCTCTAAGATTACCACTTTATACGGGGGAACCATTTTTTTCATTGTGGTAGCCCATCTGGCGACTGCCTACCTGGGCATAGGTCATAGTACACCACACGACCTACCACTAAGCTATAGTAGAAAACAAATAACAGAGAACAAATAATATGTAACTAACAAATAACAACGATAAAAAATAACGAGAAAAGGAAGAGCATGCTTCGGCGTTGGGGATAGGCCCACCACCCCTCGGCGCAAGAACACGTGACCTACAAAAAGAAGAACGAAAAAAGGTCAAATAAAGGGGAGAAGGCCGACCTCATCCAAAAAGTCATAAGTCCATAAGTCACTGTGCACGAACTCGTCCCGAATACAAGGGATAAACGGTAGGGACACCGCTTGTCCCGGCACCGGGACAGGTAATGTACGAAAAGATCGCCGAACTGTCTGGGGACAACGCAGTCTTCACAGTAGGGCGCAGGAGAGCGTTCCATCAAATGTCAGTGCGTCCCGCGAGAGTGCCCAATTCGGAAACGACAGAAAGCAAACTGAAGCCTTCGTAGCATTGGGGGGGTAGGTCCATGGGAACTGTCGCGGCGCAATAGCACGAAACTTTAAGTCACCCTCGACCGTCTTCCATCTTCTTTGCCAAGCAGCCCGAAGAGCTTCCCGTATTCCTGGTATGTAGTCAGTGTGAGAAGGACCGAAACGCTGGTCAGGTCGTCCAGTCCTCGTGGCCTCTTTGGCGCCCTCATTCCCCTCAATTCCTACATGTCCAGGAACCCAGCAGAAGATAATCTCGATATCCGCCCGGCTTGTCAAACCGTGGCATCCCAGATTTCGCAAATCAGGGGATGCGGAGATTCCAATACGCCGAGTGCACTCAGGGCCCTTTGCGGATCCCTATAAATCACAATCCGGTCTCTGAACCGGGCACGTCGCGTAATCTCCCGTAGCGGGTGGTGTATTGCCACCAGCTCGGCCGTGAAGACAGACGCAGTGCCTATCAAACCTCCACTGAATTAAAACAGAAAGGATACGGCGTCGAAGCTTACCCACTTTGGGTAACTTAGAGTCATCCGTATACACTGGCACGGTTCCAGCGTGACACGAGGTGTGCTCCAAAAGGGTCGAACGCAATATTCCCTTCGATGTAGAAGCTTTGGGAGCAGATGCATGGCGACAAATAGCCAAATGTGGTACGTCCAAAGTGGCGTCTCTGGAAGAATCAGGTGCACCACCGGCCCGAGAGCTATACTTAGCTCTCAAAGGAATTTCCTAACCCTAAACCCAAAGGGCTTAGGATATTACTGGCGTCTTTCAGCGGCATAGGTACCGTCGAAATCAGCTGCGGATGCAGTGAGAGATGTTGGCTACTAAGGGAGGCGCCGGGCTCGCGCGTACAGGCGAATATTGCGCTGTGTACGGCGTATAGGAAGTGGCATATCCCCAGCATCGACAAGTAGGGTCTCAATGGGGAAAGTGAGGAAGGCACCGGCCGCTAGGCGAAGGACGGTTCAGTGGATCGAGTTCACCTTCCACAATACATGCTCGCTGAGGATGAATAAAACTCACATCCGTAGTCGAACTTCGAACGAACAAAGGATCGATAAAAAAGTAAGGTAGTGGCCCTAACAGCGCTCCCAAGCGCTGAACGTCACGGGGCGGAGAATATCCATGGCGCGGGTACAAAAGACCCTGATGCTGCGAATATAGCCTCCTGGGTGAGGAGTTGGTCAAATACAAGACTAAGAAAACGGTACGATTCAAACACCTCCAGGCGTAATCCATTAAGAAACAAGTCTAGGTCAGGGTGGTACCGTTGTTGGCGACAGGTGTGCACCACCTTAGTCGTGGCAAGGAAAATATGAAATCTGTGCGATTTGGCAGAGCGAGAGACGCAGTAAATGCCTGTTGGAGTCGACGCTTCAGAGTTGACATATGGGCCGCGCCAAAAGAGATCGAAAGGTCGTCCTTGTATAGCGTAGCGAGAACATCTTCCGGCAGCACCGAGGTAATGCCGTTGATGTTCAGGGCAAAGAGTGTGACACTGAGGATACTTCCCTGCGGGACACCCTCTTCCTGCTCCTTTGGGCCAGAGTGGGCTCCCCCCACCCGTACGCGGAATTGACGATCTCGCAAAAATTCAGATATAAACATTGGGAGGCGTCCCCTTGCCCCCATCGTGTTGAGAGGATCCATGATACCGTATCGCCATGCGGTATCATAGGCCTTCTCAAGATGGAAAAACACCAAGGCGTAGTGCTGTCTACGAAAGAAGGCCTCGCACACGGCATTTTCCAGTCGGAGCAGAGGATCCGACGTGGAGTGGAATTTGCGCAAGCCGCACTGTCAGAAGACAGATGGCCTCCGCTGTCCATAAAAAAGGAAATATAACATTTACCAATTTCTCCATCAACTTGCACAAGTAAGAAGTTAGAGAGTTTGTGCGGAAACCGGTCGGAGTAGAGTGATCTCTCCCCGGTTGGCGAAAGGCGACCATAGTAGTGATTCGTCAGGAATCTGGGAGGAGACCCTTGACCCAGGTCATGTTGAACAAATCTAACAGAAAGGCCATCCCTCGCCTACCCAGGTGTCGAAGCATGGTGTACAGGACATCGTCTGGACCACGGCAGTGTCCGCGCACGAAGCAAAAGCAGAACGCATCTCACTCAGAGTAAATCTGTCGTTGGAGGATTGTCCGCTTTTGGAGGTAAAGGCCAGTCGACGGCATTCCGCGAAATCAAGACGCGCATTCAATCCTGGCGGAGCAGCATCCCGGCCTGGGAATGCGGAGAAAGCGGTCGTGGGGTCCGAGATTGCGGTCCCATTCTCCTGGAGAACGGGAGGGGGGTCCTGCGAGAACCTTTGACTCGCTTCCACATCTCTGCTAGATGGGTCTTCCCATTAAGTCAAGACACGCATGCCCGCCAAGAAGAGAGGCGGGCGTGCTTCGAAATATACCGAAACCTAGCCCTAGCCCGACGAAGTTGACGGACAGTGAAATCGTTCGGGCGGCGATTATAGCGCATATTGGGATAACGTTTCTGGTTGAGGGCCGTCTTACACTCGGCGAACCTCTACGGGAGGCATGAAAATGAAGCAGTTTCCGGGCACCCATCTCAATCTCGCCGATCAGGTCGCGGATCAGTCGAGTAGTTTCCACAGAGGGTGTGTCTACTGTTTAGATTTCCAAGCAAGAGAAAGGTCCTCGACAACCTTGCCACGACGCGGCGGAAGTTCCCCACGTCAAAGTCGGCTGACAGTAGAACGCACGCAGAAATTACATTATACCTCCTATCCAGCTGCATCTGCACATCTAGTGTCTGAAAGGAGGTATCTAAAGTGAAGAGAAGAACGGAGACATCATGTCGTATGTAAATCGCACATCTTCCCGCCCGGCTCCCATCCTGTGGTGATGGGGTCACAAAATCCTTATACCCAGGGAGGGTGGGCCGGGCAGTGTGCATACGCTCAGCATAGTCTCCTGCAAAAAGATAGCTAACAGGGAACGGGAAGCGATGAGCCCCGTAACTCCTCCCAGTTGGTCCGGAGTCCACGGCAATCCAATTGAAGGAATATGCCTTCCAGGCCTAGCTCAGCGGAGACGCAGGGGCCCTCTTCGAAGAGAAGACCCTCACAGAAATTGCCGTATTTTTCCCGGAGGCAGAACTCCGGGCGCTGTTGGCCAGACAATGCACTTAAGGCGCTGTCGTATTCGTGGACTTATTGGGAGAGATTGGGCTCGCCATGCGAGGCTTTTCCTCACTCTGCCTCTAAACCATAGGCGAGTGGGGGAGCTTCGGAGGCGGTGGTCCCTCCTTTACAGGAACCACAGTTTCCGAGCCATCCAGCTTACCAGTGGGTGTGGGCGAAGGAGCCGAAGCTCCTTTAGTGCTGCCCTCCTTTCGGGGGCAGCCTTAGGAACCCCTGAAGATATCCTGGCGACCAACTTCAGGGGGGGTTGCCTCCTGTGAGTCTAACGAATCGGTAGAGGCACGTGGCCATTTCGACTTACCGGTAACTGTCACGCTAAGGAAAGGATGGGGGGACCCTGGTTTTAGCCGGGGCTGGGTGTGAACAATTTGTGCCACCAGCTTTATCAGGGCAGCGCCCGGAGTGGGTAAAACCCGTAGAAGGATTAAAAAAGGGCGTGGAAACGGTCGTGCTCATAGGCCTGGAGGGGCCAGAGCAGAGGGCGATTTTCTCAACATTGAAGCTTAGGACGTCCAGGGCAGCGCCAGGCGCGCCAGTACCAAGTCCTTAGCCTCGCGAAATGAGAGACGATCCTTAGCCTGAACGGCCAGGATTTCCTTCTCAATGAGATAGCACCACATTGCTTCGAAAAAGCGGGGTACACATCTCCGCAATTTTGCACACTTGGCCACACAGGAGTTGGACTTATCATGTGCAGCCTTAGAGTATCTTGCACAGATTTCGGGTAAAGCCGACTTTCCACAGGAGAAATTAGTATGGCCGAATCGGTGACAGTAATAACACCTCCAGGACATTGGCACCAATGCCTTCACGCGGTAGCCATACCAACCGGCACGCACCGACTCAGGGAGCTTGTCACAGTCGAACGTGACGAAGAGTGTAGGGGTGGGTCTCGAGGCCCCTCCCTGTTTTCTCATCACACGTTTGACCTTGACCACCCCATGGTCGGCCAGCTCTAGGGTGATGTCCTCAATGGAGTAGTCAACGAGTTCCCTCGCATAAACTACTCCTTTCACAAAGTTCATGGTAGAGTGCGGCGTCACACTCACCGGGGTGCCATGAAGTGTCCGAAGAGCACTTATCTTGGCCGCCTCAGCGGGATTCGCCGCATTCGCCAGAAGGCTGCCGTCCGAGAAACGGGTCACCTTCGGCTCTCTACCAATTGCACTAGCTAATCCTCTCCTCTGATGGATCATGTTGCCCTTGGACAACATGGTGCCATCAGTTGAGCGAATAACGAGGAAGCGCTTGAAGCCAGCGGGCTCGAAAACGCCAGGTAACCTCTGAATGAGGGGCCCCGATGTCATCGAGGCTCCGCCCAGTGCACTCTTGGTCTTAGTCAGAGGCTCCGCACACGGGGGATGGGGGGGTAGAGGGGTCAGATGTGCTGATCTTGGCTTGGTCGCCTACCAAAGTGGCAGCAGACCCATCCGTCCCCGCAGCCCCCGCGGATGGAGAGGAGCCCCAAGTCTTCTTTGTCTTTTTAATCTTCTTTTTAGGAGAGGAGGGCGGGGAATGATCCCGCTTCTCACCTCCACCGGCAGAAGCCCCCATGCCAGATGGACCGGCCTCAGCCAGGTCCCTCTCCGAAATGGAGAAGGTCCTGGTAGTCGTAGGGGCACCTGTCGGAGGAGATCCCTCCCCTCCTTGTACTTCCTCGGAGCCGTCAGACGTTTGAGGAGGACCTTGCATAGGAGCGGATTCGGTGATTGGCGCCGAGCCCGGATTCCCCCCCATGCAAGGCCCTACCGTCTGAGGCTGAGTTTCCTCAAGGACCATGTGTGTTACAGGAGGGGCCTCGAGTTGGCCATCCCCTCCCAAGACATCGCAGGTCCCGTTGGCAGTATTGTCACTAGTCTTTTGTGGGGAGGCACAGGCCTTAACCCCGGCAAGGTTCAATATCCTTGCCAGCAGGTCCTTTGAGGGAAGCAACCGAAGAGGCCTGGCTTCCCTCTCCCCCCTAAGGGGGTTTGCCCTACCGAGCCGCTTCGATGGGGAGCGGCTCGCTAAGGGCTGCCTGGTGGCTTTCTTGGCAGTCCCCTTGGAAAGAAAAGAGGGGACTGCCGCTGGAAAAAGGGAGGCGCCCGAAAGCACCTCCAGAGAAGGGGGTGAGGGGGAGTCCCCTGCACCCGTAGGCGAAGGAGAAGAGTAAGCCTACTCTCCGGTTAGAGAAATATGGATGGTCCCCTCCGCAAGCAAAGGGGCCGCGACCTCCATTTTTTTGCTGGAGCTGCCCGAGGGCGGCTCCATCACTGTTTCAGGGGAAGTTGAGGGTTTTTTTTTTTGTTGTACATACATGGGCATGGTAACCCTCTTTTTTATACGGGACGCAATCGCACATCACCTCTCGCAGTAGCCCACACTGCGAGAGGTGCTTACAAGCCCGGCAGAGCCAGGCGCCGCCATTTCGGACCACCCCTCCCGCCTGGTGGCCTGGAAGTCCATCGGCATGGCTGCTCCACCTTAGACAAGGCGTAAAACATATAGAATGTGAAGAGGAGAGGAAAAGAGATGTGAGGAAGGTATGGGTGAGGATGAAGCAGGTTGTTAAAAACCAGCCACCCCAGGCTGGAGCTCAGGGGTCAGGTAACATTGTCCCCTCCCCTCTTAGCCCCGATTCGGGACGGTTGGCTGAGAGGAAGGTCAGCATCTACCCTGTGAAATTAGAGGCTGACCAGAGAAAGTTGTGGGAGAGGTTGTATGAAAAGTGAGGGAACAAGTGTTTTGAAGGAAGAAGAAGAGGCTAAGCTGGGGTCGGACGTGGGGGAGGTTGGGCTCGCTATGCGGCTCTTTTAGTCCCTCGGCCTCGAAACCTTAGGCGGGCGTTGCGGCTTCGGAGGCGAAGGGCCCTCTTTTGGAGGAAACACCGTCTCAGAGCAACTCGCTCCACCTTTGGGCGTGGGCGAAGGAGCCGAAGCTCCTTTCGAAAGGGCAGCTTTAGGAACCCCCGAAGATGGCCTAGCGACCATCTTCAGGGGTGTTGCCTCCTGTGAGTCTAACGACTCGGTGGAGGCGCGTGGCCAATTCGCCTTACGGGAAACGGTCACGCTTGGGGAAGAGGGGGAAGCCCTGGTTTTAGCCGAGGCTGGGTATGAACCCTTTTTGCCACCAGCTTTACCAGGGAAGCGCCCAGGTTGGGTAGAGCCCGCAGAAGGGCTCCGAATGGGCGCGGAAACAACCGTGCTCGTTGGCCTAGATGGGCCAGGAGCAGATGGTGCCTTTCTAACTATTGAGGCATATGACGTCCCAGGCAGAGCCGGGCGCACCAGGAACAAGTCCTTAGCCTCGCGGAATGAGAGTCGATCCTGGGCCTGAACGGCCAGGATTTCTTTCTCAAGGAGATATGCACCACATTGCTTCGAAGAAGCGGGGTGCGGCTCTCCGCAATTGACACACTTTGCCACACACGATTTGGACTTATTGTGTGCAACCTTGGAGCAATTTACACAGACTTTGGGTGACCCCGACTTTGCACGTCTACATGAGCGATTCGTATGGCCGAAGCGGTGACAGTAATAGCACCGCCGTGGCAGTGGCACGAATGCCTTCACGCGGTAGCTGTACCAACCGGCACGCACCGACTCAGGGAGCTTGTCACAGTCGAACGTGACGAAGAGTGTAAGGGTGGGTCTCGAGGCCCCTCCCTGTTTTCTCATCACACGTTCGACCTTGACCACCCCATGGTCAGCCAGCTCTAGGGTGATGTCTTCAATGGAGTAGTCAACGAGTTCTCTCGCATAAACTACTCCTTTCACAAAGTTCATGGTAGAGTGCGGCGTCACACTCACCGGGGTGCCATGAAGTGTCCGAAGAGCACTTATCTTGGCTGCCTCGGCGGGATTCGCCCATTCGCCAGAAGGTCCCGTCCGAGAAACGGGTCACCTTCGGCTCTCTACCAATTGCACTAGCTAATCCTCTCCTCTGATGGATCATGTTGCCCTTGGACAACATGGTGACATCAGTGGAGCGAATAACGAGGAAGCGTTTGAAGCCAGCGGGCTCGAAAACGCCAGGTAACCTCTGAATCAAGGGCCCCGATGTCATCGAGGCTCCGCCCTGTGCACTTTTGGTCTTAGTCAGGGGATCCACAACCGAGGGGGGCAGAGGGGCCGGATGTGCCGATCTTGGCTTGGTCGCTTGCCAAAGTGGCAGCAGACCCATCCGTCCCCGTAGCCCCCACGGATGGAGACGAGCCCCTAGTCTTTTTTTTGAAGAGGAGGGCGGGGAATGAACACGCTTCTCACCTCCGCCGGAAGGAGCCCCCAGGCCAGATGGACCAGCCTCAGCCAGGTCATTCTCCGAAATGGAGAAGGTCCTGGTAGTCGTGGGGGCACCGGTCGGAGGAAACCCCTTCCCTCCTTGTACTGCTTCGGAAACCACAGCTGTTTGAGGAGGACCCTGCATAGAGGCGGATTCGGTGCTTGGCGCCGAGCCCAGATTCACCCCCATGGAAGGCCCTACCGTCTGAGGCTGGGTTTCCTCAAGGACCATGTCTATCTCAGGGGAAGCCTCCAGTTGGCCATCTCCCCCAAAGACATCGCAGGTCCCGTTGGCAGTATCGTCACTAGTCTTGTGTGGGGAGGCATGGGCCTTGACCCCGGCAAGGTTCAATATTCTTGCCAGCAGGTCTTTTGAGGGAAGCGACCGAAGGGGCCTGGCTTCCCTCTCCTCCCTAAGGGGGTTTGCCCTACCGAGCCGCTTCGATGTGGAGCGGCTGGCTTTCTTGGCAGTCCCCTTGGAAAGAACAGAGGGGACTGCCGCTGGTAAGAGGGAGGTACCCGAAAGCACCTCCAGAGAAGGGGGTGAGGGGGAGTCCCCTTCACCCGTAGGCGTAGGAGGAGTAAGCCTCCCTCCGGTTGAAGAGATATGGAGGGTCCCCTGCTGGAGCTGCCCGAGGGCGGCTCCGTCGCTGTTTCAGGGGAAGTTGGGGGTTGTTTTTTTTTGTGTTTTTTTCATACATGGGCATGGTGACCCTCTTTTTTATACGGGACGCAATAGCTCATCACCTCTTGCAGTTGCCCGCACTGCAAGAGGTGCTTACAGGCCTGGCAGAGCCAGGCGCCACCATTTCGGACCACCCCTCCCACCTGGTGGCCTGGCAGTCCATCGGCATGGCGGCTCCACCTTGAACACGGCGTAAAATTGATAGAATGTGAAGAGGAGAGGAAAAGATTTAAGATTTAAGATAAGTTACCGGTGGGTTGCTGCCCAATCCAAGTGGATTCTATATGGCCGCTAGTGTGAAACGAGAAATATCATCTATAAAAGGTGGAGGAGACCACTTTGTGACAAAAATTTAAAAAACGACGGGTTAAAAGATTCCTCCGCCAATATGAATCGAAGACGGGTGTGTTGAGGAATAGTTAAAAGGGTCGAGAAACAGGACAACCGGAGAATGGTAAAATGGCTACAATCCAATAAAAGGTGGGCAACCGATTGGTCCCCACCACAAAAACGACAGCGAGGGCTGATATGGGCATCGCCCGAAACAAGATGGCCGTGAGTAAGTCTCGTGTGGCCAATGCGAACTCGGCAAAGGGCCACCTCCAACGACCGCATTCTATGACGACTCGAGGGCCAAGAGCGGATAGAATTTTTTATTTTGTATAGTTTGGATGATGAACAGTCATCCCATTCATTCTGCCACAGTTGAAAAATATACTTTCTTATTGAAGGAAAGTAGTCCCTAAAAGGCAGAGCAGAGTTCTCAGGGGACACAGAATGTGCTGAGCGGGCCAGCCGATCAGCCTTCTCGTTGCCCAGGACCCCCACATGCCCAGGAACCCAGCAAAAAATAATTCTATATCGGGATGCATTTTGGATCAGCCAGTTGCAAATTTCTGTGACCACGGGATGGGACGCATTAAAAGATCTAATTGATTGTAAGACACTCCTTGAGTCGGAAAAAATGACAAAATCACTAAAAGGTAAGATTTGGATGAGTCTAAAGGCTAAAAGGATTGCTGAAAGTTCAGCGGTAAAAATGGATGCTGCTGGCGGCAAAGATAAAGTTAAGAATTCTCCTCCAGGGTAGATGGCTGCGGCGCCCACGCCACCGTCCGACTTAGAGCCATCCGTGTAGAGTGGGCAGCATTGTTTGTGGGAGATCGAATGCTCCAAGAACAGGCTTTTAATGATGCGAGGGTCCATGGAGGACTTCTCCAGGCTCCACATGTTGGTACATACTGTGGGGAGAGGAGCACGCCACCTAGGGTTCAGTAAGGATGGAAGGGTAAGGACCCTTGGAGCACCCAGGTTAGAGAGATGATCTCCTATGCGAAGGTTCAAAGGGCGGGGTAAAGATGGCAACTTATCATATGCCGCCGTTGATTCGGCAGCATACAGGCATCTGTAGACCTCTGATACAGGGGCTTGCTGTACTCGGCAGAGGTATCGCATGCAGATTTGAAGTCTATGGTAGGGCAAAGGGAGTACCCCACTCTCGCAGTAAAGGCTGTTGACAGGAGAAGTACGGAAGGCTCCACTAGAAAGGCGAACTCTAAGGTTTCGAATGGGGTTCAGCATTTTAAGGGCTGAAGGGGAAGCCGATGAGTAAATTTGACAGCCATAATCCAATTTGGATTGAACGAGGGCTGTGTATAATGTCCACAATGTTTGTCGGTCACTGCCCCACGAAGTGTGTGAGAGGACTTTCAAAATGTCTAGAGCCCGCAGACAGCCTGTTCGAAGTCGGCGTAGGTGTGGTAACCAGGATAACTTTGGATCGAGAGTTACGCCAAGGAACCGAAACTCGGAGACGAACTCTATTTCTTCGCCTTGTAGGGATATAGATGGCGGAACAAGAACCCCTCTGCCTCGGTGAAAATACATTGCTTTGGTTTTGGTCGTGGAAAAGCGGAATCCCTTAAGTTGTGCTCTTTTGGATACAGCATCGACCGCCAGTTGTAGCCGACGCGCTGCTGATGAAAGGCGAGGTGAGGAACAGTATAGTGCTAAATCATCGACAAACAAAGTTGCCGATACACCTTCTGGGAGAGACGAAATAATATCATTGATGGCAATTATAAAACATAAGACACTTAAAACACTGCCCTGAGGAACTCCCTCCTATTGGGGTTGCAGGTCAGAGTATGCGTCTCCAACACGTACCTTGAAGGATCGAGATGCTAAAAAACTTTGAATAAATGAAGGTAAAAGGCCTCTCATCCCACAGACGTATAACTGCTTCAAGATGCTGTATCTCCATGTTGTGTCGTAGGCTTTCTCAATATCGAAAAATATGGCCAGGACTCGGTGCTTTAATGAGAAAGCTTTCCGGACCGATCCCTCGAAACGTACTAGTAGGTCAAGGGTACTATGACCTTTGCGGAAGCCACATTGAAATGGAGAGAGAAGGTGATGGCTTCTAGGAACCAGTTTAGGCGCTCCAATATCATTTTTTCCAGCAACTTACTCAAACAGCTGGTGAGAGCTATAGGGCGGTAGTGATCTGCATTCAACCCGTCCCTGCCCGGTTTGACAAAGGCAAGGATGATCCCAATGCGCCATGATGACGGGTAAAAACCCTTCACCCATATAAGGTTGTACAAATCAAGCAGGAAGAGAGTAGAGTGTGGATGTAGGTGCCGAATCATGTCGAAATGGATCTCATCAAGGCCAGGGGAAGTAGATCTGCAAAGGGACAAAGCGCTTTGCAGCTCATAGATGCTGAATAGAGCGTTATACGGAAGGTTAGATTTTGTTGTAAAGTTGAGAGAATGAGATTCTTCCTTTGATTTGTAGGATTGAAAAGCCTTATCGTAACGGCTGACACTGCTGACGGCGCGAAAATGGTCAGCAAAAGCATTGCTGACCGCCAGGCCGTCATTCTCCAAGGAACCGTCTAAGTTGAGTGTGGGGGTATGATGATTAGCATAACGGCCCCTGATCTTATTAATCCTCTTCCAGATCTTAGCAGTAGGTGTCATAGAGGAGATCGATGAAACGTATCTGCGCCATGAATTTCGGCGAGCTTGACGAAGGGTTCTTTGGCGAAGCGCACGAGCTCGGTTTCGGTCGACCTTATTGCACAAAGTTGGGTTCTTTCGGAATCGGGCATGGGCTAACTTTTAATTTTTGATAGCTGTTGCACACGTCGAAGTCCACCAGGGCACGGTTGAGCGGCCCGTGACAGGTCGCCTCCGTGGGATGGTTTGTGTTGCTGCATTGTAGATAGTAGATGTTAAGTATTTTACTGCCGCGTCCACTCCATTGAAGGTCCCCAAAGATGCATTTGTGAAGGACGCCTCTTGGAAACCTTCCCAATCTGCATGACCTAAGTCCCACTTAAGGGGCATGGTTATATGAGGGCTAACTTGAAGGGCCGACAAGACAATAGGGAAGTGGTCACTTCCATGGAGATCGTCAAGAATTGACCATCGAAATTCCGTGAAGCAATCAGGGGAACAAACAGAAAGGTCAACACAGCTAAAAGAGTACGTCTGGACATGATAAGAGGTAAAATCGCCAGTATTTAAAACACAAAGAAGGTCAGATAATAAAAGAGACTCTAAAACACTGCCTTTGGCATTTCGAGTGATGTCACCCAAGTATGGGTGACGGGCGTTAAAATCTCCTAGTAATAAGAATGGGGAGGGTAACTGGTCTATAAGTTCTAAAAGGTCGGATCTTGACAATGATAAACAAGGGGGTAGGTAAATAGAGCAAACGGTAAAAAGCTTAGTAAGAAAAACCCTCACAGCAACAGCTTGGAGGTTAGTATGTAGGGAGATGAGAGAAACATGGTAGGATGAAGATACCATGATTGACACCCCTCCATGAGAGGGGCTTCCAGCAGGAGCAATAGAGTTGAAAGTGAGAAAACCGGGTACCGGCGGAAAGGGCTGTATACCCAGTTTATTCTCCTGGAGACAAATAACAGCGGGGTGGATAGTCGTCAAAAGAATTTTGTTCTTCCCACTTTGGAAGAACTCCTTGACAATTCCATTGTAAAATGGAAGATATTATGTGTGACGATTAGATACCACTGTTGATATCTTTTTCTCTTTTGAGGCCGATAATGTATTTGAGGTTCTTCCCAAAGAGCTTGGGAGACGGAGAGTTGATTTTGAGGCTCCTGCTTTTGCAGGGGGAGAAATCCTAGATGGAGTAGTAACTGAGGTTTTTTTCGTGGGTTTTGGAGAACCGACCGAGGCCCTTGATTGTAATTCGGGCTCGCAACCTGGCGGAAAAGGAAGATCAAGAAGGGATTTTCGGCCGGTAGATCCGGATTCATGGGTCGAGGGTATTTTAGGTGTCTGAGGAGTTGGTCCAACCGCCGCAGTTGGTGATGTTGGAGTATCAACTGCTTCAATCGGATCTTGGTTTGAAGGGTGAGCGGGGCGAACAGGTAATCTGAGCGAGGTGTGTGGAGCTGGGTGTATTTCTGCCATCGTTTGGATCAGGATGGGGCCTACGTCCTGTGAAGGGCGAGACGGACTTAAGGGCAGAGAATGTTCAACCATAGGGGAGGAGTCCATTGGAGGTTCTCGGGGTTCGGCCGAGTCGGCTCCAGAGGCTGCCCGCTTATTGGTGGTCGATGACCCAGGTGAGGAATCCTTTCTCTTACCACTGGGCTTTGAGTCTCGTGGCCGGGTGGATGATCCTTCACTGGTCGATGTTGAGGATTCTTTCAAATAGCGCCTGATGTCTTCAAGCGTCTCACCCTGAGCGTCTTTCCCAGCTAGAGCTGCTGGAGAGAGGGGGGCTACATTAATTATCTCGGTATGAGAGCGATGCTTCGACTGCATATTCTGAATATTTTCGACGCCGCGAGTAGATCTAGGGTGAAGTGCTTCAGGCCGGTCGGAACTCGCGCGTGATGGTCGGTTTCGTCCAGCATCACGTAAAACGTCAGAGAAGAGCCGGCCGAGTGGCGAGGTTTGTGCTCGGGCACGCTGGCGGGCCTCTCTTATATCTAGACGTAGGGAGTCGCGCAAGGGAGAGGAAAAGGGATGTGAGGAAGGTATGGGTGGGGATGAAGCAGGTTAGGGAACATTGTCCCCTCCCCCCTCAGCCCCGATGCGGGACGATTGGCTGAGAGGAAGGTAAGCATCTACCCTGTGAAATTAGAGTGTTTTGAAGGAAGAAGAAGAGGCTAAGCTGGGGTCGGACGGGGTGCTGAGTCCCGTCAGTAAGTCGGCCTGGATGGCAAATCGCCGCGCCCCTTACGGGGTTGAGGCCATCATGATTGGGAAGGCTTCCGAGAGGCGTCTTTCACAAGTGACTCCTTGAGGACCCTCAATGGCTTCACCTTAGGAAGAAAAGGGTGCTTTGAGGATTCCAGCCCCACGACGAGGAAGCAGCGGATCCAAACTACTCTCCCTATCTCAGGTCTTCTTTAAATAATGTGAAAGACATCATAAGATGAGATTCGGTGCTAAATACCATATCAAAACAAGTATTTCAAAGGTGAGACGAAAAGGGTTAAACTTCTAAACAGTACAAAAAAAAACAACCATTGAATGTATATTTTTGCAAATTCTCAACAATAATCAAAGAAAAAGTTAGGAATATCTTCATTGATTGACTTGTGGACAAACTTAGGGCCGATTATTTTAAGTACAAAGTGTATAACCAATAAACTGTCCCAACAATCGTATATTTTTACTTTTCGCAATTTTTTTTTCGAGAATTTATAGTTCATTTAGGAGGAAAAAGGCAGAATATTTCACGACACTAAAATCAAAATTCTAACTTGGGAAGCAATGTATTGAGTAGTAACCAAACAATTATCAAGAAACCAATCTTAAACTTGTCTACTAAGTGAAAAGTTTTGGGGTATTACCAATGCAAAATAGGGAAAAGGCTATTTTACCACTCGATAAACCAAAATATACCTTTAGTAGTTGACCATGGAGATGCCTTATCTAGTGAGGTAGTCTAGAAAACAATTCCTAAGATTATCCCTCTAAGGGAACTAACTTCGTTATGCTTCAGGAGTTTAGCACCCTCGGGACATATTAGCTGCTCAGGTTGTGTATATCCCATACAATGCAACCAGGTTATGAATTTATCAAGAAATTTTCTGTTGTCAATGTCCACAGTTGGTTTACGCTTCTAATATTTATAACTTAAAAGATCGGTAGAAGCGTTAAGGCAGAGTAGTTAATTCGAACTTAAAATTCTGCACGTAAAGAGGATGTCTATGTTACTACGATAGGTACGAGTGCTACAGTACTTTCAAGACTAGTGAAGGGCTAGGAATTAAAGATGGACATACGAGAAAAATGTAACGCATATCTATTGTGGTGTTATGCAAATGTAGATGTCCACAACCCTACAGTCTATGGAAAAAAAATATAGGGACCCCGCTTGAATTGTCTTCTGTAACAAAGAACGATTTGCTTCTAGAATATTAACAAATTAAGTTAAATATTTAACATTTTAAAGGCAACTCAAAACTGCAATTTTTATAAACAGAGGCTAGAATGTATTCCCTAATAAATTGACAGTCTTATAATAAGTGAATATTACACTAAACTATAGTAGTTTTTAATCTCGTAGCTATATGACAGTTTTAATTTTGACCTATAACAAAGTAAACATTCAATGCACTACTTAAAATTACCTTCAGATGTAATGGTCTGCATAATCAGTACAAGAACAGCGCAGTAAAATTTTTATCAACAACTTACGAAGTGGGGTAAGTAAGAATGATGCTATCATAGTGTCAGTTGGCGTTGTAGATGCACCTAAGGCGATAAAATCAAAGCTTGAAATTTATGGAGCGTTGGGTGGAAACGCCTCGCTCTTTTGTATATTTAGGCAGTCAGTCTGTTTCTCTCTTTATTGTATCGAAGCATAACAAAGTCAGTTATTGAGCAATACGGTTGATCTGAAGAAAATAACCAGCGAAATTATATGAAATGAATCAAATTTAAAAGAAAAGGTCAAACTACAATTTTGAATTGGCATTCAGTATATTTATACAATCTCTACCCGAAAGGTAGACGATTTCTATATTTGAGAAAACTGATTCAGATTGCTCATATTTTCAATGATACATTCATATATTACAATAAAGGTGATCAGCGAATTTTCAAAAATTATACTACTGAAATGGGCCAAATTAATTTTAAGTTGGCGATACATAAAATGTGAAATAATTTTTCCAAAATAATTGTTTTTAAATAATGATTCCCCCCTCCCCCCCAATATAAATTTACTTCCGGTCTAGAAAACAAGTTTTAAATGCTCTTATCTATAAGGATACTCTAGGAAAAGGCTATAAAATAAATAATAACCAATAACTTTGATGTTATTTAATTTTTTTCATTACTGGGGCTCCAGCATAGCCGAGTGGAAACACCGTTTCCGATTACAGAGAAGTTAATCCAAATTGTAAGCGATAAGTCACTGGGTAGAGTTCATAAGGGTCACCTTCACGGCGGCTGCCATACTTAGTTAATCCTATTTGCGTCAGATTTTCTTATTTTCATTTCTTGACTTTAGAATTTTGATGATTTGCTCTTCTTTCTCTATTATACGCCTCGTTTTCTTACACTCCTAACATCGCTATATTCTTCTTCCACGTTTTCTTGGGTCTACCTCTTGGCCTTCTTCCCATGTCCAAACCATCTCAGTCTTCTTCTCCTCAGAACTACGTCCAGCTCATCACCACCACACTTTCTAGCTACCTCTTCACTCCGAACTCTATTCCTCCATGTTACACCAGCCATATACCTCAACATTCTCTTAGCACACACGGCTCATCATACTATGTAGAAACCCATGGTTAGAGCTCCACCTCTATTCCAGGAGAACTAATACATTTTCTCTTAAAATGGCTCTTGATGAACATTAATAAGATGTAAATCTATATATTCATGTGATAAGACTTTTTCCCAAGAGGGACCTGGCCATTAGAGATGCCTTTGAACCTCTCTAATTATTGTTTGCTAAATAAGAGAAAGTCCCATAGCTCGAGTTTTTTTAAAATGGTAAAGGAGAATGAGGGAGGATTGACGTTCATTAGTGGGTGGCAGTAGGCCAGAGGAGTTAATGCAAAGGGTCAGGAGACTGAGGAGAAAGGGCTACGGCAATGTCGAGTAAAGTCTGGGCAGGATGCAAGGGAGGGTTTCAGGAAGAACGCTGTGGGTATTGAGAAGGGTCCCACTGGTGTTCATAGAGGCCCCATTCCACACGGGCCGACGACCGATGCACGCTCTCGGCCAAAAACCGTGTGTCGGACCAGGGAAGGACTGACGGGTGTTAAGCAGAGAATTAATCGGTGTTCAGGGAAGACTCAATTGCCATTTGTTAGGTTAACACCATACGGATGGAATTCTGCCGAAAATAGTGCTTTGGGCCTTAATGGTTTGGGTGATGGTTAATGCTGTTAACGACGCACCATCTAATGTGTAACCTCTTTGAACACCCAATGGGCAATCCGTGTGTGTTTTGCGGGATGACTAAATGTGAAGTACGAGATGGCTCAGTAGGTATTAATTGGGGAGGAGGGGCTAAATCGGTATTACGGGAGCGGTCAATGGGCTGATTTTGTTACTCTCTATATTAAGCTTACAAGAGCTGTGCTACGTCACTATGAGGGAGGGGGAGGGAGGTCAGTGTGCGTTACAAGAGGACCTGGTGGGTGTTACGTGACCACTCAATGGGTGTCAGGGTCTGAACCAAACATGCCAGAGCTTCACCACTTTGGTGTGGAGACGGAGTGGTGAAAGGGCGTTCTCAACGAGGTTCAGGGAGTGGTGTAGAGGACAAAGAAAAGCAGAGAAATAGTGGGGAGAAAGGAAGCCTGCAACCTCACTCATCTCGAGGTGGTAGGGAGCCAGCACGCAGCCAGGCCAAGAAAGATCGCGGACGAGGAGGAGTCTCTGGGAGAATTTATGGAATTACAGTACGAGTACATATATACACCTGTTCTCCTCCTTAGTTGTATCCTTCAATAACCCGAAATGCGGCGGCTGTTTCCTTATTAAGTGAAAGTTCGGAACAGATCTATTTCATCACATAATTCAGTAAATTTACTCATTCTGGGGCTGGGGTAGTTACACAACTGGGTTATAGATAAAATATCATGCTTGCTTCACCAATATAGAGATCTGTACTCGCTGCAACCAGAAATAGCAGATAACTTTTTTATGGGCAGGGAGGGGGGAGGAAGGGGGGGGGGCTGAATGAGCCATGTGACTCTCACTCAGTGAAAGACTCATTATTAAAGGGTAGGAGAGTAAGGGGAAGAACCCGAGGTTTGGCGTCATGATTTATGGCAGGAAATCTTGTTTTGCTATCCTTTCTGGAGCCCTTCAATGGGGATACAGTGACGTATTGAGAAGGGAAAGAACCGGTTTCGGGGGATGGAATACAGCGGGCACTCAACGAACACGGCAAGTCTGGTACGGCATGGGCTACTGGTGGGAAGAAGATCGCCGGAGAGTAGGTATCCGTGGGTCAACCTGGTATGACCCAAGCGGAGGCGGGCCAACACCACCTCTCTATTGGGGGAGGGGTAGAAGGATGAGGCCCAGCGGCTTAGGAGGGATTTAATACTATTAAGTTTGGTGAGAGGATGAGCAAGAAAACATCGCAACATGCCAAAAGCTCTAGACAAAAATGTACAGATACACAGTACTGGGAACTCTAGGTGGACCCTGTCCGGCCGGTGCATCTCCGAGAGGTGCACAACCCTAACTAGCTGCAACTTCGGTGATCACGAAAGAAGAAAGAAAACTAGCCATTAAGAGATGCACAGATGGACGAGAGCAGACATATAAGGCCTCAGATTGCTGAAAGATGAAACTCTGCACAGACACTCGGAAAAACTAAAACCGATGGTGGGAAGGAGGAGTCATACTTGAAAGTCTAGTCAGCGACCGGCGCGGCATATCCCATACTGAGGATACTGCCGGCAGTATCCTCAGATAGTATAAGGGACATCTAAGCCCTACAGGGATTATGTTGCAAAAACAATCAGAAATTGCAATGATACACCTCGACATATTCTCTTTGCCCATTTTTAGATAATCAAAGTTTGGCTCTCAACCCATCACTAGAAGAGTTCTCAAGGTTAAATGAGCACAGAGGATTTGTCATCTCCATCAATTATATCATCAACCACCTCTCTCACAAAAATGGCGTCGAGGCGAATCAACGCCTATTACGTATCGCACTTGCAAGAACTACTTTCGAACACCTTTATTTTAAACACTGCGGGGAAAAAAAGATGAATTTACTTCCGCATGATAAGGCAACTCCAGTCTTCGACCATTTCCACCGAAAGTGGGGTCAACGCGTATCCACGCCAAAGCGACAATACAAACAATTTAACCTCTATTGTAACTTTGTGAATATTTTCTGGCTTAAAACTAAATTTGATGACCTTTCTTTCTCCGTTTGGGGGAGGGGGAAAGAAGACCATAACTGCGGGGACAGGTGCGGAGCATTAAAATGGACCAAGAAGCAGGATTGGGAATCAGCATTTTTACATAAAATAGATCACGAAAGGCGTTAAATGACCTTATGGGACGCCAGATTCAAATTAAGGTGGCTTATTATGTATGAAGTTGCGTCCCTCGATTGAGTTTCGATTAACCTATCGTGGCTCTTTGGTAGTTTATAACATCACACCATATCGATAACGCAGGATATAACTCGAATAAACATTTACAACATACAGTACTTGAACAAAAAGTAAACATTTATGTATACGATTGCAAACTAACTAAGCAACAAAGAGCGATAAAGAGTAATAAATCAGATGAGACCAAAAAATAAACTTGCGACCACCCGGGCATTCACGTCTGGTTGCATATAATAATAAACTACAGAGGGAATATGTTCTGGTGGCGGCTATAAACACGATCTAGTAAGCTTCATCGCTGATGACATGATCGGCAACACAAAAACAACCCGAGCCCCCCCTCCCAATAACAACTTTTTCAACTTGATATCTAACAAAATATAAGCAAAAGGCTGAACGGGCATCATCTTCCACCTTCATGCAGTTCGGGAAATATAATTTAGCCGAATCTGCTACTTTTCGTAATATCCCGACCGATTCCGAACGAGTAGAACATTGAGGTAGCAGACTTGCTAAATTTGCCCCAAGATCCCAACGGAACCACTAAAGCCGTCAGATTGTCCTCCGATGAGTTACTCAGAGCCTGGGAAAATGGAAGCTACATTAGAAGTGTCCTAATCGATAACAGTTCAAAATTCACTAAACTAATTTTTTGTTAAAATTTATGATCTCTTCTACTGACTACCAACAAGGGAACAACCACCGTAATCACAAAGATAAGCTTATCTTTAATATATTTAAAGGAAAATAAAAGATAAAAGTAATAACTAGAAAAACAAACAACAAAAAAAAGACTTGTACAGGCTTCAGGAGAGGTCAACCTCACTGAGGGACCTAAGTAAACCACTAAGAATTTAAAAATTTAAATTTAACAGAATTCCCACCTCCATAAATTCTATTACACCACAATCAGGACCGGACCTAGCGCGAGGAAAAGGGGTAACGACCCCACTCGTCAGGGTATGGAGAGATACCGTGCACGATGCTCCCCCAGACTAGGAGATTCTACCAAAATGGGGCGTAGTTTAAGGAACCAGGTGCTCCTTCAAATGGCACTGCGTCTCACGAGTGTGTCCGATTCAGAGGAGACAGTAAATGATCCGACCCCACCCGGCGCTGAGGCGATGGAGGAAGGCATGCTTCCCCACAGGGGTACCCAAGGCACTAAATGCTATGATGGAGGCAAGAGTACTAAATTGCGATTAGGTAAAGTCCTTCATGTAATAATTCGGGTGGACCTGGCTCCCGAAAAACTAAGGAGAGTAAAATATAGGGAAGTAAGGAGGGTATTAAATTTTGGAGGAAAGGCCAGCATCTTCCAGGAATCGTACTACGCAAAACAATTGAGCAGCCTTGTGCCCGCTCAATTGCTAGTCCAAAGGTACCCTCTTTGAATGGACCGTAAGGTCTCCTAGGGTACCTTCTTTCCTTGTTGTTACGTTGGGCATAACATGGGGGGGGGGGAATCTCCGAGAATAGAAGCAAAGGTGGGGTGAGGACCGAAGTACTTCTTTCGATGGGCAGAGTATTGCGGGCAGGTGAGCAAGATGTGTTACACCGAGATGTCATTTTTTTATTTTGGAAGCCCATCTGGCGACTGCCTACTTGGTCATAAGTCGCTGTACTCACTACAACCTACGACTAGGCTATATTAAAAAAAACAAATAACAAGTAAATAACAAATAAGGATAAAAGATCATACAAGAAAAACAAAGAAAAAGCGAACAAGAAGTAAGCGGGCTCCAGCGTCGGGGGTATTTCCCCCCACCCGCGCAGGAACATGCGACCAACAAAAAGAAACACAAAAAAGGTCAAATAAAGTGTAGGAGGCCACCCTACTCCAAAAAAGTCGTATAGTCGGCAGGTCGGTACCATCCAGGATGGCGTCACCGGCCCGAGAGCTATACCGAGCTCTCGAAGGAATTTCCTAACCCTAACTAAACCCAAAGCGCTTAGGGTACGACTGGCATCTCTCGGCGGCATAGGCACCATCAAGATCAGCTGCGGATGCAGTAAGAGCTGTTGGTGACTGAGGGAGGAGCCGGGCTCGCACGTACAGGAGAATAATGCATTGTGCACAGCGCAGAGCGAGTGGCCTCTTCCCAGCATCGACAAGTAGGTACTCAATGGGGCCGTGCGGAAGGCACGGGTCGCCAGGCGAAGGCCGGTATGGTGGATCGAGTCCACCTTCCGCAATACACGCTCGGCGGCGAATGCATAAAACTCGCATCCGTAGTTGAGGTTCGAACGAACAAAGGATCTATAAAAAAGTAAGGCAGTAGCCGTATCAGCGCCCCAGGCACTGAACGTGACGGAACGAAGAATATCCATGGCACGGGTACAAGAGACTCTAAAGAGGCGAATATGAGTCTCTCATGTGAAGCGTCGGTTAAAAATACAAGTACAAAGAAAACGGTGCGAGTCCAACACTTCCAGGAGCACCCCGTTCATAAACAAGTCTGGGTCAGGATGGAGCCGTGGATGGCGGCAGAAATGCACCACATTAGTCTTGACCAAGGAAAACCGAAGCCTGTGCGCATCAACATAGCGAGTGACGTGGTTCAATGCATGTTGAAGTCAACGCTCCAGAGTTGGCAACTTGGGCCGCGCCAAAAGAGATCGAATGGTCGTCCACGTAGAGCGTAGCGTGAACATCTTCCGGCAGCACCGAGGTGATGCCGTTGATGCTCAGGGCAAAGAGTGTGACACTGAGGACACTTCCCTGCGGGACACCCTCTTCCTGCTTCTTTGGGCCGGAGAGGGCTTCCCCCACCCGTACGCGGAATCGACGATCTCGCAAAAAATCAGATATAAACATTGGTAGGCGTCCTCTCGCCCCCATCGTGTGGAGAGTCTCCATGATACAGTATCACCATGCGGTATCATAGGCCTTCTCGAGATCGAAAAACACCATGGCGTAGTGCTGATCACGTCGGAGCAAAACATCCGACGTGGAGTGAAACTTACAGAACACAGATGGCCAGCGCTGTCCAGAAAGAAGGCTAATCTAACATTGACCAATTTCTCCGTCAACTTGCACACGCAGGAGGTTAGAGAGATTGGGCGGAAACCGACCGGGGTAGTGATCTCTTCCCGGTTTGCAAAAAGCGAGCACAGTAGCGATTCGGCAGGAATCTGGGAGGAAACCCTCTACCTAGATACTGTTGAACAATTTTTTTTTTTAGAGCCAATCTGGCTGGCGACTGCCCACTTGGGCATAAGTCGCCGGAAACACGAGAGCCTAGAACTAGGCTACTTGAAAATAAGAATATGAGAACATAATAATGATAAAAATTGGAAAAACTTAACAATTAGGAAGCAATCTCCGGCGTCGAGGGGAGGTCCCCCTCACCCCGGTGCAGGAGCGTGCAACCTACTAAGAAAACAATAGCAAAAAAAAAATAGAACCTACTTAAATAAAGGGGAGAAGCCCGGCCTCCCCCCAAAAGTCAACAAGTCAAGGTGCACGAACTCGTGTCAAGTACAAGGGACAGGCGGTACCGACCCCGCCCAGACTGATCACCCAGACTGGGACATTGGACAAGAATGTGCCGAACAGTCTGGGAGACGACGCAGTCGTCGAAATAGGGTGCAGGCGAGCGCTTCATCAAATAACGATGCGTCACACGAGTGTTTCCGATTCGGAGACGACAGAAAGCGACCTGAAGCCGTCGCGGCATTGAGGGATAGGTCCATGGGAACAGTTGCGGCGCAATGGCACGCAACTTTAAGTTCCCTTCGACCGTCTCCCCTCTTCTTTGCCAAGCAGTCCGAAGAGCTGCCCGTATTCTTGCCATGTAGTCGGTGTGAGGAAGAGCGAAACGCTGGTCCGGTCGCAGAGTCCTCGCGGACTCTTTGGCGCCCTCATTCCCCGCAATTCCTACATGTCCAGGAACCCAGCAGAAGATAATCTCGACATCCGCCCGGCTCGCCAAAACCATGACCCGGATATCGCGAACCAGGAGATGCGGAGATTCCAATGCCCCGAGAGCACTCAGGGCGCTTTGTGAGTAGCTATAGATCACAATCTGGTCTCCAAACCGGGCACGTCGCGTAATCTCCCGTACCGAGTGGTGTATTGCCACCCATTCGGCCGTGGAGACAGGCACAGCGCCTGGCAGTGCCACGCTGACTTCAAACTGAGGTGATACGGCGTGGAAGCCGATCCCCTCTTGGGACTTGAAGCCATCCGTATACACTGGTACGGTTCCAGCGTGACACGAGGTGTGGTCCAAAAAGGTCGAACGCAATACTCCCGTCGCAGTACAAGCTTTGGGAGCAGAGGCGTGGCGACAAATAGCCAAATGTGGTACCCTCCAGGGTGGCGTCCTGGGCAGAACCAGGGGCGCCACCGGCCAGAGAGTTATACCTAGCTCTCGAAGGAGTTTCCTGGCCCTAAACCCAAAGGGCTTAGGGTATGACTGGCGTCTTTCGGCGGCATAGGCACAGTCGAGATCAGCTGCGGATGCAGTGCGGGCTGTTGGCGACTGAGGGAGGCGGCTGGCTCGCGCGTACAGGCGAGTGATGCACTGCACGCGGCGCAGAGCGAGTGGCATCTCCCTAGCATCGACCAACAGGCTCTCAATGGAGGAAGTGCGGAAGGCACCGGTCGCAAGGCGAAGGCCAGTGTGGTAGATCGAGTCCACCTTCCGCAATAAACGCTCGGCTCCGGATGCATAAAACTCGCATCCGTAGTCGAGCTTCGAACGAACAAAGGATCGATAAAAAAGAAAGGCAGTAGCCCTATCAGCACCCCAAGCGCTGAACGTCACAGAACGGAGAAAATCTATGGCGCGGGTACAAGAGACCCTAAGGCTGCGAATATGAACCTCCCAGGTGAGGCGTCGGTCAAATACAAGACCAAGGAAACGGTGCGACACAACCACTTCCAGGCGTACCCCATTAAGAAAAAAGTCTGGGTCGGGGTGGAGCTGTGGATGGCGGCAGAAGTGCAACCCCTTAGTCTTGGCCAAGGAAAACCGAAGCCTGTGCGCTTCGGCACAGCGAGACGCGGTTCAATGCCTGTAGTAGTCGACGCTCCAGAGTTGGCATCTGGGCCGCGCCAAAAGAGATCGAAAGGTCGTACACGTAGAGCGTAGCGAGAACATCTTCCGGCAGCACCGAGGTGATGCCGTTGATGCTCATGGAAAATAGATGTGACATTGAGGAGGCATTCCCTCGCCCCCATCGTGTGGAGAGTCTCCATGATACCGTATCGCCATGCGGTATCAGATCGAAAAACACGGTGGCGTAGTGCTGTCTACGAAGGAAAGCCTCGCAGACGGTATTTTCCAGTCGGAGCAGAGCATCCGACGTGAAGTGGAACTTGCGGAAGGCGCACTGTGAAGAAGACAGATGGCCTCCGCTGTCCAAGAAAAAAGCTAATCTAACATTTACGAATTTCTCCATCAACTTGCACACGCAAGAGGTTAGAGAGATTGGGCGGAAACCGGTCAGAGTAGAGTGATCTCTCCCCGGTTTGCGAAAGGCGAGCACAGTAGCGATTCGCCAGGAATCTGGGAGACCCTCCACCCAGATACTGTTGAACAAATCTAACAGAAAGGCCATGCCTCGCTCACCCAGGTGTCGAAGCATGGCGTACGGGACATCGTCCGGACCATGGGCGGTGTCCGCGCACGAAGCGAGACCGGAGCGCAACTCACTCACAGTAAACTTGTCGTTGAAGGGTTCTCCGCCTCTGGATGTAAAGTCCAGCCGGCGGCCTTCCGCGTAATCACGACGTGCATTAAATGCTGGCGGAGCAGCATCCCGGCTAGAGAATGCTGAAAGAGCGGTCGCGAAGGATTCCGCCACGGACGCGGGGTCCGAGATTACGGTCCCATTCTCCTGGAGAACGGGAGGGGGGTCCTGCGAGAACTTGCCCCGAATCCTTTTGACTCACTACCACAAGTCTGCTAAAGGGGGCTTCCCGTTGAGTGAAGACATGTATGCCCGTCAAGAAGAGCGGCGGGCGTGCTTCGAAATATACCAGAGCCTAGCCCTAGCCCGACGAAATTCAGCGACAGTGAAATGGTTCGGGCGGCGCTTATAGCGCATGTACGCATAATGCTTCTGTTTGAGGGCCATCTCACACTCGGCCGACCACCATGGAAGTGGTCGGCGTGCAAAACGGCCAGACGTTCTAGGAATAGTAGTCAGGCCACGGCGATGAGGTTGCCGGAGAAGAACTCAACGGTCTCATCTACCGACCTAAACTCCTCCTGAGATAGAGAATTCAGTCATTTCCTGAAATGCAGGCCACCACGCCCGCGCCAAGTACCAACGAGGTGGGCTCCCAGGCGGCAATTGCCCTGAAAATGATATTTGAATGAGAAAGTGATCACTACCATGGAGGTCATCGACCACTCCCCAATCAAAATCAGGCTGTGCATCCGAAGAGCACAAAGATAGGTCAAGGCAAGAAAATGAAGCGGTTCTCGTACAGTGATGCGTAAACTCATCCACGTTTATGACACCCATCTCAAGCTCTTCAATCAGATCGGCAAGGACTTGTCCCCTGGGATTTATTGAGTAATCTCCCTAGAGAGGATGCCTGCCGTTCAGATCTCCAAACAAAAGAAAGGGCCTCGGAAACCGTGCCACGATGCGGCGGAAGTCCCTCGCGTCGAAGTCAGCTGACGGTGGAACGTACAAAGAAATGATAGTATACCTCCTATCCAGGTGAAGCTGCACAGCCACTGCCTAAAAGGAGGTATGTAAAGTGAAAGAAAGAACGGAGATATCATGCCGGGTGTAAACCGCGCATCCCCTAGCCCAGGCAATCCCGCGGTGTTGGGGTCGCAAGGCCTTTGTACCCCAGGAGGGCGGGCAGGGGGCACGTGCCTAACATGGTCTCCTGCAGAAAAATAGCTAACGGGGAATGGGACGAGACGATCATCCGCAGCTCCTACCAGTTGGCCCGGAGTCCACGGCAATTCCATTGAAGGAATATGCCTTCCAGGCCTAGCTCGGAGGAGACGCGGGGGCCCTCCTCGAACTGAAGACCCTCACGGAAATACCGTACGCTTCCCGGAGGCAGAACCTCGGGCGTTGTTGGCCGGACAAAGCGCTGAAGGCGCTGTCGCCTTCGAGGACTTATTGGGGGAGGTTGGGCTCGTCATGCGAGTCTTTTCCTCCCTCCGCCTCGAAACCTTAGGCTGACGTTGCGGCGTCGGAGGCGAGGGGCTCTCTTTTCGAGGAACCATCGTTTCCGAGCCACTCAGCCCACCACTAGGCGTGGGCGAAGGAGCCGAAGCTCCTTTCGGCGGACAGCTTTAGGAACCCCGGAAGATGGCCTGGCGACAAACTTCAGGGGTGTTGCCTCCTCTGAGTTCAACGATTCGGTAGAGGCGCGTGGCCGTTTCGCCTTGCAGGAAACGGTCACGCTGGGGAAAGAGTGGGGAGCCCTGGTTTTAGCCGGGGCTGGGTATGAACCCTTTTTACCGCTAGCTTTACCAGGGAAGCGCCCGGGTTGAGTAAAGCCCGCAGAAGGACTCCGAATAGGCGCGGAAACAACCATGCCCATTGGCCTAGATGGGCCAGGAGCTGAGGGTGCCTTTCTAACTATCGAGGCATATGACGTCCCAGGCAGAGCCGGGCGCGCCAGAACCAAGTCCTTAGCCTCACGGAATGAGAGTCGATCCTGGGCCTGAACGGCAAGGATTTCTTTCTCTGATAAGCACCACATTGCTTCGATGTCGCGGGGTGCGGCTCTCCGCAATTGACACACTTGGCCACACACGATTTAGATTTATCGTGTGCGACCATGGGGCAATTTACACAAACTTCGGGTGACCCCGACTTTGCATGCCTACAAGAAAGATTCGTATGGCCGAAGCGGTGACAGTAATAGAAATCGCCGCGGAAGTGGCACGAATGCCTCCACGCGGTAGCGGTACCAACCGGCACGCACACCGACTCAGGGAGCTTGCCACAGTCGAACGTGACGAAGAGTGTAAGGGACGTTCTCGAGGCCTCCCTGTTTTCTCATCACACGTTCGACCTTGACCGCCCCATGGTCGGCCAGTTCTAGGGTGATGTCCTCAATGGAGTAGTCAACGAGTTCCCTCGCATAAACCACTCCTTTCACAAAGTTCATGGTAGAGTACGACGTCACACTCACCGGGGTGCCATGAAGTGTCCGAAGAGCACTTATCTTGGCCGTCTCGGTGGGATTCGCCGCATTCGCCAGAAGGCTCCCGTCCGGGAAACGGGTCACCTTCGGCTCTCTACCAATTGCACTAGCTAATCCTCTCCTCTGATGGATCATGTTGCCCTTGGCCAACATGGTGCCATCAGTGGAGCGAATAACGAGGAAGCGTTTGAAGCCAGCGGGCTCGAAAACGCCAGGTAACCTCTGAATGAGGGGCCCCGATGTCATCGAGGCTCCGCCCTGTGCACTTTTGGTCTTAGAGGCTCCGCACCCGGGGGGCAGAGGGGCGGGATGTGCCGATCTTGGCTTGGTCGCTTGCCAAAGTGGCAGCAGACCTATCTGTCTCCGCAGCCCCCGCGGATGGAGAGGAGCCCCGAGTCTTCTTAGTCTTTTTCTTTTTTGGAGAGGAGGGCGGGGAATGAACCCGCTTCTCACCTCGGGCCGGAAGGAGCCCGTAGGCCAGATGGACCGGCCTCAGCCAGGTCCTTCTCCGAAATGGAGAAGGTCCTGGTAGTCGCAGGGGGACCGGTTGAAAGAGATTCCTTTCCTCTTTGTACTGCCTCGGAGACCCCAGCCGTTTGGGGAGGACCTTGCATAGGGGCGGATTCGGGTTCGGTGCTTGGCGCCGAGCCTGGATTCACCCCCATGGAAGGCCCTACCGTCTGAGGCTGGGTTTCCTCAAGGACCATGTCTATCACAGGAAGGGCCTCCAGTTGGCCATCCCCTCCCAGGACATCGCAGGTCCCCTTGGCAGCGTCACCAGTCTTGTGTGGGGAGGCTCCTGTTGAACAAATCTAACAGAAAGTCCTCGATCACCCAGGTGTCGAAGCATGGCGTACGGAACATCGTCTGGACCAGGGACGGTGTCCGCGCAAGAAGCGAGAGAGGAACGGAACTCACTCGTAAACCTGTCGTTGAAGGGTTCTCCGTCTCTGGAGATAAAGTCCAGTCGGCGGACTTGCGCGATATCGCGACGCGCATGCTGGCGGAGCAGCATCCCGGCAAGAGAATGTGGTCGCGAATAATTCTGCCACGATCCGAGATTGCGGTCCCATTCTCCTGTAAAAGGTGATGGGGTGCTGCGAAAACTTGCCCCGAATCCTTTTGACTAGCTTTCACACCTCTGCTATAGGGGTCTTCTCCTTAAGTGAAGACACGTATGCCCGCCAAGAAGAGCGGCGCGCGTGCTTCGAAATATTCTGGAACCTAGCTCTAGCTCGACGAAATTCAGCGACGTGAAGTCGTTCGTGCGGCGCTTTAGCACATGTAGGCAAACGCTTCTGTTTGTGGGCCATCTCGCACTAGTCTGACCCCCACGGAAAGGGTCAGCGTGAAAAACGGCCAGACGTTCTAGGAATAATAGTTAGACCCAGGGCGCTGAGTTTGCCGGAGAAGAACTCAACAGCCTCTAAACTCCTCGACTTAGACAGAAATTAGTCATTTCCTGAAATGCGGAGAACCGCGCACGCGCCAAGCACCACCGGGGCGGGCTCTCGGGTGGCAGCGGCCCAGAAAATGATATTTGAATGGGAAAGTATCACTACCATAGAGGTCATCGCCCCCACCCCAAACAAAAAAATAAGGCTGTGCATCCGGAGAGCACAAAAATAGATCGAGAAGGGAAAATGAAGCGGTTTTCGAGCAGTGATGCGTAAACTCATCCACATTAAGGACACTTACCTCCAGCTCGGCAATCAGGTCGGTAAGGACTTGCCCCCTGGGATTAATCAAGTAGTCTACCCAGAGGGAGTGTCTACCGTTCAGATCTCCGAGCAAGAGAAAGGGCCTCGGCAACCGTGTCACGATGCGGTGGAAGTCCCCTGCGTCGAAGTCAGCTGACGGTGGAATGTACGCTGAAATAACAGTATATCTCCTATTCAGGTGCACCTGCATAGCTACTGTCTGAAAGGAGGTATCTAAAGCAAAGAGAAGAACGGAGACATCATGCCGGTTGTAAATCGGGCATCCTCCTGCCCGGTCCCCCAATCCCGTGGTGGTGGGGTCGTAAAACCCTTATATCCCGGGAGAGGGGGCAGGGGGCACGCGCCCAGCATCGTCTCCAGCAAAAAGATAGTTAACGGTGAGCGGGAGGACTCGAGTCTCCGCAGTTCCTCCCAGTTGACCCGGAGTCAGTGGCAATTCCATTGAAGAAATATGCTCTCCAGGCATAGCTCGGAGAAGACCCTCACGTGAATGGCCGCACGCTTCCCGGAGGCATAACTCCGAGCTCTGTTGCCTGGATAATGCACTGAAGGCGCTGTCGCATTAAAGGGCTTATCGGGGGAGGTTGGGTTTGTCATGCGAAACCTCGAAACCTTGGCGAGCGGGCGGGTGTCCCTCTTTTGGAGGATCCACCACCTCCGAGCCACCCAGCCTATCACTGGGTATGGGCAAAGGGGCCGAAGCTTCATTAGTGCCATCCTCCTTTCGGGAAACAGCTTTAGGAACCCACAAGGATAGCCTCACGACCAACTTCAGGGATGGTGACTCCTGAGTCTAACGACTAGGTGGAGGAGCGCGGCCGATTCGCCTTACGGGAAACGGTCACGGTAGGGAAAGGAAGGGGAGCCCTGGTTGTAGCCGGGGCTTAGTGTGAACCCTTTGTGCCGCCAGCTTTACCAGGGAAGAGCCTGGGTTGGGTGGAACCCGCAGAATGGTTGCGAATGGGCGCGGAAACGACCGTGTTCGTAGGCCTGGAGGGGCCAAGAGCAGAGGGCGTATTTCTTAGTATTAAGGCATAAGACCTCCCTGGTAGACCGGGACGCGTCAGGACCAAGTCCTTAGCCTCGCAAAAAGAGAGACGATCCTGCGCCTGAACGGCCAGGATTTCCTTTTCAAGGAGATACGCACCACATTGCTTAGAAGAAGCGGGGTGCGGCTCTCCAAAATTGACACACTTGGCCACACACGATTTGGACTTATCGTGTGCGGCCTGGGAGCAACTTACACAGAATTCGGGTAACCCTGACTTTGCGCGTCGACAGGAGCGATTAGTATGGCCGAAGCGGTGGCAGTAGCACGAATGCCTTCATGCGGTAGCGATACCAACTGGCACGCACCGACTCAGGGAGCTTATAACACTCGAACGTGACGAAGAGTGTATGGGTGGTTCTCGAGGTCCCTCCCTGTTTTCTCATCACACGTTCGACCTTGACCGCCCCATGGTCAGCCAGCTCTAAGGTGAGCTCATCTATGGAGTAGTCCACGAGTTCCCTCGCATAAACCACTCCTTTCACGAAGTTCATAGTAGAGTGCGGCGTCACACTTACCGGCGTGCCATTAAGTGTCCGAAGGGCACTAATCATGGCCGCCTCGAAGGGATTCGACGCATTAGCCAGAAGGCTACCGTCCGAGAAACGGGTGAGCTTCGGCTCTCCTCTGATGGATTAGGTTGCCCTTAGCCAACATGCTGCCATCACTAGAGCGAGTAACGAGGAAGGGTTTGAAGCCAGCGGGCTCGAAAACGCCAGGTAGCCTCTGAAGAATGAGGTGAGGGGAAACGACGTAATCGAGGCTCCGCTCTGCGCACTATTGGTCTTGATCAGGGACTCCCCACCCGGGGGAGCTCTTGAGCCGGATGCACCAAACTTGGCTTGGTCGCAAACCGAAACGGCAGCGGCCCCGTCCGTCCCCGTCGCTCCTACGGAAGGAGAGGATCCCGCTTATCCCTCTTGCCGTTAGGAGCTCCTATCAACAGATAGGCCGGCCTCGGAAATATCCTTTTCCGAAATGGAGGTTTTGCCTGTTACAGGATCACCAGACGAGGGAGGAGATCCCTCCTCTCCTTGTGAGGCCTCTGGGACCTGTGCAGTCTGAGGAGGAGCCTACATAGGGGCGAACACGGGTTCTGTGCTTGGCACCGAGCCTGGGTTCGACCCCATGGAGGATCCTACCGTCTAAGGCTGGGTCACCTCAGGAACCATGTCTAGCTCAGGGGGGAAGGCTCCATGCCCCCCCCCCCCCCGAGACATCACAGGTCCCATTCGAGGTAGCTTTTGTCAGCTAACCGGCATCCTTTGGGAAAGAGAGTGGGGGCACATACGGCGACCCCCTCTAAGGCCATTATGCGGGTCAGCAGGTCTTTGGAGGGCATGGACTGACGGGCCCTGCCTTCCTTCGCCCCCCTAAGGGGGTTGGCCCTATTGTGAATTATGTGCTGCCTTCTCGGCAGTCCTCTTGAGAAGCAAAGGGGCGATTGCCGCTGGAAAAAGCGAGTCGCCCAAGGGGGGAGGAGGTGAGGGGGTGATTGTTATTTATTTTTCTTTAATTCGATTTGCGTAATTTATGTGGTAGGTACGTAATGTCGGAATGATCATGAACGTTTGTTTTGTTAGATAAGTTCGTTACTGTATATGTGGAAATAAAACGAAGCAAAGTTTAAATGTAGACAAAATAGAGTATTAACGGAACCAAAGGTGTGACGTCACAAAAGAAGATGGCGGTGAGGAGAACCGGAGAGTCAACAAGGCAGTCAGCGGTTGGTGGGTGAGTGGTTGGTGGTATAGTAATGGGAGCTCCCTTGTAAGTAGATTGGCTTTATGTAAATTAATGGAAACAACTGATTCTATAATGAAAAGGTAAATATTAAGTTAAAACTTTGGTAGCATGACAGAAATCTGGTGTTATAACTTTGATAAATTGTCAAGGGGGACTCCCCTGCACCCGTATGCAATGGAAATGAGTAAACCTGTTCTACAGTTCAAGAAATTTGGAGGGTCCCCTGTGAAAGCACAGGGGGTGAGGGTGCTCCATTTTATTGGTGGAGCTGCACGAGGGCGGCTCCAACGATGGTACAGGGAAAGGTGGAGGGAGAGTGTTAGATTTTTTTACTGATATCATCATTCAACATGGTGAGCCTGTAATTGTCACGCGATGCAAACACTCATCACCTCACGCAGTAGCCCGCTCTGCGGGGGGTGAACACGGGGCCGGCTGCCGCTATTTGAGGCCACACCTCCCGCCTAGTGGCCAGGCAGCCCATAAGCATGGCGGCTCCACCTTGGGTACGGCATAAAAATCGATAGAGATAGAAGGGAGAATGAAAGGGAATGAGGAAGGTGTGGGTGGGGATGAAGCAGGTTGTTAGAACCCCCCATGTTGAAGCTCAGGGGTGAGGGAATGTTGTCCCCTCCCCCCTCAGCCCCGATAGTTGGGTGAGGGGAAGCTGGTCGGCGTCTGCCCTGTGAAATTAAGGCCGACCAGAGGAGAAAATTGTGAGAGAGATTTTAAGGAAAGTGAAGAAGTAAGGTAAAAACAAAGGCTTGTCAGAAAGGAGAAGAGGGTAAGCTGAGGCCGGAGGAGGCGCTGAGTTGCGTCAGCATGGCAAATCGCCGCGCCCTTTACGGGGCACTGAGATTCGAGAATGACACGCCTGGCAAGATGGTGGTTCCTCGCTAGCTATTCAGTGTCCGTGGGTAAGGCGACTGTGGCCGATTCGTAGGCGCCATAGCATAACTTCATGCCGTTCTGTGAGAGAGTAGGATGATGGCCACAAGGAAGCATTTTTCTGTTGGAGTAGGTGAGGGTGATTATACAGGTTCCAATATCGCTCCCATACTTCTCTGACCAATTTATGGATGAGAGGGATGTAGTCTCTGTGAAAGATGAGCGATTCAGGTATGGACGGTGCAGTATGGAGCGCGGCCTTCTTAGCTTCTAGGTCGGCCGTTTCATTTCCCTGGATGTTTGAGTGTCCAGGCTGCCAGCAGAACGATATGGAGTAAGAGCGTCCGGTCAAGAGGAGTATGATTTCCAGTATCTCCATCGCTACACGGCGTCGAGGGAACAATCGCTGAAGGGGAGTCAGAGCACTCATAGTCTGAAAATATGGTAAATAACCCTGGCGTTGGTAAAAGAAACCCTAAGGTTGCAAATATGCGCCTCTTGGGCGAGGCGTGGGTTGAATACAAGATCAAGAAATTGGTATGATTCCACTTAGTCCAGGTGACCCCTAATTAGGAACAAGCGCAGGGGATGCCATGAGGGAGGCAAAAATGCCCCACCTTGATTTTGGCCAAAGATATCCGAAACCGATGCTCCAGGGTAGGCGTCTGCACTGGTCCAAAAGATATTAAAAGTCTATGTAGAGCTTGGCGAGAACATCCCCCAGCAGCACTTACTCGTAGGTAATACTGTTGATGTTTACAGCAAGGAGAGTGACGCTGATGACACTTCGCTGCAAGACACCCTCCTCTTACCCTAGTCTCGAAGAGGGCTTCCCTCACCCTCACGTAGAATCGACAATTGTGCAAGAAGTCAGACAACAAATTTGGGAGGCGACGCAATAAAATGGAAGGTCTCTATGATACCATATCGCCGTGCGTTATCATAGGCTTACTCCAAACCGAAAAACACCGTACCGTAGTGCCGCCTGCGAAGGAAAGAATCGCAGATCACTCCAACCGGAACAGAGCATCCGATGTGGAGTGGAACTTAACAGAAGTCGCAATGAGCACATGACAGGTGACTTCCGCTGTACAGGAAATAAGATAATCTAACGTTTATCATTCTCTCCATCAACTTGCACACGCATGAGGTTGAGAAATTGGGCGGAAAACAATCTCTCCCCGTCAAGCGAAAAGCGAGCACGGTATCCATTCACCATGAACCTAGGAAGATATCCCAAACAAGATCCTGTTGAACAAAGCTAACAGAAATGCCAAGCCTCGTTCATCTAGCTATCGAAGCATGGGGTACGGGGTATCCTCCGGGCCAGGGAAGGTATCTAAGCCTGAAGAGAGGGCGGAATGCAGCTCGCTTAGTGTAAACAGGTCGTTGAATGGTTCCCCGCTAGAGGAGGTAAAAGTACAGTCGGCGACATTCAATACACTGATTGGACGAGACGGTATTTGTGATAAAAAAGTTCCCACAAAGGTCACAATCATTCAAAACGTATGAACTCGATCCCTCTTGCCGGGCGTATAACGCCTTCGGGTATCGTCGGTATGAAATTAAAAAAAACAACACAAAAAGCCCTGACTTTGATCGAAGATCTTCGAAGCAAAAAAGTGTGCCTCTACTTTACCGTTCCCACCTGCTCAATAAGGGCAGAAGCAGCGCTTTGAGGGTCTTGGGCATGGTTGACGACATCGCATATCTCGTCGTCGTTCAGGACAAAATTAATTCCATCTGTCGTCAACAGTAGGAAAGCGTCATGGCCATGCTTCATCTGAGGAGAAAAATAAGTTGACATAATTTATAGAATAATTTACTGACTACGGCTTAGCCAAGTGAAAACAGCGCTTGCGATTTTAGCGAAGTGAAGCTACATCGCTTGTGGTTAGTTGCCGGATGGAGTCCAATTTAAGTCGTCATTATGGCAGCTTCCATATACAGTGCAAATACCCGTGGTTCGGAATCCACATTAATCAGTAGGTACTCACTGAAAATAAAAACCATCTTAAATGAGTGCAGGTCGATAGTAAAACCTGTACCATTAAACAAAACATAGAATAATTTGCCACTGATGCGCCTCAGTGGGTATGTACAGTCCTACGGAAAACCAAGCTTCCAACCACGAGTTAAGTGAAGCCACATTGGATAGGTTTATCACTAGACTGAACCCCCAATTAAGGTCAGAGTGTGTGTGTGTGGGCAGCGGTGTTGCGTTCAGTACAGGGTTCCGCGATGGTCACAAATAGCCTTTTCTGGTAATCTAAGAGGTCTGGCGACACCTTGTTTTCCATGTGGTTCGAGGTGTATGTTACTGATGTTGTGAGGACGACAGGCAGCTGAATGGTTGAGGTTGTGGCAAATGTGGGAAAAGGGCTTGATGAGGGTGTTTGCGGGTATGGTGGTGTCTGTTGTAGTGATTTTTTTTTTATTCTAGGAGTCCGTCTGACGACTGCTACTTGGGCATAAGTGACCGTAATCACGACAGCCTAGGACTAGGCTATTTTAAAACAACAATATGCAAAGCAAAAAACAATAAAAAAAAGGGAAAAGGGCAACAAGCAAGCTTAGGCATCGGGGAGGGGGGGGGCGGCCCCCCCAGGCGCAGGAACGTGCCACCTACGAAGAAAACTACAAAAACTAATTAAATAAAGGGGAGAAGTCCGGCCTCCTCCAAAAATAGTAATTAAGTCCACAAGTCAATGTGAACGAACCCGTCCCGAGTACAAGGGATAAGTGGTAACGAACCCGCTCGTCACGGTAGGTAACGTGCGCGGAGATCGCCCAGACTGGGATATTCAACAAGAATGTGCCGAACAGTCTAGGGGGACAACGCAGTATTCACAGTAGGGCGCAGGCGAGCGCTCCATCAAATGGCGATACGTCCCGCAAGTGTGTCCAATTCGGAGAAGACAGAAAGCTACCTGAAGCTTTCGCGGCATTAGGGGGTAGGTCCATGGGAACAGTCGCGGCGCAATGGTACGCAACTTTAAGTTCCCATCTTCTTTGCTAAGCTGCCCGTATTCCTGCCATGTAGTCGATGTGAGGAAGAGCGAAACGCTGGTTCGGTCGCCCAGTCCTCGCGGACTCTTTGGCGCCCTCATTCCCCGCAATTCCTACATGTCCAGGAACCCAGCAGAAGATAATCTCGACATCCGCGCGGCTCGCCAAAACCGTGGCGATACGGATATCGCGAACCAGGGGATGCGGAAATTCCAATGCCCCGAGAGCACTCAGGGCGCTTTGTGAGTCGCTATAGATCACAATCCGGTCTCCGAACCGGGCACGTCGCGTAATCTCCCGTACCGAGTGGTGTATTGCCACCAGCTCGGCCGTGAAGACAGACGCAGCACCTGACAGAGCCCCGCTGACTTCAAACAGAGGGGATACGGCGTGGAAGGCGACACCCTGTTGGAACTTGAGCCATCCGTATACACTGGCACGGTTCCAGCGTGACACGAGGTGTGCTCCAAAAAGGTCGAACGCAATACTCCCGGCGCAGTACAAGCTTAGGGAGCAGAGGCGTGGCAACAAATAGCCAAATGTGGTACCCTGCAGGGTGGTGTCCTGAGCAGAACCAGGGGCGCCACCGGCCCGAGAGCTATATCTACCTCTCGAAGGAGTTTCCTGGCCCTAAACCCAAAGGGCTTAGGGTATGACTGGCGTCTCTCGGCGGCATAGACACCATCGAGATCAGCTGCGGATGCAGTGAGAGCTGTTGGCGACTGAGGGAGGCGCCGGGCCGGGCTCGCGCGTACAGGCGAGTGATGCACTGCACGCGGCGCAGAGCGAGTGGCATCTCCCCAGCATCGACCAACAGGCTCTCAATGGGGGAAGTGCGGAAGGCACCGGTCGCAAGGCGAAGGCAGGTGTGGTGGATCGAATCCACCTTCCGCAATAAACGCTCGGCTGCGGATGCATAAAACTCGCATCCGTAGTCGAGCTTCGAGCGAACAAAGGATCGATAAAAAAGTAGGGCAGTAGCCCTATCAGCGCTGAACGTCACGGAACGCAGAATGTCCATCGCGCGGGTACAAGAGACCCTAAGGCTGCGAATATGAGCCTCCCAGGTGAGGCGTCGGTCGAATACAAGACCAAGGAAACGGTGCGACTCAACCAAATCGAGGCGCACCCAATTAAGAAACAAATCTGGGTCGGGGTGAAGCCGTGGATGGCGGCAGAAGTGCACCACCATAGTCTTGGA
This sequence comes from Ceratothoa steindachneri, assembly GCA_963969495.1. Lineage (NCBI taxonomy): Eukaryota > Metazoa > Arthropoda > Malacostraca > Isopoda > Cymothoidae > Ceratothoa > Ceratothoa steindachneri. The sequence goes on along the minus strand of OZ018321.1, from coordinate 158,732,820 downwards.
TAAAGAAAACCGAAACCTGTGCGCTTCGGCATAGCGAGAGACGCGGTTCAATGCCTGTTGGAGTCGACGCTCCAGAGTTGGCATCTGGGCCCTGCCAAAAGAGATCGAAAGGTCGTCCACGTAGACCGTAGCGAGAACATCTTCCGGCAGCACCGAGGTGATGCCGTTGATGCTCAGGGCAAAGAGTGTGACACTGAGGACACTTCCCTGCGGGACACCCTCTTCCTGCTCCTTTGGGCCGCAGAGGGCTCCCCCCACCCGTACGCGGAATCGACGATCTCGCAAAAATTCAGATATAAACATTGGGAGGCGTCTCCTCGCCCCCATCGTGTGGAGAGTCTCCATGATACCGTATCGCCATGCGGTATCATAGGCCTTCTCCAGATCAAAAAATACCGTGGCGTAGTGCTGGCTACGATTGAAGGCCTCGCAGACGGAATTTTCCAGTCGGAGCAGAGCATCCGACGTGGAGTGGAACTTGCGGAAGCCGCACTGTGCGGAAGACAAATGGCCTCCGCTGTCCAGGAAAAAGGCTAATCTAACATTTACCAATTTCTCCATCAACTTGCACACGCAAGAGGTTAGAGAGATTGGGGGGAAACCGGTCGGAGTAGAGTGATCTCTCCCCGGTTTGCGAAAGGCGAGCACAGTAGCGATTCGCCAGGAGTCTGGGAGAAGACCTTCCACGTAGATCCTGTTGAACAAATCTAACAGAAAGGCCATGCATCGCTCACCCAGGTGTCGAAGCATGGCGTACGGGACATCGTTCGGACCATGGCGGTGTCCGCGCACGAAGCAAGAGCGGAACACAACTCACTCACAGTAAACTTGTCGTTGAAGGGTTCTCCGCCTCTGGAGGTAAAGTCCAGCCGGCGGCCTTCCGCGACATCACGACGTGCATTGAATGCTGGCGGAAAGGCATCACGGCTAGAGAAAGCGGAAAAAGCGGTCGCTAAGGATTCAGCCACGGACGCAGGGTCCGAGATTGCGGTCCCATCTTCCTGGAGAACGGGAGGGGGGTCGTGCGAGAACTTGCCCCGAATCCTTTTGACTCGCTTCCACACCTCAGCTAAAGGGGTCTTCCCGTTAAGTGAAGACACGTATGCGCGCCAAGAAGAGCGGCGGGAGTGCTTCGAAATATACCGGAACCTAGCCCTAGCCCGACGAAATTCAGCGAAAGTGAAATCGTTCGGGCGGCGCTTATAGCGCATGTAGGGATAACGCTTCAGTTTCAGGGCCGTCTTACTCTCGGCCGACCACCATGGGAGTGGTCGGGGTGCAAAACGGCCAGACGTCCTAGGAATAGTAGTCAGGCCCACGGCTATGAGGTTGCGGAGAAGAACTCAACGGCCTCATCTACCGACCTAAACTCCTCGACTGAGATAGAGAATTCAGTCATTTCCTGAAATGCAGGCCACCGCGCCCGCGCCAAGCACCACCGAGGTGGTCTCTCAGGCGGCAGTTGCTCTAAAAATGATATTTGAATGGGAAAGTGATCACTACCATGGAGGTCATCTACCACCCCCCACTCAAAATCAGGCTGTGCATCCGAAGAGCACAAAGATAGGTCAAGGCAAGAAAATGAAGCGGTTCTCGGACAGTGATGCGTAAACTCATCCACGTTTAGGACACCCATCTCAAGCTCTTCGATCAGATCGGCAAGGACTTGTCCCCTGGGATTTATGGAGTAATCTCCCCAGAGAGGATGCGTGAAGTTCAGATCTCCAAGCAAGAGATAGGGCCTCGGCAACCATGCCACGACGCGGCGGAAGTCCCCCGCGTCGAAGTCAGCTGACGGTGGTATGAACGCAGAAATGATAGTATACCTCCTATCCAGGTGCAGCTGCACAGCCACTGCCTGAAAGGAGATATCTAAATTGAAATGAAGAAGGGAGACATCATGCCGGGTGTAAAACGCGCATTCCCCAGCCCGGCCCTCCCGAGGTGGTGGGGTCGCAAGAGCCTTATACCCAGGGAGGGCAGGCAGGGAATACGCGCCTAGTATGGTCTCCTGCAAAAAGATAGCTAACGGGGAACGGGAGGAGACGATCCTCCGCAGCTCCTCCCAGTTGGCCCGGAGTCCACGGCAATTCCATTGAAGGAATATGCCCTCCAGGCCTAGCTCGGAGGAGACGCGGGGGCCCTCCTCGAACTGAAGACCCTCACGGGAATGGCCGTACGCTTCCCGAGGGCAGATCCCTGGGCGCTGTTGGTCGGGCTCGCCATGCGAGTCTTTTCCTCCCTCCGCCTCGAAACCTTAGGCGGGCGTTGGGGCTTCGGAGGCGGGGGGCCCTCTTTTCGAGGAACCAACGTCTCCGAGCCACTCGCTCCACCTCGGGGCGTGGGCGAAGGAGCCGAAGCTCCTTTCTTCCTAAAGCTGCCCCCCCCCCGAAAGCTTTAGGAACCCCCGAAGATGGCCTAGCGACCATCTTCAGGGGTGTTGCCTCCTGTGAGTCTAACGACTCGGTGGAGGCGCGTGGCCGTATCGCCTTACGGTAAACGGTCACGCTGGGGGAAGAGGGGGGGAGCCCTGGTTTTAGCCGGGGCTGGGTATGAACCCTTTTTGCCGCCAGCTTTACCAGGGGAGCGCCCAGGTTGGGTAGAGCCCGCAGAAGGGCTCCGAATGGGCGCGTTAACCGTGCTCCTTAGTCTGGATGGGCCAGGAGCAGAGGGTGCCTTTCTAACTATTGAGGCATATGACGTCGCAGGCAGAGCCGGGCGCGCCAAGAGCAAGTTGTTAACCTCGAGGAATGAGAGACGATCCTGGGCCTGAACGGCCAGGATTTCTTTCTCAAGGAGATATGAACCAAATTGCTTCCAAGAAGCGGGGTGCGGCTCTCCGCAAGTGACACACTTAGCCACACATGATTTGGACTTATCGTGTGCGACCTTGGAGCAATTTACACATACTTCAGGTGACCCCGACTTTGCACGTCTACATGAGCGATTCCTATGGCCGAAGCGGTGACAGTAATAGCACCGCCGCGCGAAGGGGCACGAATGCCTTCACGCGGTAGCGGTACCAACCGGCACGCACCGACTCAGGGAGCTTGTCACAGTCGAACGTGACGAAGAGTGTAAAGGTGGGTCTCGAGGTCCCTCCCTGTTTTCTCATCACACGTTCGACCTTGACCGCCCCATGGTCGGCCAGCTCTAGGGTGATGTCCTCAATGGAGTAGTCAACGAGTTCCCTCGCATAAACTACTCCTTTCACAAAGTTTATGGTAGAGTGCGGCGTCGCACTCACCGGGGTGCCATGAAGTGTCCGAAGAGCACTTATGTTGGCCGCCTCGGCGGGATTCGCCGCAGTCGCCAGAAGGCTCCTGTCCGAGAAACGGGTCACCTTCGGCTCTCTACCAATTGCACTAGCTAATCCTCTCCTCTCATGGATCATGTTGCCCTTGGATAACCTGGTGCCATCAGTGGAGCGAATAACGAGGTAGCGCTTGAAGCCAGCGGGCTCGAAAACGCCAGGTAACCTCTGAATGAGGGGCCCCGATGTCATCGAGGCTCCGCCCTGTGCACTTTTGGTCTTAGTCAGGGGCTCCGCAACCGGGGGAGGGGCCGGATGTGCCGGTCTTGGCTTGGTCGATTGTCAAAGTGGCAGCAGACTCATCCGTCCCCACAGACCCCGCGGATGGAGAGGATCCCCGAGTCTTTTTCTTCCTTTCCTTTTTTGGAGAGGAGGGCGGGGAATGAACCCGCTTCTCACCTCCGCCGGTAGAAGCTCCTAGGCCAGATGGACCGGCCTCAGCCAGGTCCTTCTCCGAAATGGAGAAGGTCCTGGTGGTCGCAGGGGCATCATCCGGAGGAGATCTCTCCCCTCTTGTACTGCCTCAGAATCCCCAGCCGTTTGAGGAGGACCTTGCATAGGGGCGGATTCGGGTTTGGTGCTTGGCGCCGAGCCCGGATTCCCCCACATGGAAGGCCCTACCGTCTGAGGTTGGTTTTCCTCAAGGACCATGTCTATCACAGGAGGGGCCTCCAGTTGGCCATTCCCTCCCAGGACATCGCAGGTCCCCTTGGCAGCGTCATGAGTCTTTTGTGGGGAGGCACAGGCCTTGACCCCGGCAAAGTTTAGTATTCTTGCCAGCAGGTCTTTTGAGGGAAGCGACCGAAGGGGCCTGGCTTCCCTCTCTCCCCTAAGGGGGTTTGCCCTACCGAGCCGCTTACACGAGGGGCGGTCGGCAATGGACTGCCTGCTGGCTTTCTTGGCAGTCCCCTTGGAAAGCAAAGGAGGGACTGCCGCTGGGAATAGGGAGGTGCCTGAAAGCACCTCCAGAGAAGGGGGTCAGGGGGAGTCCCCTTCACCCGTAGGCGTAGGAGAGGAGTAAGCCTCCTCTTCGGTTAAAGAAATATGGAGGGTCTCCTGCGCAAGCACAGGAGGGGAAACCTCCATTTTTTCGGTGGAGCTGCCCGAGGGCGGCTCCGTTGATGTTACAGGGGAAGTTGGGGGTTGTTTTTTTTTTTGTCTTCATCATTGGGCATGGTGACCCTCTTTTTTACACGGGACGCAATAGCTCACCACCTCTCACAGTTGCCCGCACTGCAAGAGGTCCTTGCAGGCCCGGCAGAGCCAGGCGCCGCCATTTGGGACCACCCCTCCCGCCTGGTGGCCTGGCAGTCCATCGGCATGGCGGCTCCACCTTGAACACGGCGTAAAACTGAGTGTGAAGAGGAAAGGAAAAGGGAAGTGAGGAAGGTATGGGTGGGGATGAAGCAGGTTTTTAAAAACCAGCCACCCCAGACCGGAGCTCAGGGGTTAGGGAACATTGTCCCCTCCCCCCTCAGCCCCGATCCAGGACGGTTGGCTGAGAAGAAAGTCAGCGTCTACCCTGTGAAATTAGAGGCTGACCAGAGAAAGTTGTGGGAGAGGTTGTATGAATAGCGACGAGGTAGGGGAGAAATACAGGCTATCTGAAGGAAGGAAGAGAGGCTAAGCTGGGGCAGGACGGAGCACTGGATCCCGTCAGCACGGCGGCCAGGATGGCAAATCGCCGCGCCCCTTACGGGGTTATGTTGGGAAGAGAGGGAAATAATGTGTCCCTGGTATGTGGAAAGTTGATGGATTTGTTAAACAGGGTGATGAGTATACCGCCAATGTAATAGGCCCAATTTTGCCTGATGGTGGTGAAGTTTGGAAAGGAAGGTATCTTTCGTGCAGAGTTTTGTTTCTTGTAGGATGGCAGTGTATGTTGTGTATGTTGTAAATACCATCTATATTCACTTGTAGTATGTTAAGGTTATGTGTTCGGTGTTGCTGCACAGGGGGATGGTGTACTGTAATGAGTCTATCACATACACAAGAGTAGATTATTAATAATGCTAAAACATTTGAATGCATATATTTCTTCATAAAATTATTTATGTCTATTTCTTGCTGATAGGTAATGGAACAATTCAAACAAACTTAACGTGACGATACCTGACCATACCCTTAAATTCCTGGTGTCTGGGAGAGCTGTAACACCAAATGGCTTCAGGTGCAAATCCCCGATGCTTCGTGACATGCTTAGGGCCTCGTTTACCATGTGCCTTCCAATGTTGTCCGTGGCCACAGTTCCTCCAGATTGCTCCACCCGTTTCTGAGATAGAAGGAAGACATTAAAAATGCTTCACCACAGTGTGCATCCAGGATTCCAACAATCGCAGTTTTCAATGAATGCACATCTCAATTCTTTCCATTAATCAACACTATATACTATGAAAGGTATGCATATATCAACATATAAAATTACATTTTAGAAGGTGGATGATGCAGAAGCATGAAAATTGTTTTCTCCAACAGAAACGATAACAAGACAGAATTCAGAAAAATGTTGGATTTGTGAATAAGAAAAGTGAGTGGCTGAGGGGGGGGAGAGAGAGAGAGAGAGAGAGAGTGATTTAAAGACCTGAATACCAAGTGACAAGACAACCATCTATATATATTTACCACCAAGGCCTACTGGAATGACCCTTTTGTCTCTTCCATACAACCATCGCTCTGCAAGAAAAATACTCAACAAATGCATGCAGACGGGTGTTAGCTGAGGAATCAAATCAATCAGCTGGAATACTAACAGATGGACTGTGCGTACGTGGCAATAGCAGTTATAAAAAAAAAATCAAAAGCTAATTTTTAGTTTGATAAATTAACTAACTGCAATTCTATTGTTTTGTTTTATATAAAGAATATCTTCCAATTTCATTATGGCTATCAGAACCAAATCTATGATATAAAGATAAGATCAAGGCCGTGCCTAGTAATTATTAATAACGTAAGATTGGTTATAACCAGTAGGTCTAACTTTAAAGATATCAGCAAACTTAACCCTTTTGAGATACCTTTTTCCTGATCTCTATGGAAATAATTTACCCCGGAATAATGGACACTAATGGCAAGCCACATAAACAGGAATTGATTCAATCTCCCCTCCCCCCAGGCGCATTTTATATATATGTATATGAAGAGAATAAAATGCTGAACAACCCAAATGCCTCCCTCAATTGACCCAAAAGTTAAGAATTCCAATCAAATTACATACCCGCTCGGTGATGTTTGAGGGACAGTGATCATATGTAAGTCGTTTCGGGGTCCCTCGTCGACATAACAATGCTCTTGAGTCACCGACGTGACCCACCACTAAATCAAGACCACTTTTGAGCAGACAGATGGTACATGTCGTTCCCGCTCTCTCACCTGAGAAAAAATAAGAATTACCTGTCATGATCAAAGACACAACTCTACCACTAAATGTTTACATTAATTTGTGTCAAAACAAAGGGACCAAGTGAAATTAAAATCATCTGTAGAAGAAAGAAATGCCATGAATTTGACAATCTTAATGCGCTAGTACAAAGGGCACACAGTACTCCATCTCCCTTTACAAGAGTATCATGTTTATTCTTCGCTTTTAGTGGAGTTGTGAGGTTTACTCACAAGTCATATCACACACAATGAGTCAACAAATTTTTACTAAATTTTTTTTGAAAAAATGGAGCAAAGAAATTTCGGAAAAGAGGTTTCTGATGTGTTGGAATTAATGGAAATGAAAGCATGTAGAAGAAACATAGCCAAAGTATACAAAGAAGGAGAAGAAAAAATTGGTAGGGGTTAAATTTATCACCAATCTGCACTCATATAAGATGTCTTTTACACAAATAAGAGTACTTGGAGAAAGAGAGAATGAGCTGGGAGTATTAACTTAAAATCACTGAATTGTTGGCGCTATCTGGGAAGTGGGAATGGGTGAAATTTAAATTGTAAGCAACAAGTGCATTTTCACTCAGTAAGGAATATAAGAAAAGACACTGAATAAAGGATCTGTCTTAAGCAAGTGATGGCATGGTGAGACACCAAATTGTTGTTACTACTACTTAGAACTAAGGAGCAAAAATCAACGAGGGCAACTCCACCAGAAAGTTTGTAAGGAGTGATCTGTAAAGAAAGTCGAGAAAATGTATGGAAGATAAATAGCCAAAGATCCACCTGTGGGCATTGGTGTCAGCTACATCATGCTGGTACATGTTACACAGCCCTTTCATGGGGGAAGGAGAACCATTTATGATCATAGCTGTTGTTTATCATTTTCAATTAGCATAAGTTTTCATTTGCAGGTCATCCAATAGTATGGATAAGCCCCAAAAACTTTATGACAGACAACGTGGTAGAGAAAGGAGCCCTCCACAACATCAGGAACAAGCGGCAATGGCCTCGATCATCCAAGTACTGGGAGAGGTACTGCACACAATGTAGTAGTTACTGATTGTCCCCCCCCCCCGCGATGGCTAATCCCTTTCAGAATGTGTGTGGATTGTGTGATGGGATGTCGTCACTCCGGGTGGGGATCTCTGTCTTCCTCCACAGGCGAATTTGAAACATGAATGAAAGATTAGTTTGAAGTAATAAACTATTGACTGAATTTAACTTGAGTGAACTTAAATTAATAAAGTAAAAGTGTCCGATTGGAAGTAAGAAAGAAGAAGAAGCTGAATAGTTATTCAGGTAAGACTTAGAGTGAATGTGTGTGTGTGTATGTATGTCACTGTAAGAGTGTCTAAGTGTGGCAATGAATCGGTGATTGAAAAGGACAAATACTAAAGAAACAACAGTACAAAAAGTAATAGGCAACAAGAATGAAACGCGCTTTGGCGTCGGGGGCAAGCCCGCATCTCCCCAGAGCAGGAACATCAACAAACAGTCAAGTAAAGTGGAGGAGGCCAGTCTCCACAAGAAAGTCGTATAGTCCACATGTCTGTGTGTACGAAGCAGTCTCGGGTACAATGGACAAGCGATAGCGACCCCCAGGACAGGTAACGTGCGCGAAGATCAGCCAGAATGGGACATTCAACAAGAACGTACCGAACAGTCTGTGGGACAAATACAAGACCAAGGAAATAGTGCGAGTCCACAACTTCAAGGCGAACTCCATCTAGAAACAAGTCTGGGTAAGAGTGGAGCCGTGGATGGCGGCAAAAGTGCACCACCATAGACTTGACCAAGGAAAACCGAAGTCTGTGCGCTTCGGCATAGCGAGAGGTGCGGTTCAATGCCTGTTGGAGTCGAGGCTCCAGAGTTGGCATCTGGACCGCGCCAGAAGAGATCGAAAGTGCGTCCACGTAGAGCGTAGCGAGAACATCTTCCAGCAGCAGCGAGGTGATGCCGTTTATGCTCAGGGCAAAGAGTGCGGCACTGAGAACAGTTCCCTGCGGGTGCCGCCCTTTCTGCTCCATTCGGCAGGAGAGAGGCCCCCCCCCCCACCAGTACGCGGAATCGACGATCTAGCAAAGATTCAGATATAAAGATTGGGAGGAGTCCCCATCGTGCAGAGAGACTCCATGATACGGTAGAGCCATGCGGTATCATAGGCCTTCTCCAGATCTAAAAACACCATGTTAGAGAAATTGGGCGGAAAGCGGCCAATGCACGGTTTCCGCAAAAAGCAAGTCAGTAGTGATTGGCCAGGAGTCTGGTAGGATATCGTCTACTCAGATCATGTTGGACAAATCTAACAGAAAGTGTATGCCTCGCTCACCCAGGTATCGAAGGATGGCGTACGTGACATCGTCCGCGCACGAAGCGAGAGCGGAATGCAACTCACTCAATGTAAACCTGTCGTTAAAGGGTTCTCTGCCCCTGAAGGTGAAGTCCAATCGGCGCCCTTCCGCAACATCACGACGCGCATTGAATGCTGGCGGAGCAGCATCCCGGCTAGAGAATGCGGTCGCGGAGGATTCTACTAGGGACGCGGGGTCCGAGATTGCGGTTCCATTCTCCTGGAGAACTTGCCCCGAATGCTTTTGAACCACTTTCACACCTCTGCTAGTAGGGTCTTCACGTGGGCGAGTGTGCTTCGAAATATACTGGAACCTAGCCAACGCTCGATGAAATTCACCTACATGCGCTATAAGCGCATGTAGGCATAATGCTTCTATTGATGACTGTCTCACACTCTGCTGACCACTACGGGAGTGGTCGGCGGGCAAAACGGCCGGACGTTCTAGGAATAGTAGTTAGGCCCACGGTGATGAGGTTGCCGGAGAACTTAACACCCTCATCTACTAACCTAAACTCAACGACTGAGACAGAGAAATCAGTCATTTCCTAAAATGCAGAGCACCGCGCACGGGCCAAGCACCACCGGGGCGGGCTCTCGGGCGGCAGCGGCCCAGTAAATGACATTTGAATGGAAAGTAATCACAAACGTGGAGATCATCGACCACCCCCCACCCAAAATCAGGCTGTGCATCCGGAAAGCACAAAGATAGATCAAGGCAAGAAAATAAAGCGGTTCTCGGGCAGTGATGCGTAAACTCATTCAAATTTAGGACACCTATCTCCAACTCGTCGATCAGATCGGCAAGGACTTGACCCCTGGGATTAATCAAGTAGTCTCCCCAGAGGGGGTGTCTACCGTTCATATCTCCGAGCAAGAGAAAGGGCCTCGGCAACCGTGCCACGAAGCGGCGGAAATCCCCTGCGTCGAAGTCGGCTGACGTTGGAATTTACACGGAAAAAAACATTATACCTCCTATCCAGGTGCAACTGCACAGCTACTGCCTGAGAGGAGGTATCTAAAGCGAAGAGAAGAACGGAGACATCATGCCGGGTGTAAATCGCACATCCTCCTGCCCGGGCCCCATCCCGTGGTGGTGGGGTCGCAAAACCCTTGTACCTTGCTAGGGTGGGAAAGGGGCACGCGCCCAGCATGGTCTCCTGCAAAAAGATAGCTAACGAGGAACGGGAGGAGACTAGTCTCCACAGTTGCTCCCAGTTGGGCCGGAGTCCGTGGCAATTCCATTGAAGGAATATGCCCTCCAAGCCTAGCTCAGAGGAGATGCAGGAGACCTCTTCGAAGATCTTCACAGGAATGGATGTACGCTTCCTGGAGGCAGAACTCCGGGCGAGGTTGGGCTAGCCATGCGAGTTTTTTCCTCCCTCCGCCTCGAAACCTTAGGCGAGCGGGGGTCCCTCTTTCGGAGGATCTACCATCTCCGAGCCACCCAGCCTACCATTGGGTGTGGGCGAAGGAGCTGAAGCTCCTTTAGTGCTGTCTTCCTTTCGGGGGAGCAGCTTTAAGAACCCCGTAAGATAACCTCATGACCCTCTTCAAGGGTGTTGCCTCCTGTGAGTCTAACGACTTGGTGGAGGCGCGCGGCCGTTTCGCTTTACGCGAAACGTTCACGCCTGCGGAAGGGAGGGGAGCCCTGGTTCTAGCCAGGGTTGGGTGTGAACCTTTTGTGCCGCCAGCTCTACCAGAGGAGCGCCCGGGGTGGGTAGAACCCGCAGAAACGAGTGTGGTCGTAGTCCTGGAGGGGCCAGGAGCAGAGGGCGTCTTTCTTAGCATTGAGGCATAAGACCTCCCAGGGAGAGCCGGGCGCGCCAGGACCAAGTCCATAGCCTCGAGAAATGAGAGACTATCCTGGGCCTGAACGGCCAAGGAGATACGCACTACATTGCTTCGAAGAAGCGGAGTGCGGCTCTCCGCAATTGTCACACTTGCCCACACACGATTTTGAGTTATTGTGTGCGGCCTGGGAGCAACTTATACAGACTTCGGGTAACCCTGACTTTGCACGTCGACAGAAGCGATTAGTATGGCCGAAGCGGTGACAGTAGTAGCACCTCCGCGGCAGTGGAATGAATGCCTTCACGCTTTCGTTCGAGTTTCCTACCTGTTTTCTTATCACACGTTCAACCTTGACAGCCCCATGGTCAGCTAGCTCTAAGGTGATGTCATCTATGGAGTAGTCCACGAGTTCCCTCGCATAAAATACTCCTTTGACGAAGTTCATGGTAAAGTGCAGCGTCACACTCACAGTTGTGCCATAAAGTGTCTGAAGGGCACTAATCATGGCCGCCAGGAAAGCAAATCGTTTGTCCCTTACGGGGCCAACACTAAGATTGGGTGAGGTTTCACTTATAGGGCTGTAATCTGAAATTTGGAAAATAAACTAACACACACGATATTACCTCAGCTTGTGACCAATAAGAGAGAAGAAAGGAGGGTGGTCGTCAGTTATATCCTACATCCAGCAACTCTGCATATCCCAGCTCAGGCCTTCAAAATTTTCAGGGTTCTAACTCTGAGCAAGTTAAGGAGTGGTGTTCACGCATGTTCAGCAACACAATGACCCGAAGTTGCTCCCCAAAAGCCACAGCTTCCAGTTGAGCAGCCGGAGAGGCAGGGCAACAAGGTGAATCCCTTACTGGGTCATACTAATCATCGATGAGATAGCCTGGATCTTAAGATTTGTTGTGGTAGACCTAGAGCCAGGACCTAAGACTTTTAGTTGGCCTGGCAACCAACAAGGTAGTAAAGCCAACCAGCCATAAAAAATAGCCTTATGCACCAGAGAATGGCTACAGGGAGGTGGACAGACCACTACATGCAGGGAAAGGCTTATTGTTGTGTAAATCGCTCTTCCCATTAATTGTGCCCCAATGCCAAGAACCCCTATCCTGGTCTCTTGCAACCTACAATCATTAAAGGGCTTCGTTTAAAGAGGTTCCAAAGCCTCTCTTCTGACATGACATGGGGTAGCTGGTCAGGTCCTTAAACCTCGATAGAGGAAGTAAGGAGGGGATACTCTTAGAAAAAAAGAGGGAACACACCAGATTCCCTAGGCCCTCTCAAAGAGAACCCAGTGAACCAGGCCTTCCCTATTGGCACTCGGGCAGGGAGGATGTGCCACTCCTTCGGTTAACAGGTGAAACAGTCTACACAGGGTATCTCACTCACTCCTGGGGGTGAGCGGGATGGCTCTAGAAGTGGATATTCTCCCAGTCTCAAATATAGGCAAGATTATCCATGCTACAAAATTTTCACTGTGATATTCAAACACCTCAATCCATAAAAGCCTTCACAAAATCATCTGTGTTTAGTTAGAGCAAGGTCAGAATTTATCTTGGGGGCCCATTTTGAAATTTAATTTTATCAGACAAATTTATTAGAGGTAAGTAATTTAAATTCACCTACAAATTGATACACTGAACTTTATCACACTTATTAGCAAGTACATACCTTTCCTATTCACAGAAACCCATTGAGCATACATAGAATGAAGATCGAGTATTGTATGGTGAAGTAATGATTCTAAGTCATTATCAGCAGATTCTATGTTCTTCTTCAGAACTTCCTGATTAAGAAAAAGGACATTTGAATGATCAGATCATCTTGGGTAAAAGGTTTTCTCAATTTTTTTTTTATCCTCTATGATACAAATATAGAAAAAAAAAATGAATAATGCAATTAGATTAGGGTGCGACTTATCTCCCCCAACTCAATTATAAAAAGTTCTTATGCCCCTTGCCATTTAGTACACATTGACAGCTAAATTAAAACTATTAACACCTGCTTGTTTCAAATATACTTCTTTTGTAGCTAAATACTTTAAAATCATGTCTTATGTGCCTATTGCATGCTTGCTACCAGAGATCATATCAATGTAACTTAAGAAATAAAATATTGGTCTTAACAAGAACTTCATAGAAGGGGAAGCAAGATTTTACTCCAATGAAAATAAAACATTTCCTTCTAATTTTCATCAACTCTAATCAAATAATGATTTCATTTTACTCAAAGATGGAGCAGTGTCCTATAAAAGAAGAGTAACCCCAAATTATTTATATCCAGAAACTTTTATTAATTTCATTGTAAAAATTGCCTTCAATTTTGAATGGAGGCAATTTCAGGAGAGTGCACACTGTCCTTATCCCAAGCACACCAAGTTGTTTAATCAGGTTGTGCATCCTCCAAACATTTTCACTTTGCATAACTTCACCTTTTTTTTATAAAGCTCTTTCAAAACTTTCTAGCAGCTCCCTTGTTGGTCATTTTTTTTTTTAAATCATTTTTAATATAAGAAAAATGTTCACCCATCATTGTTTTTCACTCATGGATGAGATCCTCCCCTCCAACCAGATATTAAAACTAATCTAAAGACCAGTATGCCAATCACTGCTAAGCCTGAGGGAACCAGAGGCATCAGTGTTTAGTGGAGGATGGGGAGAGTGTCAGGAAGCGCGCATTTTAGGCACTGAAAAGCAATCAGGAACCTTCATTACCCTGGGGAAAGGGGTCTCATCCACATCGGGGGCCTTTCAGTCGAACATGATCCAGGAGGTCGTAGAGAGGACCTAAAGGAATGTCCGGCCCAGAGTGAGGGCGGACGTACGCCAGTACGCCCGTGTCACTCCTGGAACGACCTTCTCAGAGGTCGCAAAGAGGAATGCCTCCTCGCCAACAAACAAGCCGGGAAACGGAAGAGCGTAGGGAGTACTACAGTCGGGGGACTCCCTGAAAGTTCTTCTGTTCAATGCGAGGTCAATCAGGAACAAGTTTCCTGAGCTCTGTGGCCTCGTAGCGACGGAAGAACCCGAAATGGTAGCCATAACAGAATCGTGGATAAAAACCTCAAACCGAGACTTTGAAGGCGAATTCACGGTTCCTGGCTACAAACTCTTCCACAAAGATAGGCTAGACAGAGAGGGTGGCGGTGTAATGTTGTATGTCAAGGATACAATCGAATCTACGAACTCCAACATTATATCCGACCACGAGCTCCTAGGCGTTGGCCTAGAGATAGGTCCTGTCAGATACAGGACCCTGCTGCTTTACAGACCCCCTTCCCAACCCGTTGAGAAGGACAGGGAACTGTACCAGCTGCTGGGTGAGCTTGTTCAAAGCAGAGTGTGCATCGTTATGGGCGACTTCAACAGCCAAGTTGACTGGGAAACCAGAGCAGCCTGTGGCGAGAGCGGGCTACTCCTGGAGTTCGCCAACAACGAGTTCCTCACTCAATGGGTCGGAGAACCGACGAGAGGAGACAATATCCTCTACTTGGTCTTCACCTCTGAGGATGATATCGTTGAGGATCTCTCTGTAGGCGAAGAGCTCGGTGGCAGTGATCACCAGCTAGTTAGATTTACCGTCAAGATCTCGAAGGTAAGGTCTGTTGACAATCAATCAAGGAAACTTGACTTGAGAAGAGCAGACTTTGCAAACCTTCGTGCTGGGCTGACTGATGTAAGGCTAGCAGTATGCGAAGATGTTGAGGATTCGTGGAACAATTTCAAAAATAAGTTCATGAGTCTTCAATCGCGTTTTATCCCTCTGAAATGCCTCCGTCGGTCTTCTGTTCAACCAAAGTGGTTTAATCGAGAAATCGGCCAACTGCTTAGGGAGAAGAGAAATGCGTACGGGCGATCGAAGATCTCGGGTGCCTTTGAGACGAAAACCGAAGGCTAGCCAGAAGAGTGAAGTCCAGCATAAGGGCGGCTAAACGTACTGAGGAACTCCGAGTGGATAGACTCTGCAAGAAGAATCCCATGGAGTTCTTCGGCTACGTAAATAGCCGTAAACCAATCCATCGTAGGATTGGGCCCTTAGTGGACGAGGAGGGTGCATTAACTCACTCAGATGCAGAAAATGCTAACCTGCTCAATGACTTCTTCTCTTCAGTCTTTACTGAAGAGTGTGGTCCCATTCCCCAGCCCACAGATTGGAGGCAATGGACTTCACCGAAGGAGAAATAAAGATAAAGATCGCTGACCTAAAGACGAATAAGTCCCCTGGACCGGACGGGTTTCTATCCAAGGTGTTGAAGGAAGCGTGCGATGAAGTATCACGACATATGTGCGCTATCTTTAACATGTCAATACGGACCGGATGCGTTCCTAGAGACTGGCGTGAGGCGGAGGTGACTCCGATCTTCAAGAAAGGAGACCCCAGCCATCCGTCAAACTACCGACCAATCAGTTTGACTTCGATAGTCGGTAAACTCATGGAAAACATGATAATGGACAAGATAACGTCTTATTTAGAGTCAAACCTGCTACTGAAGAGTTCCCAGCACGGCTTCCGAAGGCAACGGTCATGCCTGACGAACCTTGTGGAATTCTTCCACTTCATGTTCAGTGAGCATGATCGGGATAAAGCGGTGGATGTTGTGTACCTGGACTTTCAAAAAGCCTTTGACAAGGTACCACACCGCCGCCTTCTCCGGAAAGTGCGTGCGCAGGGCATAGACGGCAAGGTAGCAGGTTGGATAGAGAGCTGGCTAAGTGACAGACGGCAACGAGTAGTGGTGAATGGACGGGCCTCTGAATGGGCACCCATATCTAGCGGTGTCCCTCAAGGTTCCGTCCTGGGACCACTACTGTTTATTATCTATGTCAACGAAATGGACGGTGACATGGTTGCCAAGATTTTCAAATTTGCCGACACCAAGCTTGGTATCAATGTAGCAAAGGAGGGAAACACTGCCCGCCTCCAAGAGGACCTTCAAAGGATTGGGGAGTGGTCGGACACGTGGCAAATGCCTTTCAACGTGAGAAAATGCAAAGTAATGCATATAGGCCACCGAAACCCCAAATCTCAGTACATCCTTAAGGGCACTGCTCTTAAATCGAGTGACACTGAGAAGGACTTGGGTGTAACTATCACTAGCGACCTCAAGTTCTCGAAACAGTGCATCGAGGCAGAGAAGAAAGCCCAAAGGATGCTAGGCTACATAAAGCGCCAGTTTGGATACCGTAACAAGGAGATAGTACTTTGTCTGTACAACTCCCTCGTTCGACCGCACCTGGAGTATGCCATACAATTTTGGAGTCCTTTGTTTCGAAAGGACATCGCAAGGTTGGAACGCGTACAAGCCAGGGCAACCAAGCTGATTCCCTCTATCCGACATAAAAGTTATGAGGATAGATAAAGGAAATTAGATCTGTTCTCGCTGGAAACCAGGAAAAGGCGTCATCAGCTCATCGAAGTTTTCAAAATACTTCGAGGGTTCAACAATGTTGACTACTGGGATATTTTCACACTGAGTGAGAACAAAATGCGCAATCACGGCTTCAAACTTGAACTGAAGCGTTACAACCGCAATCTGTGTCAAAAATATTTTACTTACAGTATCTGCGGTAAGTGGAACGCACTTCCAGTGGAAGTTGTTAACAGTGAATCTGTTGACCAGTTCAAGTCAAGACGCAAAACAATTGAGCAGCCATGTGCCCGCTCGATTGCTAGTACAAAAGTACCCTCTTTGAATGGCTCGTAAGGTCTCCTAGGGTACTTCCTTTCCTCGTTACTCCATCAGGAGGATTCCTTGGAACAGAGAAGTGTGTATGTGTTACGCTGCGAAGATGGGAGGGGAAAGATAAGTTGTGTGATTGACTATCCATATGATGACTGAAGATTTACTTAACCCGCAAGGGTAAGCACAGCGTATGTACCAATCAGTGTTTACATCTCTATGTGCACTGACATCTGTGCTGTCTCTCAGAGATTGAACCCAGAGTACCTCAATATTAGAAGACTGAAATTGTCTCTTCTATGTGGGTGAGAGCTCCATCATTTAACTAAGGAGTGGATATCTTTCTTGCAAAAATCATTCAACTGTAATGATTTATATATTTATTTTTTTAGGAGCCCTTCTGGCGACTGCCTACGTGGACATAAGTGGCCGTACTCACTACAGACTATGACTAGGCTATATTAAAAAAAACAAATAACAACGTTAAAAAGATCATAGGCTAAAAAAAAACAAAGCAAAAGGGTAACAAGAAGGAAGCGAGCTCCAGCTTCGGGGTAGGCCCGCCTACCCCCGGCACAGGAGCAATGCGACACACAACAAACAGTGAAATAAAGTGGAGGCGGTTAGCCTCGTCTTAAAAAGTCGTATAGTCCGCTAATCGGTGTGCACGAATTAGTCCCGAGTACAAGGGACAAGCGGTAGCGACCCCGCTCAGGTAACGTGCACGGAGATCACCCAGACTGGGACATTCAACAGAATCTGTCGAACAGTCTGGGAAGTCAACGCAGTCGTCGCAGTAAGGCGCAGGCGAGCGCTCCATCCAATGGCGGTGCGTCCCGCGAGTGTGTTCAATTCGGAGGGACAGAAAGCAACCTGAAGCTGTCGCGGCATTGGGGATAGGGAAGGGCATAGGAACAGTCGCGGCGCAATGGCACGTAAATTAAAGTTCACCTAGACCATCTCTCATCTTCTTTGCCAAGCCGCCCGGAGGGCAGCCCCTATTCCTGCCAAAGAGGTGGTGTGAGGAAGAGCGAAACGCTGGTTTGGTCGCCCAGTCATCGCGGACTGTTTGGCGCCCTAATTCCCTACATGTCCAGGAACCCAGCAGAAGATAATCTCGACATCCGACCGGCTCACCAAAACCGTGGCGGCACGGATAGCGCAAACTAGAGGAGCGGAGATTACAATGCCCCGATGGCAGTCAGGGCGCTTTGTGAGTCGCTATAAAACAAAGCGCACGTCGCGTTATCTCCCGTACCGAGCGGTGTATTGCAACCAGCTCAGCGGTGAAGACACGAAACGCCTGGCAGAGCCCCGCTGACTTCAAACAGAGGCGATACGGCGTGGAAAACGACCCCCTCTTCGGACTTTGAGCCATCCGTATACACTGGCACAGTTCCAGCGTGACACAAGTGTGCTCCAAAAAGGTCAAACGCAATACTCCCGGCGCTGTACAAGCTTTGGGAGCAGAGGCGTGGAGAAAAATAGTCAAAGGTGGTAGCCTCCAGGGTGGCGTCATGGGCCATGGGCGACACTGGCACGAGAGCTATAGAGAGCTCTCGAGGAAGTTTCCTATAACTGGCGTCTCGGTGGCATAGGCACCGTCAAAATCAGATGCGGATGCAGTGAGAGCTGTTGGCGACAGAGGAAGGCGCACATCGCGCGTACAGGTGAATAATGCACTGCGCAGAGCGAGTGGCACCTCCCTAGCATCAACAAGTAGGCTCTCAATGGAAAAAGTGCGGAAGGCAGCGGTCGCTAGGCAAAGGCCGGTGAGGTGGATCGAGTCCACCTTCCGCAATACACGCTCGGCTGTGGATGCATAAAACTTGCCTACGTTGTTGAGCTTCGAACGAACAAAAGATCGAAAAAATAAAAAAGGGCAGTAGCCCTATCAGCGCCCCAGGTGCTGAGGAATATCCATGGCGCGGCTACAAAAGACCCTAAGGCTGCGAATCTGAGCCTCCCCGGTGAGGCGTCAGTCAAATACAAGACCAAGGAAACGGTGCTACTCTACCACTTCCAGGCACACCCCATTGAAAAACAAGTCTGGGCTAGGGTGGAACTTTGGATAGCGGCAGAAGTGCACCACCTTAGTCTTGGCCAAGGAAAACCAAAGTCTGTGCGCTTCGGCGTAGCGAGAGACGCGGTTCAATGCCTGTTGGAGTCGACGCACCAGAGTTGGCATCTGGGCAGCGCCAAAAGAGATCGAAAGGTCGTCCACGTAGGGCGCAGCGAGAACATCTTCCAGCAGCACCGAGGTGACACTGAGGACACTTCCCCGTGGGACATCCTCTTCCTGCTCCATTGGGCCTGGAGAGGGCTCCCCCAACCCGTACGCGGAATCGACGATCTCGCAAAAATTCAGATATAAACATTGGGAGGCATTCCCTCGCCTCCATCTCGTGGAGAGTCTCCATGATACCGTATCGCCATGCGGTATCATAGGCCTTCTCTAGATCGAAAAACACCGTGGCGTAGTGCTGGCTACGATTGAAGGCCTCGCAAACGGCATTTTCCAGTCGGAGCAGAGCATCCGAGATGGAATGGAACTTGAGGAAGCCGCACTGTGCAGAAGACAGATGGCCTCACTGTCCAGAAAAAAAAGCTAATCTAACATTTAGCAATTACTCCATCAACTTACACACGCAAGAGGTTAGAGAGATTGGGCGGAAACCGGGTAGAGTGATCTTTTCCAGGTTTGCGAAAACCGAACACAGTAGCGACATCGTCTGGACCAGCGAGCGCGGAACGCAACTCACTCAGAGTAAACCTGTCGTTGAAGGGTTCTCCGCCTCTGGAGGTAAAGTCGAGTCGGCGGCTTTCCGTGACATCACGACGCGCATTGAATGCTGGTGGAGCAGCATCCCGGCTAGAGAATGCGGAAAAGGCGGTCGCGAAGAATTCCGCCACGGACGCGGGGTCCTGCGAGAACTTGCCCCGAATCCTTTTGACTTGCTTTCACACCTGTGCTAGAGGGGTCTTCCCGAACGACAGTGAAGTCGTTCGGGCGGCGCTTATACCGCATGTAGGCATAACGCTTCTGTTTGAGGGCCATCTCACAGTCGGCTGACCACCACGGGAGCGGTCGGCGAGAAAACGGCCAGACGTTCTAGGAATAGTAGCTAAGCCCACAGTGATGAGGTTGGAGGAGAAAAACTCAATCGCCTCATCTACCAACTTAAACTCCTCGACTTAGAGAAATGTCATTTCCTGAAATCCAGACCAACGCGCCTGCGCCAAACACCACCGGGGCGAGCTCTCGGGCAGCAAAGGATATTTCAATGGAAAAGTAATCACGCCCATGGAGGTCATCGACCATCCCGCACCCAAAATCAGGATATGTATTCAAACAGCACAAAGATAGATCAAAGCAGGAAAATGAAGCGGTTCTCGGGCAGTGATGCGTAAACTCATCCATATTTTGGACACCCATCTCCAGCTCGGAAAAGACCTGACCCCTGGGATTGATCGAGTAGTCTCCACAGAGGGGGGTGTCTCCCGCTCAAGAGAAACGGCCTCGGCAACCGTGCCACGTCGCGGCGGAAGTCCCCCGCGTCGAAGTCGGCTAACGGTGGAATGTACGCGGAAATAATAGTATACCTTCTATACAGTGCAGCTACACAGCTACTGCCTGAAAGGAGGTCTCTAAAGCAAAGAGAAGAACGGAGACATCATGTCGAGTGTAAATCGTGCATCCTCCTGCCAGGCCGCATCACGTTGTGGTGGAGTCGCAAAACCCTTATAACCTGGGAGGGTGGGCCGGGGCTATGAGCTCAGCATGGTTTCATGCAAAAAGATAGCTAACGGGGAACGGGAGGAGACGAGTCTCCGCAACTTCCTCCCAGTTGGCCGGGAGTTCGCGGTAATTCTATTAAAAGAATATGGGGGATGCGGGGGTGCTCTTCGACGAGAAGACCCTCACGGGAATGGCCGTACGCTTCCCGGAGGCAGAACTCTGGGCGTTGTTGGCCGGGCAATGCGCTGAAGGCGTTTTCGCCTTCGAGGACTTATCAGGGGAGGTTATGCTTGCTATGCGACTCTTTTCCTCACTCCGCCTCGAAACCTTACGCAAGCGGGGGACCCTCTTTTGAAGGATCCACTGTCTCCGAGCCACCCAGCTTACCATTGGATGTGGGCAAAGGATCCGAATCTACTTTAGTGCTGTCCTGCTTTCGGGGAGAAGCTTGCGGAACCCCGGAAGATGGGTGATGCCTCCTGGAAGTCTAACGACTCCGTGGAGGTGCGCAGCCATTTCACTTTACAGGAAACGGTCACACTGGAGCAAGGATGGGGAACCCTGGTTTTATCCGAGGTTGGTGTGAACTCTTTATGCCGCCAGCTCTACTAGGGGAGCGCCCGTGGTGGGTACACCCGCAGAAGGGTTCTGAATGAGCGCAGAAACGACCGTGCTCGTAGGACGGGAGCAGAGGGTGTCTTTCTTAACATTGAGGTATAAGACATCCCAAGGAGAGCCGGGCGCTCCAGGACAAGGTTCCTAACCTCGCGAAATGCGAAACGATCCTGGGCCTGAACGGCCAGGATTTCCTTCGCAAGGAGATACGCACCACATTGCTTTGAAGAAGTGGGAGCAGCTCTCCGCAATTAACACACTTGGCCACACACGATTTGAACTATCGTGTGCAACCTTGGAGCAACTTACACAAACTTCGGGTAACCGTGACTATGCACATCTACAGGAGCGATTAGTATAGCTGAAGCGGTGACAGTAGTAGCACCTCCGCGGAAGTGTCACGAATGCCTTCACACGGTAGCGATACCAACCGTCACGCACAGGCTCAGGGAGCTTATCACAGTCGAACGTGACAAAGTGTAGGGGTGAGTCTCGAGGACCCTCCCTGTTTTCTCATCAAAACGTTCGACCATGACCGACCCATTGTCGGCCAGCTCTAAGGTGATATCATTTATTGAGTAGTTAACGAGTTCCCTCACATAAACTACTCCTTTCACTAGATTTATCGTAGAGTGCGACGTCACACTCACCAACGTGCCATCAAATGTGCGAAGGGCAAAAATCATCGTCACTTCGGAGGGATTTGACGGATTCGCCAGAAAGCTATCGTCCGAAAAACGGGTCGACTTTGGCTCTCTATCTATCACGCGAGCTAAAGCTGTCCTCTGATGGATCATGTTGCCATCAGTGGAGAGAATAACAAAGAAACGTTTGAAACCAGCGGGTTCAAAAACGCCTGGCAACCTCTGAATGAGGGATCCTGACGTAATCGCGGCTACGCTCTGCACACTTTTGGTCTTAGTCTGGGACTCCCCACCAAGGGGAGCAACGGGGCCGGACGTGCCGATCTTTGCTTGGTCGTTTACCGAAACCGCGGCAAACCTGTCCGTACCCGCGGCTCCCGCGGGGACGGGAAGTCTTGGCTGTCACAGAGGCACCAGCCAGGGGAGGAGAGCCCTCCTCTCCTTATAGGGTCTCGGGAGCCTGCTCCGTCTGAGGAGAAACTTTCACAGAGGCGGACTCAAGTTCTGTGCTAGGCACCGATCCTGTGTTTGACCCCATAAAAGATCTTACCATCTGGGGCTGGGTCACCTCAGGGGGGGACTTCCATGTCGCCATTCCCCCTTTAGGGGGTTGGCCCTATCAAGAGGGGTCAATTATGGGCCACCTGCCTGCTTTCTTGGCAGTGCCCTTGGAAAGCATAGTGGAGGGCAATGCACTGTAAAGAGGAAGTCACCCAAATGCAACTCCCCTGCACCTGTCATAGTCATAGGAGTAAGCCTCATCTCTGGTAGAAGTAGTTTGGAGGGTCCCCTGCGAAAGCGCAGGGGGTATGGGGGCAACCTCCATTTTTTACATCGAGCTACCAGAAGGATTTTTTTTTTTTTGTTTTTATTTAAGGGGCTATCTGGCGACTGCTACCAGAAGGAAGCTCCGTTTCTGGCAAAGGGAAAAGGGAGGGTTTTTTTTCCTCTCATCATAAGGCATGGTGACCCTATTAGTGATACGGAAAGCAAACATTAATCATCACAAGCAGTAGCCCACTCTACACAGGGTGAATATGGGGCAGGCAGAACCAGCAGCTGTCATTTGAGGCCACCCGTCCCGCCTGGTGGCCTGGCAGCCCATCAGCATGCCGACTCAACTTTAGACTCGGCGTAAAATCGATAGACATTGAAAGGAGGAAGGGGATGTGAGGAAGGTGTGGGTGGGGATGAAGCAGGTTGTTAAAACACCACAAACCAAAGCAGAGCTTAGGGGTGAGGGAAAATTGTCCCCTCCCCCCTCAGCCCCGATCTGGGATAGTTGGGTGAGACGAAGCTGGTTGGGTTCTACTATGTGATTAAAAAAAAAATTATGAGCCCATCTGGCGACTGCCTACTTGGGCATAAGTCGCCGTACTCACAACAGCCTAGTACTAGGCTACATTAAAATAGAAATATGCATAACAAAAGAAAAAAACAATAAAAAAAGGAAAAGGGCAACAAGCATGTTTCGGCATCAGGGGTAGGCGGGCCTCCCCCCGGAGCATGAACGTGCAACCTATAAAAAAAACAACAGTTTAAAAAAGTGGAGGAGACCAGCTTAATCCAAAAAGTCATAAATTCTATAAATTCTACTGTGCGTTGAAGGCGCTGTCGCCTTTGAGGACTTATCGGGGGAGGTTAGGCTCGCCATGCGACTCTTTTCCCCCCTCCACCTCCAAACCTTAGGCAAGCAGGGAAAGCTCCGGAGGCTTTCTCTTTTGGAAGTTCAACCATATCCGAGCCACCAAGCCTACCAGTTGGTGTGGGCGAAAGAGCCTTACGGGAAATAGTCACAGTGAAGGAAGAGAGGGGAGCACTGCTTGTAGTCGGGGCTGGGCGTGAAACCCTTTATGCCACCAGCTCTACCAGGAATGCGCCCGGGGTGGGTAGAACCCGCAAAAGGATTCCGAATGTGCTCGTATGCCTGGAGAGGGCATGAGCAGAGGGTGTTTTCTTCAACATTGAGGCATTGGAGGTCCCAGGCAGCGCCGGTGCGCCAGGACTAAGCCTTAGCCTCGTGAAATGAGAGATGATCCTGACCTGAATGGCCAAGATTTCCTTCTCAAGGAGATACACACCATATTGCTTCGAAGAAGCGGGGTGCGGTTCTCCATAATTGACACAAGATCTGGACTTATTGTGTGCAGCCTTGGAGCAACTTACACAGACTTCGGGTAACCCCGACTATGCACATCTACAGGAGCCATAGTATAGCAGAAGCTGTGGCAGTAGTAGTACCTCCGCAGCAGTGGCACGAATGCCTTCACGCGGTAGCGATACCAACCGGCACGCACCGACTCAGGGAGCCTGTCACAGTCGAACGGGACGAAGAGTGTAGGGGTGGGTGGTGAGGCCCCTCCCTGTTTTCTCATCATCTATGTCATCTATGGAGTAGTCCACGAGTTCCCTCTCATAAACTACCCCTTTCACGAAGAGTGCAGTGTCACACTCACCGACGTGCCAACAGGTGTCCGAAGGGCACTAATCATGGCCGTCTTGGAGGGATTCGACGCATTCGCCAAAACGCTCGCGTCTGAGAAACAAGTCACCTTCGGCTCTCTACCAATCACACTAGCTAGAGCTCTCCTCTGATGGATCATGTTGCCCTTAGCTAACAGGCGGCCATCAGTAGAGCGAATAACAAGGTAGCGTTTGAAGCAAGCGGGCTTGAAAATGCCAGGTAGACTCTGAATGAGGGGCCCCGACGTAATCGAGGCTCTGCTCTGCGCAGTTCTGGTGTTCATCCGGGACTCCCCATCAAGGGAAGCAACGGGGCCGGACCTTCTAATCTTGGCTTGCTCGCTTACCGAAACGGCAACAGACTCATCCGTCCCTCCGGTTCCCGGGAGGGAGAGGAACCCTGAGTCCTTTTCTTGTTTTTTTTCTTTTTTGGAGAAGAGGGCGGGGAATGAGCCCGCTTCTCTCCTCTGCCGGCAGGAGCCCCTAGGCCAGATGGGCCGGCCTCGGAAAGATCCTTCTCTGAAATGTAGGTCTTGCCTATCATATGAGCAACATTCGAGAGAGGAGATCCCTTCTCTCCTTGTGACGCCTCGGGAACCAAAGCCATCTGAGAAGAAGCTCGCATAGGAGCAGACACAGGTTCTGTGCTCGCCACCAAGCCCGGGTTCGACCCCATGGAAGATCCTACCGTCTGAGGCGGGGTCACCTCAGGGACCATATCCATCATGGGGGAGGGGGGGAAGTCCATATACCCACCCCACCCTGAAACATCACTGATCCCATTCAAGGTACCTTTTTTACCTAATGCTAGTGAACCAGCATCTGTAGACAAAGAGAGGGGGCACGTACAGTGACCCTCTGTAGGCCCTTAGTGCACGAGTGCAAGATGTTAGGGGGCAAGGACTGATGCTCCCTGCCATTCCTTGTCCTCCTGAGGGGGTTGGCCCTATTGATGCACTCCAACCTGGAGCAGTCAATTTTCAGCAGCCTGTGTGCTTTCTTGGCAGTCCCTTGTGAAAGAAAAGGAGGGACTACCACTGGGAA
Source organism: Ceratothoa steindachneri (assembly GCA_963969495.1). Lineage (NCBI taxonomy): Eukaryota > Metazoa > Arthropoda > Malacostraca > Isopoda > Cymothoidae > Ceratothoa > Ceratothoa steindachneri. The sequence goes on along the minus strand of OZ018321.1, from coordinate 158,707,800 downwards.
GTGGGAGGCACCCAAGGGCACCTCTAGAGTAGGGGGTGAAAGGGAATCTCTTACACTCGTAGGCAGAGGAGAGGAGTAAGCCTTCTCTATGGTAGAAGAAATTTGGAGGGTTCCCTGAGAAAGCACGGGTGGGGGGGGGAGAGGGGGAGGACCCTCCATTTATTTCAGGGAAGCTGCCCGAGTGCAGCTCCACCTTAGGCATGGCGTAAAGTTGATAGACTGTGAAAAACAGAGAGAAGGTGTATGAGGAAGGTGAGGGTGGGAATTAAGCAGGTTGTTAAAAACTCACCCCCCTAAACCAGTGACACGGGTGAGGGGGCCTTGTTCCCCTCCCGCCGCAGCTCCGATCTGGAATGGTTGGGTGAGAGGAAGGTGGTCGGCGTCTACCCTGTGAAATTAGAGGATGACCAGAGAAAGTTGTATGCAAAGTGAAGAAGTAAGGTATGAGGAAGGACAGGGTGTCAGAAAGAAGGATAAGAGGCTAAGCTGGGGCTGGATGGGGCACTGAGTCTCGTCAGCACAGCGGCCCTGAAGGCAAATTGCCGCGCCTCTTACGAGGTCAGCTGTAATGAATTTGATATCCTCTTCCACTCCATCATAGGAAAATTTGCCATCTAGGTGATGTTGTAATGACTTCAATAGTAATCACATAGTGTAAGATCCAGTGAATATGGAGGATGGCAAGAACTTCTTAATGCAAGTTTTTCCTTTGGTCAAATGTGCTACATGTCAGCATGCATTATCATAAAGGAGGAGGAGGAGAGACCATTTGGTTGTGCAGTGAAGGATGTTTTTGTTAAAGAGCTGCACTTAAGAGTTACAATTGTTGATCATATAGGCTAGGATAGGGATGAAGCAATAGTCACATAAATGTCACCATTCAGACAGTTCATGTGGCAACCAAACACCATTTTTGTACCTTAATAAAATGCCTAGACATTACTACAACTTAAAGAGGGATAGGTATTAATACAGCAATTTTTAAAAATTACAATGATTTAAACAACCTTAAGAAGCATTTTGATGTCTTAAAAATTATATTAATTTCATGACAACCTAATAATTAGATTCATCTTACTACAATTAATTTTTCCTAACATGTTATTTAAAAAAAATAAAATTGCTGAGCTACAACAAACTTAGAATATTTAGAACTTGAAATATATTTATCTGTTACTGTTAAAATGCAATTTCATAAGATTTGAAGTTATCAACCATCCTTCACCACTTTAAGAGTGCCAGTGCCATTACAAAGATTGAAGAAATAAACTTATTAGGAAATCACTCATTAATGGAGGATGGCTGATGAATTAGGTAACTCTTGGGAATTGCATACTTCCTTCAATATCCTCCGAGTTACCCTCTCCTTCAATCAGATGGATTATCTATAGTAGAATCTAGTGCTCATATTTTCTTTCTGCATAACTAATTCTTGCAGATTACACCTTGACTACTTGAAATAAAATTAAGAAAGCAGATTTACTAAGTGGAAAGGGAGAGGGAGAGAGGAGTAAAATACCTAAGACCATGGCCTCATTGACCATGGAAAAAACCATGCACTTAGAGGCTAGTGTAACCTGTTGTCACTGATGAGAGAAAAGTAAGTTTGGTGCAAGAGAGAGGAAGAGAGGGAGAGAGATGCAAGGTGGTGGATACTGAAGTACTCCAGGGATATAATCAAGAGAAGTTTAAATTAGCTCTCATCAGCCAAACATCTGCCCAGATGGGTCCTGGTTATTGAGTCTTCCAGGAAATAAGGGTGAGGAATCTGGAGAATGGGGTCCTGTGGGAGGTCACAAAAATGATAGTCATGATGGCTACTATCTACAAAATGGGGAAAATAAGATAAATCAAGGGATAACTATTAGTAATAAACTATCAATCATAAATACTTAGGAGTGAGTGGATAGCTTTCCACATTTAAGGAACAGGTTAGCAAAAAGCACAAATGCATGTGAGAATATTAAGTTACAAAAAATTAAACTTAAAAAAAAAATTCAGGGAAGGTACTACTACAATGTTATGGCATCTGTCTTTCTCTCATTGATGATACCCTCCAGACCAGATGATGAAATTCACATGAAGATGAGAATAACAATGGCCTAGTGATCTAAAAGGTACCAGGGGCCTATTTTCATAGTATTTTTCACATCAACCAGTGATGTGGAACTAGTCCCCCCCATTAAGTGGGGAGAAGTGGAACACCTTTCCATACAAGGGGTATAACAACGAGTATCTCATTTTTTTTTTTTTTTAAGAGCTCATCTGGCGACTGCCTACTTGGGCATTAGTCGCCGTATTAAAACTGGCCTAGTTCTAGGCTACTTTAAAATAAAATTAGAGAGAAAAAAGAAACACCCCAAAAAGGGGGAAAGGAAGCAAGCTGGTTGAGGGAACTTCCTTAATTAAATTAGAGTGCGTTACTGTCTGGCGGCCGATATTATGTATCTTCGATATGCTTAAGAAGTGGAACTGAGCTCAAGGATAATAATATTGCTATCATTAATAAAATAGAGTTTTATTAATAATAACTACCAACAAACACAAGAAGGAAAATATTGACATAAACAGAGAATTGAAAGGGTCGTGGGGGCTGGGCTAATCCGAGGATTTAAAGGATTTAAAAAAGGTAAAACAAATATCGAGTTAAAGAGATGGGATGGTTCGATAAACCATTTAAAGCACAGGATAGAATTGACAAAAGGGTTAAGTACTCAAAGGTGACGTTTGGCTTACGTAACTTTTGCACTAGTGGTGCAGTGGAAGGTGGCGAAAAGGAGTTTCGGTCCGCTGGCGAGTTCCAGCCGAAGGGGGGGGATAAAAGGATCCTGACGAGGCGTCTTGGGAAGGAGAACCGTTTCTCGACGAACGGCTTGAAGAACAATGGCTGTTCTAGGTTGTTCTCTTCTGAACAAAGGGGGGAATGAGAACCGTCTCTTGTCTACGGGCTCAAGAACAATGGCTGTTCTAATGTTGTTCTCCTTTGAGCAACAGGGGGGGATGAGAACCGTTTCTTAGTGAAGAGCTCAAAACGAACAATGGCTGTTCTAATGCTGTTCTCCTTTGAAAAACATGGGGGGGGGATGAGAACCGTTTCTTGGCGAAGGGCTCAAAACGAACAATGGCTGTTCTTCCTTTGAACAACAGGGGGGGATGAGAACCGTTTCTTGGCGAAGGGCTCAAAACGAACAATGGCTGTTCTAATGCTGTTCTCCTTTGAACAACAGGGGGGGGAAACCTTGGGGACTTGGCGTCACGGAAGGCTCGAACCTTTGGCACTCAAGGAATATTGTCCTCCTTCTGGACAAGTGATGGTGAATCTCGAGGTCGAGGTCCCTTGGCGCACAAAGGGAGAGAGGGTCGTGGTGATGTTTCGCGACGAAAATCTGGATCTCCAATCTGATCTTAGTGGTAAAGTTTCCATATAAATAGCCAGGACATCTCCTTGGCGTGGGGGAAAAATGGAGTGAAAGCTTGGAGGGAACGCACAGCCGGGCCGGAGAACAATGCCTTATCTGCTCATAAGCCTAACTCAATCTGGCGAGGTCGGCGTATGGGGCGAACGGGGGGACGATAACCTCCTTGTTTAAACATTGACATCCGGTAGCTGTGATAAGACTCCAAGCCTCGAATCGAAGATGCACGTGGGCAGCATCGTGGTTTTAAATAATATGGGATAGGAGTTGAAATTAACGCAGCTTCAACCCGTTCTATCACACCCCTCCATTCCAGGGGAAGTTGTCACTTCGAAAAAAAGAGAGAATGGACAACGATAGAGCTCCGTTGTAGGGAACTCGTTTTCTTGTACCAACCGTACCTTCCTGCACCTAACTAGTATTACCTCAATACATATGATTATTTTGATCTTTAGATTACAGGGGAAAATAACCTTTAATACAACTTAATAAAAAAAAAAGGGCATGGAACAATGAAATGATATAAAATTAGTACATACGGGACAAAATAATTTATACGTAAATTAATGGGTACAAATATATATACATACAGAAAAAAATAGACATTGAGCATTACAAAAGTCAGACATATACATTAATTAATTATATTATAAGAGAATCTTAATTTAAGTCGTACAAGACGGTATATACCTACATGGAGATACTAATCCTATGAATACAATTATTCTACGCTATTCGGTAACGCATTCCTACTGAGTGCGTCAGCGACCTGGTTATCGGAACCTTTTATCTAATTTATTTTAAACTGATACTCTTGCAAGAGTAAACTCCAGCGCATGATGCGGCCGTTGGAGTGTCGCACATTCCTAATATAGGCTAACGGACGGTGGTCGGTTCCTATTTGAAATTCTTTACATATCAAGTACAGCTTGAATTTGTCTATGACCCAGATAATTGATAGAGCTTTCTTTTCTCTAGTGGCATATCTCTTTTTGCGTGGTAATAATTGACGACTAGCATATGCAACTGGATGACTCGTTCCGTCATCCACGTATTGAAGGAGTACACCTCCAATGCCCTCGTTGCTCACGTCGGTCTTAACCCCAAAGGATTTTTCCGGGTTGGGCAACTTTAAAATGGGGGCAGAAATGAACTTACTTTTGAGCTGATTAAAATGGGAAACAGCGACATCATTCCAACGTAAACGATCGGGGAAATTCTTTTCCTGAAGGGGGCATAGGGGGGCCGAAATTGCAGTGAAATTCGGAACAAATCGCTGATAGGGAGAAGCTGATCCTAGGAACGATCTTAATGGCTTCTTTGTAATCGGGAGGGGCATGTCGGCGATTGCCTTAATCTTGTTCTCGTGGGGACCTAACTTGCTTTGTCCTATTTTGAAACCCAAATATTTGATGGTTTCGTGCGCAAAATGGCATTTGCTGGGGCCAATGGTGAGGCCATTTTCACACAGTCGCTCGAAAAGAGCTAATAAGGCGGGTAAATGGTGACTCCATTTAATTAGTTCTTGTAGCTGACTCTTCTGACGTGGTGTCAGCTGCGCGTCACTATCCAGGTCAGAGGGTTCCAAAGACTCGCCTGGTAGGGAAGGAGGAGGGTAATTGGCATCAGGTTGGATGCACACTGTCTGGATTACATTAAGGGATTCCGCGGGGTAGTCCTCTTCAAGCGCCGATGCTTCGTCCAGTTCTACGAAGGTATCTCCATGGGCGCGTTGGGGGTTCTTTTTTTCTTGGGGTCCAGGGACAGTCTCCGTGTCCTTGTCTTGGGCCTTATCACCTAAGGGTGTTAGTGATTCACACTCCTCTTTTGCCGTCCTAAAGTCCTGGTTAGGGGTCTCCGAGAAATCGGACGGTATCGGGGTTCTGATGGGGACGGGCTCCTGGGCTTCTTTCTTATCTCGGCCTTGAGGAAGGGCAGCCTGAAACACAGGGTCGAAACTTACTTGGGGGCTCTGTCCTATAAGTACGGAACAGAATTGTATGGGTGCTACAATGACTTCAGCCCAGCCATTATAATATTGACACTGCAGGTAACATCTAACGACGGGGAATCTGTTCGCCCGCCCAAGGTAGTCATGTACCACCGCAAATTTTTCGTGGTTAGAGGCCACTGGGAGGAGTTCGTCGGACACGATGAAACACGTACATCCTGTGTCCCTGACGAGAGTCGATACTCGGCAGCTGTCCACGCTGCCCTCCTCATATTTCAAAGTTCCCGATGAACTTTTATCAAAAAAAAAAATTTACCTGGTGGCCTGACGGAGGGGGAGAAGTTTCTGCTTGGGTCTGCACCACCGGGGGAGCCGGGGTTGCATTAATCTGGTGAACTTGGTGGGCTGGTCCGCTTTTAAGCCTAGAATTTTGGGGGCAGTTCCAGCTCATGTGGTTTTCTACACCACAGGTGAAGAATATTATTGGTCGCTTCGGGAAGAGAGATGGAGGAGAAATCTTAACGGGAGGTTTGGAGTCCCGTTGTTGGTTTTGGGGTTTTACGGGGCTCGGAAACTTTGTCAGCTTTCCTGGGAAGGAGCGCGAGTCCGTCCTTCTTTCTTCTCGTTGGATTTCTTTTTCTCGTTCTTCTCGTTGTATTTTTCCTTCTCGTTCTTCTCGTTGGATTACTCTTTCCCGTTCCTCTTGTCGGATTACTCTTTCCCTTTCTCTTTCTACCTTTTTTCTTTGAAATTCTGCTTTAATCCGAGCTAATTCAATCTGATGGTGAAGCTCAGCTTGTCTTATCCATGCCTCTCTTTCTCGTTCCTCTTATCGGATTACTCTTTCTTTTTCTTCTCGTTGGATTTCTCGTTCTCGTTCCTCTTGTCGGATTACTCTTTCTTTTTCTTCCTCTTTTCTTTGCTCCTCTTGAATGTACTCAATTAGTTCTTTTCTGGAAAGTCCCAAGGATTCTCCTTGCGCTTTAAAGATTTTGAACGGAGTCATCTTTGCACTTGGGGGCGCACTAGTCAACCAACTAAAATTCCTTGCAACAAGAATTATGCCTCTATAGAATTAGCCTACCTAAATATGGGCACTGACCTATTCGTACTTGGTTTCTCAATCTAAATAACCACTGACTAAAATCACAAAAAAAACACAAACAAATTATTATAACCGTTCCTTGAGCTACTCCAGCTTCTTAAGTTTAAAAAAAAGGGGATAGCAATCGTTAAAACAAAAGGGAACTACTATATTCTATTATTGTAACGAATAACACTATGCTTTACTCGACTGAGACCAGTGTTTGCAAAGATATAGCGTTAAACCTTACACACCTGATACCAAATTTAAATAGTATATATATATATATGTCGTAGAATGACTCCCGACGATACCATATATATCACTATTCGTTGAGGGAACTTCCTTAATTATCTTTAGAGTGCGTTACTGTCTGGCGGCCGATATTATGTATCTTCGATATGCTTAAGAAGTGGAACTGAGCTCAAGGATAATAATATTGCTATCATTAATAAAATAGAGTTTTATTAATAATAACTACCAACAAACACAAGAAGGAAAATATTGACATAAACAGAGAATTGAAAGGGTCGTGGGGGCTGGGCTAATCCGAGGATTTAAAGGATTTAAAAAAGGTAAAACAAATATAGAGTTAAAGAGATGGGATGGTTCGATAAACCATTTAAAGCACAGGATAGAATTGACAAAAGGGTTAAGTACTCAAAGGTGACGTTTGGCTTACGTAACTTTTGCACTAGTGGTGCAGTGGAAGGTGGCGAAAAGGAGTTTCGGTCCGCTGGCGAGTTCCAGCCGAAGGGGGGGGATAAAAGGATCCTGACGAGGCGTCTTGGGAAGGAGAACCGTTTCTCGACGAACGGCTTGAAGAACAATGGCTGTTCTAGGTTGTTCTCTTCTGAACAAAGGGGGGGATGAGAACCGTCTCTTGTCTACGGGCTCAAGAACAATGGCTGTTCTAATGTTGTTCTCCTTTGAGCAACAGGGGGGGATGAGAACCGTTTCTTGGCGAAGGGCTCAAAACGAACAATGGCTGTTCTAATGCTGTTCTCCTTTGAACAACAGGGGGGGGGGATGAGAACCGTTTCTTGGCGAAGGGCTCAAAACGAACAATGGCTGTTCTTCCTTTGAACAACAGGGGGGGATGAGAACCGTTTCTTGGCGAAGGGCTCAAAACGAACAATGGCTGTTCTAATGCTGTTCTCCTTTGAACAACAGGGGGGAAAACCTTGGGGACTTGGCGTCACGGAAGGCTCGAACCTTTGGCACTCAAGGAATATTGTCCTCCTTCTGGACAAGTGATGGTGAATCTCGAGGTCGAGGTCCCTTGGCGCACAAAGGGAGAGAGGGTCGTGGTGATGTTTCGCGACGAAAATCTGGATCTCCAATCTGATCTTAGTGGTAAAGTTTCCATATAAATAGCCAGGACATCTCCTTGGCGTGGGGGAAAAATGGAGTGAAAGCTTGGAGGGAACGCACAGCCGGGCTGGAGAACAATGCCTTATCTGCTCATAAGCCTAACTCAATCTGGCGAGGTCGGCGTATGGGGCGAACGGGGGGACGATAACCTCCTTGTTTAAACATTGACATCCGGTAGCTGTGATAAGACTCCAAGCCTCGAATCGAAGATGCACGTGGGCAGCATCGTGGTTTTAAATAATATGGGATAGGAGTTGAAATTAACGCAGCTTCAACCCGTTCTATCACATTCTAGGCTACTTTAAAATAAAATTAGAGAGAAAAAGAAACACCCAAAAAAGGGGGAAAGGAAGCAAGCTGGTGCGGTAGCAACCCCATCCATCCCGGTACTGGGACAGGTAACGTGTGCGAAGATCACCTAGACTGGGACATCCGACAAGAATGTGCCGAACAGTCTGGGGGACGACGCAGTCGTTGCAATAGGGCGCAGGCGAGCGCTCCATCAAATAGCGATGCGTCACACAAGTGTGTCCGATTCAGAGACGACAGAAAGCAGCTTGAAGCCGCCGCGGCATTGGGGGATAGGTCCATGGGAACAGTCGCGGCGCAATGGCACGCAACTTTAAGTTCCCTTCGACCGTCTCCCATCTTCTTTGCCAAGCAGTCCGAAGAGCTGCCCGTATTCCTGCCATATAGTCGGTGTGAGGAAGAGCGAAACGCTGGTCCGGTCGCAGAGTCCTCGCGGACTCTTTGGCGCCCTCATTCCCCGCAATTCCTTACATGTCCAGGAACCCAGCAGAAGATAATCTCGACATCTGCCCGGCTCGCCAAAGCGTGGCGTCACGGATATCGTGAACCAGGGGATGCGGAGATTCCAATGCCCCGAGAGCACTCAGGGCGCTTTGTGAGTCGCTATAGATCACAATCCGGTCTCCGAACCGAGCACGTCACGTAATCTCCCGCACCGAGTGGTGTATTGCCACCAGCTCGGCCGTGAAGACAGACGCAGCGCCTGGTAGAGCCCCGCTGACTTCAAACAGAGGGAATACGGCGTGGAAGACGACCCCCTGGTGGGACTTGGAACCATCCGTATACACTGGCACGGTTCCAGCGTGACACGATGTGTGCTCCAAAAAGGTCGAACGCAATACTCCCGGCGCAATACAAGCTTTGGGAGCAGAGGCATGGCGACAAATAGCCAAATGTGGTACCCTCCAGGGTGGCGTCCTGGGCAGAACCAGGGGCGCCACCGGCCCGAGAGCTATATCTACCTCTCGAAGGAGTTTCCTGGCCCTAAACCCAAAGGGCTTAGGGTATGACTGGCGTCTCTCGGCGGCATAGGCACCATCGAGATCAGCTGCGGATGCAGTGAGAGCTGTTGGCAACTGAGGGAGACACCGTGCTCGCGTGTACAGGCAAGCGATGCACTGCACGCGGCGCAGAGCGAGTGGAATCTCCCCAGCATCGACCAACAGGCTCTCAATGGGAGAAGTGCGGAAGGCACCGGTCGCAAGGCGAAGGCCAGTGTGGTGGATCGAATCCACCTTCCGAAATAAACGCTCGGCTGCGGATGCATAAAACTCGCATCCGTAGTCGAGCTTCGAGCGAACAAATGATCGATAAAAAAGTAGGGCAGTAGCCCTATGAGCGCCCTAAGCGCTGAACGTCACGGAACGGAGAATATCCATGGCGCGGGTACAAGAGACCCTAAGGTTGCGAATATGAGCCTCCCAGGTGAGGCGTCGGTGGAATACAAGACCAAGGAAACGGTGCGACTCAACCACATCGAGGCGCACCCAATTAAGAAACAAATCTAGGTCGGGGTGAAGCCGTGGATGGCGGCAGAAGTGCACCACCTTAGTCTTGGCCAAAGAAAACCGAAACCTGTGCGCTTCGGCATAGCGAGAGACGCGGTTCAATGCCTGTTGGAGTCAACGCTCCAGAGTTGGCATCTGGGCCGCGCCAAAAGAGATCGAAAGGTCGTCCACATAGAGCGTAGCGAGAACATCTTCCGGCAGCACCAAGGTGATGCCGTTAATGCTCAGGGCAAAGAGTGTGACACTGAGGACACTTCCCTTCGGGACACCCTCTTCCTGCTCCTTTGGGCCGCAGAGGGCTCTCCCCACCCGTACGCAGAAACGACGATCTCGCAAAAATTCAGATATAAACATTGGTAGGCGACCCCTCGCCCCCATCGTGTGGAGAGTCTCCATGATACCGTATCGCCATGCGGTATCATAGGCCTTCTCCAGATCGAAAAACACCGTGGCGTAGTGCTGTCTACGAAGGAAAGCCTCGCAGACGGTATTTTCCAGTCGGAGCAGAGCATCCGACGTGGAGTGGAACTTGCGGAAGACAGATGGCCTCCGCTGTCCAGGAAAAAGGCTAATCTAACATTTACGAATTTCTCCATCAACTTGCACACGCAAGAGGTTAGAGAGATTGGGCGGAAACCGGTCGAAGTAGAGTGATCTCTCCCCAGTTTGCGAAAAGCGAGCACAGTAGCGATTCGCCAGGAGTCTGGGAGAAGAACTTCCACCCAGATCCTGTTGAACAAATCTAACAGAAAGGCCATGCCTCGCTCACCCAGGTGTCAAAGCATGGCGTACGGGACATCGTCCGGACCATAGGCGGGGTACGCGCACGAAGCGTGAGCGGAACGCAACTCACGCACAGTAAACTTGTCGTTGAAGGGTTCTCCGCCTCTGGAGGTAAAGTCCAGCCGGCGGCCTTCCGCGACATCACGACGTGCATTGAATGCTGGCGGAGCAGCATCACGGCTAGAGAATGCGGAAAAAGCGGTCGCTAAGGATTCTGCCACGGACGCGGGGTCCGAGATTGCGGTCCCATTCTCCTGGAGAACGGGAGGGGGGTCCTGCGAGAACTTGCCCCGAATCCTTTTGACTCGCTTCCACACCTCAGTTAAAGAGGTCTTCCCGTTAAGTGAAGACACGTATGCGCGCCAAGAAGAGCGGCGGGCGTGCTTCGAAATATACCGGAACCTAGCCCTAGCCCGACGAAATTCAGCGACAGTGAAATCGTTCGGGCGGCGCTTATAGCGCATGTAGGCATAACGCTTCTGTTTAAGGGCCGTCTCACACTCGGCCGACCACCATGGGAGTGGTCGGTGTGCAAAACGGCCAGACGTCCTAGGAATAGTAGTCAGGCCCACGGCGATGAGGTTGCCAGAGAAGAACTCAACGGCCTCATCTACCGACCTAAACTCCTCGACTGAGATAGAGAATTCAGTCATTTCCTGAAATGCAGGCCACCGCGCCAAGCACCACCGAGGTGATCTCTCAGGCGGCAGTTGCCCTGAAAATGATATTTGAATCGGAAAGTGATCACTACCATGGAGGTCATTGACCACCCCCCAATCAAAATCAGTCTGTGCATCCGAAGAGCACAGAGATAGGTCAAGGCAAGAAAATGAAGCGGTTCTCGGACAGTGATGCGTAAACTCATCCACGTTTAGGACACCCATCTCAAGCTCTTCGATCAGATCGGCAAGGACTTGTCCCCTGGGATTTATGGAGTAATCTCCCCAGAGAGGATGCCTACCGTTCAGATCTCCAAGCAAGAGATAGGGCCTCGGCAACCGTGCCACGACGCGGCGGAAGTCCCCTGCGTCGAAGTCAGCTGACGGTGGAATGTATGCAGAAATCAGAGTATACCTCCTATCCAGGTGCAGCTGCACAGCCACTGCCTGAAAGGAGGTATCTAAAGAGAAAGGAAGAACGGAGACATCATGCCGGGTGTAAACCGCGCATCCACCAGCACGGCCATCCCGTGGTGGTGGGGTCCCAAGACCCTTATACCCCGGGAGGGCGGGCAGGGGCCACGCGCCTAGCATGGTCTCCTTCAAAAAGATAGCTAACGGGGAACGGGACGAGACGAGCCTCCGAAGCTCCTCCCAGTTGGCCCGGAGTCTACGGCAAGTCCATTGAAGGAATATGAACTCCAGGCCTAGATCGGAGGAGACGCGGGGGCCCTCCTCGAACTGAAGACCCTCACGGGAATGGCCGTACGCTTCCCGGGGGCAGAACCCCGGGCGCTGTTGGCCAGACAAAGCGCTGAAGGCGCTGTCGCCTTCGAGGACTTATTGGGGAAGGTTGGGCTCGCCATGCGAGTCTTTTCCTCCCTCCGCCTCGAAACCTTAGGCGGGCGTTGTGGCTTCGGAGGCGGGAGGCCCTCTTTTCGAGGAACCACCGTCTCCGAGCCACTCGCTCCACCTCGGGGCGTGGGCGAAGGAGCCGAAGCTCCTTTGTTGCTGTCCTCCTTTCGGGGAACAGCTTTAGGAACCCCGGAAGATGGACTAGCGACCATCTTCAGGGGTGTTGCCTCCTGTGAGTCTAACGACTCGGTGGAGGCACGTGGCCGTTTCGCCTTACGGGAAACGGTCACGCTGGGCGAAGAGGGGGGAGCCCTTGTTTTAGCCTGGGCTGTGTATGAACCCGTTTTGCCGCCAGCTTTACCAGGGGAGCGCCCGGGTTGGGTAGAGCCCGCAGAAGGTCTCCGAATGTACGCGGAAACAACCATGCTCGTTGGCCTGGATGGGCCAGGAGCAGAGGGTGCTTTTCGAACTATTGAGGCATATGACGTCCCAGGCAGAGCCGGGCGCGCCATGACCAGGTCTTTAGCCTCGCGAAATGAGAGTCAATCCTGGGCCTGAATGGCAAGGATTTCTTTCTAAAGGTGATATGCACCACATTGCTTAGATGTCGCGGGGTGCGGCTCTCCACAATTGACACACTTGGCCACACACAATTTAGATTTATCGTGTGCGGCCTTGGGGCAATTTACACAAACTTCGGGTGACCCCGACTTTGCACGTCTTTAAGAAAGATTCGTATGGCCGAAGCGGTGACAGTAATAGCATCGCCGCGGAAGTGGCACGAATGCCTCCACGCGGTAGCGGTACCAACTAGCACGCACACCGACTCAGGGAGCTTGTCACAGTCAAACATGACGAAGAGTGTAAGGGTCGTTTTTGAGGTCTCCCTGTTTTCTCATCACACGTTCGACCTTGACCGCCCCATGGTCGGCCAGTTCTAAGGTGATGTCCTCAATGGAGTAGTCAACGAGTTCCCTCGCATAAACCAATCCTTTTACAAAGTTCATGGTGGAGTGCGGCGTCACACTCACCGGGGTGCCATGAAGTGTCCGAAGAGCACCTATCTTGGCCGCCTCGGCGGGATTCGCTGCATTCGCCAGAAGGCTCCCGTCCGAGAAACGGGTTACCTTCGGATCTCTACCAATTGCACTAGCTAACCTCTCCTCTGATGGATCATGTTGCCCTTGGACAACATGGTGCCGTCAGTGGAGCGAATAACGAGGAAGCGTTTGAAGCCAGCGGGCTCGAAAACGCCAGGTAACCTCTGAATGAGGGGCCCCGATGTCATCGAGGCTCGGCCCTGTGCACTCTTGGTATTAGTCTTAGTCAGGGGCTCCGCAACCGGGGGGGTAGAGGGGCCGGATGTGCCGATCTTGGCTTGGTCGCTTGCCATAGTGGCAGCAGACCCATCCGTCCCCGCAGCCTCCGCGGATGGAGAGGAGCCCCGAGTCTTTTTTGTCCTTTTCTTTTTTGGAGAGGAGGGTGGGGAATGAACCCGCTTCTCACCCCTGCCGGTAGAAGCCCTCAGGCCAGATGGACTGGCATCAGCCAGGTCCTTCTCAGAAATGGAGAAGGTCCTGGTGGTCGCTGGGGCATCATCCGGAGGAGATCCCTCCCCTCCTTGTACTGCCTGAGAATCCCCAGCTGTTTGAGGAGGACCTTGCATAGGGGCGGATTTGGGTTCGGTGCTTGGCGCCGAGCCCGGATTTCCCCCCATGGAAGGCCCTACCGTCTGAGGCTGGTTTTCCTCAAGGACCATGTCTATCACAGGAGGGGCCTCTAGTTGGCCATCCCCTCCCAGGATATCACAGGTCCCCTTGGCAGCGTCATAAGTCTTTAGTGGGGAGGCACAGGCCTTGACCCCGGCAAGGTTTAATATTCTTGCCAGCAGGTCTTTTGAGGGAAGCGCCCGAATGGGCCTGGCTTCCCTCTCCACACTAAGGGGGTTTGTCCTACCGAGCCGCTTACACGAGGGGCGGTCGGCAATGGGCTGCTTGCTGGCTTTCTTGGCAGTCCCCTTAGAAAGCAAAGGAGGGACTGCCGCTGGAGATAAGGAGGTGCCCGAATGCACCTCCAGAGAAGGGGGTGAGGGGGAGTCCGGTTAAAGAAGTATGGAGTGTCCCCTGCTCAAGCACAAGGGGGGGGGGACCTCCATTTTCTCGGTGGAGCTGCACGAGGGCGGCTCTGTTGATGTTCTTGGGGAAGTTGGGGGTTGTTTTGTTTTTTATTTTCATCATTGGACATGATGACCCTATTTGTGCTACGGGACGCAATAGCTCATCACCTCTTGCAGTTGCCCACACTGCAAGAGGTACTTACAGGCCTGGCAGAGCCAGGCGCCGCCATTTCGGACCACCCCTCCCGCCTGGTTGCCCGGCAGTCCATCGGCATGGCGGCTCCACCTTGAACACGGCGTAAAAATGGATAGAATGTGAAGAGGAGAGGAAAAGAGATGTGAGGAAGGTATGGGTGGGGATGAAGCGGGCTGTTAAAACCCCCCATCCCGAACCGGAGCTCAGGGGTTAGGGAACATTGTCCCCTCCCCCACCAGCCCCGATCTGGGACGGGGTGCTGAGTCTCATCAGCACGGCGGCCAGGATGGGAAATCGCCGCGCCCCTTATGGGGTGAGTATCTCAAAGGCAGGGCTCCAGAATGAAGGAGAGAGTGGATGTTGTACTGTGAAGATGGGAAGGGAAAATTATAGTGTTGTGATGTGCTTGGGTGTGTACGAACTGCTTACTTAACCCCAGTGCAACAACCCAATAGGTGGCCAGTTTCTCACATAGGCTGAAATGTTATGCCTGTGCTTGTTGGGATTAAACCTGGCACCTTACACAACAACTTCAATGGCCATATCCATTAGGCCAGTAAAAAGTGGTCAGTGAACAAAATAACCAACAAAAAACTCATGCAGGTGAGTATATTGTTAAAATGTGAAAGGAAGTTTAGGAAAGGTAGTTTTTTGAGAGAACAAACTAAGTCACACCATCTAATGACCTACCTCAAGTGCCTCCACACAAAAACTAGAACATTCATTTCCACCGTGCCCATCAAAAACAGCGCAGCATAATAAGTTCTCACCAAGATCTTTTTTGAAATACCTAAAATGAACAAGGATTTATTACTGAGTACTCCCAAATTAAAAAAAAAAAACAAACAAACTATTGAATATATTGCATATAAAAATACTATAGTTTACTCGTGATTTGGGAAGTTGGTTTTTTAAAAATACAAACCAGTATAGATAATATAGACAGCCTTACTTAGTAGAGAAAGGGTAATAACAGGAGTGGATGAGCATGGATGTAATTTGTATGGGCCTGTGCCTTGGAGCATTGTGCTCAGAGATTAGCCTGGAATGGATGAGATGCACCATCAGTCAGTGCAGTATCACTATGAATGACAAATAGATCAGAAATAATATGAAGCTTTGTGTTTAATAAGGTAAAAAGGACCACGTGGGACAGGTTGAGCACCTTTAGTGGCATTGATGGGCACCTAATCCAGTTTGGAGGGGGGTGAAAATGGTTGTGATGATATGTGACTTCCTATACTTTTCTTTGAAGAGTTTTCATAGTTACCAAACTGTTGACTAGTAATTTAAGAGGAATGGATTTCTGACCTGTCTTCCTGGTAAAGCCTCTTTCCCAAGTGACTTTGACATCCAACATCTGATGACAAGATGCGTGGCACAGGCTTCCCATGCTGGAGACTGGCTTCCATTTGAAGTGGAAGCTCAAAATTGTTATCCCAAGCTCCAATGGAATCAAACGACACCTTATTAGTGGAATTCATTTTTGCTCTGAAAGCAAATGCATAAAATAGATAGTTCTCTAATTAGCTTACGGTATTTCAAGTAAGGAAATAATGTCTAGATAGAGTACATGAACTAGGAGAGTGATGCCTTTTAAAAAAATTAATGATATATTATATATATATATATATATATATATATATATCACTTTGTGGCATCCTAACCTCTCTTTACTTAAGTGGTCTCATCTGAACATAGTATTTGATCTAATTTAGCTTGGCTAGCTCCCAGATGCTCTTTAGTGAACATTAAATGGACCTCTTTAAGAGCTATGTTCAATAGAGACTTTCTTCTAGGGACACATCCATGAAATCCTTCCTGGTGTAAGTAACGGTGTATTGTTGGAGCATGTATATCAATATTGTGTGCTGCAAGATTTTATAGTCTTAGGATGTGTTCTGTCTTCATTAATGACCAAACATCTCTAGACCTCAGTTCTTTGGTTACCCTTCACACAAACAATTTACTGTGATTACATTAGTTATACTTCCTGAATAATGTCCCTTACAGAAGAAATTATAATGTTCACAATGGAGGAAATTTTTCTATATCCATGTGGCCTTATACAGTTTAACCCATTAGTCGCCTGAGGACCTTTATATATCCTTGATTCAGTGCTACATAATCGCCCAAGGGCCTTTTGAGGCCTTTCACATATAAACTCATATTTGCCCTGATTAAAATAATTGTTCATTTTTTGTTTCCAACTCTTTGTTAGTGATTAAGCATCTAATAAAAATACATAAATGGCATAGGTCACTCATTCTTTGTTTGTAAACTGAGATATATGAATGAGAGTAACTTGACTCAGAACTAGGCAATGCCAGAAAGCAACTGCCAAAAGAGGCTGATTTATGGCTCACATCTGTGTAAACACCCATTTTTTAATGACTTTCTTTTTGGGAGTTAAATAAACTTATATTTTTCGTTTTTCATCCAATTAAAATGAGGAAATGCCTTAAGTTAGTATGTTATTGAAAGCACACAAATGAGAAAGCCTATTTTGTCTGAAAAATAGAGCTTTATGGGTTAAAAATAGGCCCTGAGCAAAATTTCTCCCAAATTTAAGATATAAAATAGTTTCCCATGAATAGAAGCACTGTTTTCTATAATTAGAAACAGATATAAAAGCGATAACTGATTTAAAAAGCATAAAATATACCATGGGTGTTGATGAAAATTTGTGGAAGAACTGAGAATTATGAATCATAATTATAAATAGGTAGAAGGTTATTAATAATTTTAAATTATATCAATAGAATAATTCTTGTCAATTAAAATTATATATTATTTGATTTAGAAAAAATGATTTAAATATTTTATTTTAATTATTTTCAATGTGTACCATTTGTAATTTCACCCAAGGCGAGTTCAAACAAATTAGCAAGGCGACTAAAGGGTGAAAAATATGGTTTCTTGTAGATTCTGAATGCTCAGTGCCCACCCAGACTGGGACATGTGCAGAACAGTCTAGGCGCGGGTGAGTGTGTGCCATTCAGAGACAACAGAAAGCAACAAGAAGCTGGCACGGCATTGGGGATAGGTCCATGGGAACAGTGGCGGCACAATGGCAGGCAACTTTAGGTTTCCCTCGACTGTCTCCCCTCTTTTTTACCAAGCAACCCGGATAGCTGCCCATGTTCCTACCATGTAGTTGGGTGAAGAGCGAAACACTGGTCTGGTCGCACAGTCCTCAGACTCTTTCGCACGCTCATTGCCCGCAATGTCCAGGAACCCAGCAGAAGATAATCTCAACATCCACCCAGCTCGCCATAACCGTGGCATCACAGATATCGTGAACCAGAGATGCAGAGATTCCAATGCCCTGAGAGCACCCAGAGTGCCTTGTAAGTCGCTATAAAACCCTATCTGGTCACCAAACAGGGCACATCTCATAATCTCCCATAACAAGCAGGGTATTGCAACCAGCTCGGCCGTGAAGACAGACACAGTGACTGGCAGAGCCCCACTGACTTCAAACAGAGGGGATACAGGAAGGAAACCGACCCCGTCTTGGGACTTGGAGCCATCCGTATACACTGGCACGGTTCCAGCGTGACATGAAATGTGCTCCAAAAAGGCCAAACGCAATAACCCCGGTTCTGTAAAAGCTTTGGGAGCAGAGGCGTCGCAACAAATGGTCAAAGGTGGAACCCTCCAGAGTGGCGTCCTGGGCAGAACCAGGGGCGCCACCGGCCCTTGAGCTAAACCTATCTCTCGGAGTTTCCTGGCCCTAAAGCCGAAGGGCGTAGGGGTATAAATTGCGTCTTCCGGCGGCATAGGCACAGTTGAGATCAGCTCCGAATGTAATGAGAGCCGTTGGCGACTGAAGGAAGGCGCTGGGCTCGCACGTACAGGCGAGAAATGCACTGAGCACAGCGTAGAGGGAGTGCCATCTCCCCAGCATCGACAAGTAGGCTCTCAATGGGTGAAGTGTGGAAGGCACCGGTCACTAGGTGAAGTTCGGTGTGATGGATTGAGTCCACTTCCGCAGCACACGCTCGGCTGCGCATGCATAAAACTTGCAATCGTAGTCGAGCTTTAAGCGAACAAAGGATTGATAAAAATGTAAGGTAGTAGCCCTATCAGCGCCCCAGGCGCTGGATGGCGCGGGTGCAAGAGACCCTAAGGATGCAAATATGAGCCTCCCAGGTGAGGCATCGGTCAAATACAAGATCTGGAAGTCTACCACTTCCAGGCGTACCCAATTTAAAAACAAGTCTGAGGTCAGGGTGGAGCCGTGGATAGCGAGAGAAGTGCATCACCTTAGTCTTGGCCAAGGAAAACCGAAGCCTGTGCACTTCGGCCTAACAAGAGACGCGGTTCAATGCCTGTTGGAGTCGACGCTCCAGAGTTGGCATCTGGGCCGCGCCAAAAGAGATCGAAAGGTCGTCCAAGTAGAATGTAGTGAGAACATCTTCAGGCAGCACCAAGGTGATGGCGTTGATGATAAGGGCAAAGAGTGCGACACTGATGACACTTCCCTGTGGGACACCCTCTTGCTGTTCCATTGGACTGGAGAAGGATCCTTGCAAAGATTCAGATATAAAGATTGGGAGGCGTCCCCTCTCCCCCATCGTCTGGAGAGTCTCCATGCGGTATCATAGGCCTTCTCAAGATGGAAAAACACCATGGCCACCACTGTCCAGAAAAATGGCTAATCTAACATTTACTAATTTCTCCGTCAACTTGCACACGCAGGAGGCTAGAGAGATTGGGTGGAAACCGGTTGCAGTAGAGCAATCTCACCCCGGTTTGCGAAAAGGGAGCACAGTAGCGACTCGCCAGGAATCTGAGAGGATACCCTCCACCCAGATCCGGTTGAACAAATCTAACAGAAAGGCCATGCCTCGCTCACCCAGGTGTCGAAGCATGGTACACGAAGCGAGAGCGGAGTGCAACTCACTCAGGGTAAACTTGTTGTTGAAGTGTTCTCCGACTCTGGAGGTAAAGTCCAGTCGGCGGCATTCGGCAACATCATGTGGAGAAAGCAGTGGCCTGCAAATCCGCCACGGACGCGGTGTCCGAGATTGCGGTCCCACTCTCCTGGAGAACGGGAGGGGGATCCTGCGAGAACTTGCCCCGAATCCTTTTGACTCGCTTCCACACATCTGCTAGAAGGATCTTCCCATTAAGTGAAGATATGTATACCCGCCAATAAGAGCGACGGGCGTGCTTCGAAATATACTAGGCCCTAGCCCTAGCCCGACAAAATTCACCGACAGTGAACTCGTTCAGGCGGCGCTTATAGCGCATGTAGGCATAACGCTTTAGTTTGAGTGCCGTCTCACACTCGGGTGACAACCACGGGAGTGGTGGGCGTGCAAAACGACCAGTCGTTCTGGGAATAGTAGTCAGGCCAACGGCGATGAGGATGCCGTTGAACTCAATGGCATCATCAACCGACCTAAACTCCTCGACTAAGATAGAGAAATCAGTCATTTCCAGAAATGCAGAGCACCGTGCTCGCGTCAAGCACCACGGGGAAAGGCTTTAGGGCGGCAGCTGCCCAGAAAATGTTATTTGAGAGCACAAAGATAAATCAAGGCAGGAAAATGAAGCGGTTCTCGGGCAGTGATGCGTAAACTCATCCACATTTAGGACACCTATCTCCAGCTCGTTGATCAGATTGGCAAGGACTTGACCAAAGGTATTAATTGACTAGTCTCCCCAGAAGGGGTGTGTACCATTCAGATCAACTAGCAAGAGAAACAGCCTCGGCAACCGTGCCACAGAGAGGCGGAAGTCCCCCGCATGAAGTCGGCTGACGGTGGATAAATACGTGGAAATCATAGTATACCTCATTTCCAAGTGCAGCTGCAAAACTACTGACGGAAAGGAGGTATCTAAATTTCTTTTGGGGGGTGGTAGCCCATCGGGCAACTGCCTACTTGGTACTTGGGCATAAGTCGCCGTACACAACACAGCCTACTACTAGGCTATATTATAAAACAAATAACAATATGTAACTAACAAATAATGCTAAAAAATGATTAGGGCTATAAAAAAAAAATGAAAAAAGCAAATTGAAAGGAAGGAAGGAAGGAATCATGCTTCAGCATCGGGGGTAGGCCCACATCCCCTCGGCGCGAGGAGGAATCTAAAGCAAAAAGAAGAACAGAGACATCATGCGGGGTGTAAATGGAGCAACCCCCCGCCCGGCCCGCCCCCGTGGTGGTGGAGTGGCAAAACCCTTATACCACGGGAGAGTGGGCAAGGGACACGCGCCCAGCATGGTCTCATGCAAAAAGATACCTAAAGTGAAACGGGACCGGAGGAGACGAGCCTCCGCAGCTCCTCTCAGTTGGCCCGGAGTCCATGGCAATTCGATTGAAGGAATATGCCCTCCAGGCCAGGCCTAGCTCGGAGGAGATGCGGGGGCCCTGTTCGAAGAGAAAACAGTCACGGGAATGGCCGTACGCTTCCCGGAGGCAGAACTAGAGGCGCTGTTGGCCGGACAATGCGCTGTCGCCTTAGCGGACTTACTGGGAGAGGTTTAGCTCACCATTCAGGTCTTTTCCTCCCTCCGCCTCGAAACCTTAGGCGAACGGAGGTCCCTTTTTTGGATTCTTATTTTTATTTTAAAGAGCTCATCTGGCGACTGCCTACTTGGGCATTAGTCGCTGTATAAAAAACTGCCTAGTAGTAGGCTACTTTAAAATCTAATGCAATAACACACAAAAAAAAACCCCAAACAACAGAAATTTTAAAAAAGGGAAAAGGAAACGAGTAGTAAGCAAGCTCCTGCATCGGGGGAGGTTCCCCCCGGCGAAGGAGCGTGCAACCTATAGGAAAAAAACAACAACAAAACAAATAAAAAAAACTTGGTTTAAGTAATAGGGAGAAGGCCGGCCTCCCCCCAAAAGTCAACAAGTCCATCAGTCAATGTGCACGCACTCGTCCAGAGTACAAGGGACAGGCGGTACAGGCGGTAGCGACCCCGCCAACCCGGTACCGGGACAGGTAACGTTCGCGAAGATCACCCAGACTGGGACATTTGGCAAGAATGTGCCGAACAGTCTGGGGGACGACGCAGTCGTCACAATAAGGCGCAGGCGAACGCTTCATCAGATAGCGATGCGTCACACGAGTGTGTCCGATACGGAGACGACAGAAAGCGACCTGAAGCCGTCGCGGCACTGGGGGATAGGTCCATGGGAACAGTCGCGGCGCAATAGCACGCAACTTTAAGTTCCCTTCGACCGTCTCCCATCTTCTTTGCCAAGCAGTCCGAAGAGCTGCCTGTATTCCTGCCATGTAGTCGGTGTGAGGAAGAGCGAAACGTCCCTCTTTTGGAGGATCCACCGTCTCCGCGACCCCCAGACAGCCACTGGGTGTGGGCGAAGGAGCCGGATCTCCTTTAGTGCTGTCGTCCTTTCCGGGAGCAGCTTTTGGAACCCCGGAAGATGGCCTCATGACCAGCTTCAAGGGTGTAGCCTACTGCAAAATGAGAGACGATCCTGAGCCTGAATGGCTAGGATTTCCTTCTCAAAGAGATACGCACCACATTGGTTCGAAGAAGGTGGGGTGCGGCTCTCCGCAATTGACACACTTTGTCACACACAATTTGGACTTATCGTGTGCGGCCTTGGAGCAACTTACATAGATTTCAGGTAACCCCAACTTTGCACGTTGAATGAAGCTATTAGTATGATCGAAGCGGTGACAGTAATAGCACCTCCGCGGCAGTGGCATGAATGCTTCAAGCGGTACCGATACCAACCGGCACGCACCGACTCAGAGTGTAGAGGTGGGTCTTGAGTCTCCTCCATGTTTTCTCATCACACATTTAACCTTGATAGCTCCATGGTGGGCCAGCTTTAAGGTGATGTCATCTATGGAGTAGTCCACGAGTTCTCTCGCATAAACTACTCCTTTTACGAAGTTCATGGTAGAGTGCGGTGTACCACTCACAAGCCTGACATCAAGTGTCCGAAGGGCACTAATCATGGCTGTCTGGGATGGATCCGACGCATTTGCCAAAAGGCTCCCTCCCGTCTGAGAAACAGGTCACCTTCAGTTCTCTACCAATCACACTAGCTAGAGGTGTCCTCTGATGGATCATGTTGCCTTTAGCCAACATGCTGCCATCAGTATAGCGAATAACGAGAAAAGGCTTGAAGCCCGCGGGATCGAAAATGCTAGGTAGCCTCTGAATGAGGGGCCCTGACGTAATCAAAGCTCCGCTCTGCGCACTTCTGGTCTTTGTCTGGGACTACCTACACGGGAGAGCAACGGGGCCGGATGTGCCGATCTTAGCCGGGTCGTTTAGCAAAACGGCAGCCACCCCGTCCGTCCATGCGGAAGGAGATGAGACCGGAGTCTTTTTCATCCTTTTCTTATATTATTTTCTTTTTAGGAGAGGAGGGTGGGGAATGAGCATGCTTTTCCCCTCCACCGGCAGGAGCTCCCAGGCCAGATGGACCAGCCAGCCTCAGCAAGATCCGTCTCCGAGATGGAAAAGGTCTTGGCTTTTCCAGGGGCACCAGTTGGAGGAAGAGATCCCTCCCCTCCTTGAACAGCCTTGGAGACTCGAGCTGTCTGAACAGGACCTTACACAGTGGCAGACTCAGCTTCGGTGCTTGGCACTGAACCCAGGTTCGTCCCCATGGAAGGTCCTATTGCCTGGGGCTGGGTTACCCAGGGACCATGACCATCTCAGGGGGGCCTCCATGTGGCCATCCCCCGTCTCATTGGTCAGTATTTTTTGTCGGAGAAGAGAGGGGGGCCTGTAGGGTGAGCCACTCTAAGCTTAATATGCAAGCTAGCAGGTCTTTAGAGGTAAGAGGCCAATGAAGCCGGTCTTCCCTCTTTCCCCTAAGGGGATCGCCCCAATCAAGCAGCTCCTACTGAGAGCGGTCGATTATAGTCCACCTGCCTTTTTTGGCATCCCCTTAAAAAGTAAAATGGGGACTGCTGCTGTAAAGAGGGAGGCACTCGAGGGCACCTCCAGAGAAGGTTGTTTTTTTTTAAGAGCTCATCTGGCAACTGCCTACTTGGGCATTAGTCGCCGTATTAAAAACTGGCCTATGACTAGGCTACTTTAAGATAAAATTAAATTAGGATAAAAAACACACACCCGCCAAAAAAAAAAGGGAAAGGAAACTGAGCAGTAAGGAAGCTCCTGCATCTCGGGGAGGTCCCCCCAGTGCAGGAGCGTGCAACCTATAAGATGAAAAAACAACACAAAAACAAAACAAAAACAAAAGCAAAAAAACAAAAAAACCCTGCTTAAATAATAGGAAGAAGGCCGGCCTTCCCCCAAAAGTTAACAAGTCCACGAGTCAATGTGCCCGCACTTGTCCCGAGTACAAAGGAAAGGCGGTAGCGACCCCGCCATCCCGGTACTGGGACAGGTAACGTGCGCGAAGATCACCTAGACTGGGACATTAGACAAGAATGTGCCGAACAGTCTGGGGGACGACGCAGTCGTCGCAATAGGGCGCAGGCGAGCGCTCCAGGGTTGAAGGGTTATCCGCCTCTGGAGGTAAAGTCCAGCTGGCGGCCTTCCACGACATCACGACGTGCATTGAATGCGGGCGAAGCAGCATCACGGCTAGAGAATGCGGAAAAAGCGGTCGCTAAGGATTCCGCCACAGACGCGGGGTCCGAGATTGCGGTCCCACTCTCCTGGAGAACGGGAGGAGGGTCCTGCGAGAACTTGCCCCGAATCCTTTTGAATCGCTTCCACACCTCAGTTAAAGGTGTCTTCCCGTTAAGTGAAGACACGTATGCGCGCCAAGAAGAGCGGCGGGCGTGCTTCGAAATATACCGGAACCTAGCCCTAGCCCGACGAAATTCAGCGACAGTGAAATCGTTCGGGCGGCGCTTATAGCGCATGTAGGCATAACGCTTCTGTTTGAGGGCCGTCTCACACTCGGCCGACCACCATGGGAGTGGTCGGTGTGCAAAACGGCCAGCCGTCCTAGGAATAGTAGTCAGGCCCACGGCGATGAGGTTGCCGGAGAAGAACTCAACGGCCTCATCTACCGACCTAAACTCCTCGACTGAGATAGAGAATTCATTTCCTGAAATGCAGGCCACCGCGCCCGCGCCAAGCACCACCGAGGTGGGCTCTCAGGCAGCAGTTGCCCTGAAAATGATATTTGAATCGGAAAGTGATCACTACCATGGAGGTCATCGACCACCCCCCAATCAAAATCAGGCTGTGCATCTGAAGAGCACAAAGATAGATCAAGGCAAGAAAATGAAGCGGTTCTCGGACAGTGATGCGTAAACTCATCCACGTTTAGGACACCTATCTCAAGCGCTTCGATCAGATCGGCAAGGACTTGTCCCCTGGCATTTATTGAGTAATCTCTACAGAGAGGATGCCTGCCATTCAGATCTACAAGCAAGAGAAACGGCCTCGGCAACCGTGCCACGACGCGGCGAAAGTCCCCCGCGTTGAAGTCAGCTGACGGTGGAATGTACGCAGAAATGATAGTATACCTCCTATTCAGGTGCAGCTGCACAGCCACTGCCTGAAAGGAGGTATCTAAAGTGAAAGGAAGAACGGAGACATCATGTCGGGTGTAAACAGCGCATCCCCCAGCCCAGCCATCCTATGGTGGTGGGGTCACAAGACCCTTATACCCCGGGAGGGAGGCAGGGGGCACGCGCCTATCATGGTCACCTGCAAAAAGATAGCTAACGGGGAACGGGACGAGACGAGCCTCCGCAGCTCCTCCCAGTTGGCACGGAGTCCACGGCAATTCCATTGAAGGAATATGCCCTCCAGGCCTAGCTCGGAGGAGACGCGGGGACCCTCCTCGAACAGAAGACCCTCATGGGAATGGCCGTACGCTTCCCGGAGGCAGAACCCCGGGCGCTGTTGGCCGGACAAAGCGCTGTCGCCTTCGAGAACTTATTGGGGGAGGTTGGGCTCGCCATGCGATTTTTTTCCTCCCTCCGCCTCGAAACCTTGGGTGGGCGTTGCCGCTTCGGAGACGGGGGGGCCTCTTTTCGAGGAACCACCGTCTCCGAGCCACTCGCTCCACCACTCGGCGTGGGCGAAGGAGCCGAAGCTCCTTTGCGAGGGACAGCTTTAGGAACCCCGGAAGATGGCCTGGCGACCAACTTCACGGGTGTTACCCCTTGTGAGTCTAACGACTCGGTAGAGGCGCGTGGCCATTACGCCCTCCGGGAAACGGTCACGCTGAGGGAAGAGGGGGGAGCCCTGGTTTAGGCCGGGGCTGGGTATGAACCCTTTTTGCCACCAGCTTTACCAGGGAAGCGCCCGGGTTGAGTAGAGCCTGCAGAAGGGCTCTGAATGGGCGCGGAAACAACCGTGCTCGTTGGCCTGGATGGGCCAGGAGCAGAGGGTGCCTTTCTAACTATTTAGGCATATGACATCCCAGGCAGAGCCGGGCGCACCAGGACCAAGTCCTTAGCCTCGCGGAATGAGATTCGATCCTGGGCCTGAACGGCCAGGATTTCTTTATCGAGGAGATATGCACCAAATTGCTTAGAAGAAGCAGGGTGCTGCTCTCTGCAATTGACACACTTGGCCACACACGATTTGGACTTATCGTGTGCGGCCTTGGAGCAATTTACACAGACTTTGGATGACCCCGACTTTGCACGTCTACAAGATCGATTCGTATGGCTGACCTTGACCGCCCCATGGTCAGCCAGCTCTAGGGTGATGTCAAAAATGGAGTAGTCAACGAGTTCCCTCGCATAAACTACTCCTTTCACAAAGTTCATGTTAGAGTGCGGCGTCACACTCACCGGAGTGCCATGAAGTGTCCGGAGAGCACTTATCTTGGCCGCCTCGGCGGGATTCGCCAGAAGGCTCCCGTCCGAGAAATGGGTCACCTTCGGCTCTCTACCAATTGCACTAGCTAATCCTCTCCTCTGATGGATCATGTTGCCCTTGGATAACATGGTGTCATCAGTGGAGCGACAGTAGGGTGAGGGGGACCTCCCCCCACTGCCGGAGAGGGTGCCTTTCTAACTATTGAGGCATATGACATCCCAGGCAGAGCCGGGCGCACCAGGACCAAGTCCTTAGCCTCGCGGAATGAGATTCAATCCTGGGCCTGAACGGCCAGGATTTCTTTATCGAGGAGATATGCACCAAATTGCTTAGAAGAAGCAGGGTGCTGCTCTCTGCAATTGACACACTTGGCCACACACGATTTGGACTTATTGTGTGCGGCCTTGGAGCAATTTACACAGACTTTGGGTGACCCCGACTTTGCACGTCTACAAGATCGATTCGTATGGCTGACCTTGACCGCCCCATGGTCAGCCAGCTCTAGGGTGATGTCAAAAATGGAGTAGTCAACGAGTTCCCTCGCATAAACTACTCCTTTCACAAAGTTCATGTTAGAGTGCGGCATCACACTCACCGGAGTGCCATGAAGTGTCCGGAGAGCACTTATCTTAGCCGCCTCGGCGGGATTCGCCGCATTCGCCAGAAGGCTCGTGTCCGAGAACTGGGTCACCTTCGGCTCTCTACCAATTGCACTAACTAATCCTCTCCTCTGATGGATCATGTTGCCCTTGGATAACATGGTGCCATCAGTGGAGCGACAGTGGGGTGAGGGGGACCTCCCCCCGCTGCCGGAGATTGCTTCCTAATTGTTAAGTTTTTCTCATTTTTTTTCAGTTATGTTTTCATATTTTTATTTTAAAGTAGCCTAGTTCTAGGCTGTGTCGTATTTCCCGCGACTTATGCCCAAGTGGGCAGTGCCAGATGGGCTCTATAAGAAAAATAATATTAAAAATCTACCATGAACTTTGTGAAAGGAGTAGTTTATGCGAGGGAACTCGTTGACTACTCCATTTTTGACATCACCCTAGAGCTGGCTGACCATGGGGCGGTCAAGGTCGAACGTGTGATGAGAAAACAGGGAGGGGCCTCGAGACCCACCCCTACACTCTTCGTCACGTTCGACTGTGACAAGCTCTCTGAGTCGGTGCGTGCCGGTTGGTACCGCTACCGCGTGAAGGCATTCGTGCCACTGCCGCGGCGGTGCTATTACTGTCACCGCTTGGGCCATACGAATCGATCTTGTAGACGTGCAAAATCGGGATCACCCGCTTTCTAGCGAATGCGGCGAATCCTGCTGAGGTGGCCAAGATAAAGGCTCTTCGGACACTTCATTGCACCCCGATGAGTGTGACGCCGCACTCTACCATGAACTTTTCAGCGCTTGGGGCGCTGATAGGGCTACTGCCCTACTTTTTTATCGATCCTTTGTTCATTCGAAGCTCGACTACGGATGCGAGTTTTATGCATCCGCAGCCGAACGTTTATTGCGGAAGGTGGATTTGATCCACCACACCGGCCTTCGCCTTGCGACCGGTTCCTTCCGCACTTCCCCCATTGAGAGCCTGCTGGTCGTTGCTGGGGAGATGCCACTCGCTCTGCACCGCGTGCAGTGCATCACTCGCCTGTACGCGCGAGCCCAGCGCCTCCCTCAGTCGCCAACAGCTCTCACTGCATCCACATCTGATCTCGATGGTGCCTATGCCGCCGATAGACGCCAGTCATACCCTAAGCCCTTTGGGTTTAGGGCCAGGAAACTCCTTCGAGAGCTAGATGTAGCTCTCGGGCCGGTGGCGCCCCTGGTTCTGCCCAGGACGCCACCCTGGATGGTACCCGATGTCATCGAGGCTCCGCCTTGTGCACTTTTGGTCTTAGTCAGGGGCTCCGCAACCGGGGGCAGAGGGGCCGGATGTGCCGATCTCGGCTTGGTCGCTTGCCAGAGTGGCAGCAGACCCCGCGGATGGAGAGGAGCCCCGAGTCTTCTTTGTCTTCCTGGTCTTGGTCTTTTTCTTTTTTGGAGAGGAGGGCGGGGAATGAACCCGCTTCTCACCCCCTCCGGTAGAAGCCCCTAGGCCAGATGTACCGGCCTCAGCCAGGTCCTTCTCCGAAATGGAGAAGGTCCTGGTGGTCGCAGGGGCATCATCCGGAGGAGATCCCTCCCCTCCTTGTGCTGCCTCAGAATCCCCAGCCGTTTGAGGAGGACCTTGCATAGGGGCGGATTCGGGTTCGGTGCTTGGCGCCAAGCCCGGATTTCCCCCCCCCCCATGGAAGGCCCTACCCTCTGAGGCTGGTTTTCCTCAAGGACCATGTCTATCACAGGAGGGGCCTCCAGTTGGCCATCCCCTCCCAAGACATCGCAGGTCCCCTTGGCAGCGTCATGAGTCTTTTGTGGGGAGGCACAGGCCTTGACCCCGGCAAGGTTTAATATTCTTGCCAGCAGGTCTTTCGAGGGAAGCGACTGAAGGGGCCTGGCTTCCCTCTCCCCCCTAAGGGGGTTTGCCCTCAGGAGCCGCTTACACGAGGGGCGGTCGGCAGTGGGCTGCCTGCTGGTTTTCTTGTCAGTCTGCTTAGAAAGCAAAGGAGGGACTGTCGCTGGAATTAGGGAGGAGCCTGAAAGCACCTCCAGAGAAGGGGGTGAGGGGGAGTCCCCTACACCCGTAGGCGTAGGAGAGGAGTAAGCCTCCTCTCTGGTTAAAGAAGTATGGAGGGTCCCCTGCGCAAGCACAAGGGGGAGGACCTCCATTTTCTCGGTGGAGCTGCACGAGAGTGGCTGCTTTGATGTTCTTGGGGAAGTTGGGGGTTGGGTTTTTTTTTATTTTCATCATTGGGCATGGTGACCCTATTTGTGATACAGGACGCAATAGCTCATCACCTCTTGCAGTTGCCCGCACTGCAAGAGGTGCTTACAGGCCTGGCGCCGCCATTTCAGGCCACCCCTCTCACCTGGTGGCCTGGCAGTCCATCGACATGGCGGCTCCACCTTAGACACAGCGTAAAAAAGATAGATTTTGAAGATGAGAGGAAAAGGGATGTGAGGAAGGTATGGGTGGGGATGAAGCAGGTTGTTAAAAACCAACCACCCTAGACCGGAGCTCAGGGGTTAGGGAACATTGTCCCCTCCCCCCTCAGCCCCGATCCGGGACGGTTGGCTGAGAAGAAGGTCAGCATCTACCCTGTGAAATTAGAGGCTGACCAGAGAAAGTTGTGGGAGAGGTTTTATGAAAAGAGAGGAAACAAGTGTTTTGAAGGAAGGAAGAGAGGCTAAGCTGGGGCCGGATGGGGTGCTGAGTCCCGTCAGCACGGCGGCCAGGATGGCAAATCGCCGTGCCCCTTACGGGGTGTGAGGAGTGAGTACAGGACTGGCAGAGCCAGCTGCAGCCATTTGGGGCCACTCCTCCCGCCTAGTGACCTGGCAGCCCATCAGCATGGCGGCTCCCTTGGGCTCAGCGTAAATTAGATAAGAGATTGGAAGGGGAAAGATAGGGGATGTGAGCAAGGTGTGGGTGGGGATGAAGCAGATTGTTAAAAACCCTCCACTCAGAACCGGAGCTCTAGGATGAGGGGGCATTGTCTGATCCGCCCACATTATAAAACACAATGGAAGGCTGCATAAAACCATAGCCACATCTGCAGACAACAACCTAAACTCACTGGCAAGTTTGTAAGTGTGTCCAGTGCCAGCTGTGGGCTTCTTTACGAGTGCAGGGCTGTTCAGCCAAACAACCTACGACTAAACAACAAAAAATTATTCATTAAGATAAGTGGCCTGTGGCCAATAAGGGCTTGTTCACTCATAGAGATATAAAATGAAGGAAGGGAGTGGGAGTTGATAGAGACCTATGGCAAACCTCATTCATGTTTAGTAATGGTAGTAGAGCATTATCAAGTCATTCTATCAGTATTTGTTTGGACTCAAAATTCTAATGTTAATGTTGAAGAATCATACCATCAATCATTCACCATCACCTGCAACACTATGGAATGCTGTCTATACTTAAAAACTGTGTTCTCCATGATTTGATGGATGCCAACTGCAAAGCAGAAATAAACCTCTGCATTTTCTTTAACACATTATTTCTGGAACCATTAGTGACTATATATAAAAAATCAATATTGTACATTAATGGAAAAGGGGGCATATACACAAACACACATATGTTTAGTAGCAGTGAACTTGCAAAAGAAAAACCTAGAAGGGACCCCCATTCAAGAAAAAAGGAAAGTTTTGATACCTGGTAGCATTCTGTTGGTATGATCCACTTTAAGTTGCTACTAGTTAAACAAATGATTATGACAGACATCTATTGACAACTGTTAGACCGTTTGAACACTGCTTTGAATAAAATAGTATTTCTCTGATCTGTCTCAAATGCATCCTGTTTCTAATTACCATCTATTCTGGAGTGTGCAGAGTCATCTTGATGGACTACACTTTACAACATATGAAGATTTTTTATTTTTTTATGTCATCTGGTGACTGCCTTCTAGGGCATAAGTCGCCAGACTCAAGCCAGCCTAAATCTAGGCTACATTAAAAGCCAGATTAAAAAAAAAGGAAAAACAAAACAAAAACAAACAAATTGAAGAAATATAGAGCGAGCTCCATCGACGGGGAAAGGCCCACCCTCTCCCGCCTAGGAAGACCGCACAACAACATATGAAGAAGTCGAAACTACCCTCTCTACATTATTTTCATCCCAACATAATGAGTCCTGTACAAATAATATTGAGCTTTTGAATCAATGATTATGATGGGGATTACATTAATAAATTATAATAAAACATGAAATTCAGCTATCTTTATCTCTTATCCCAAATTTGGACATTGCTTATGGGATTTGTTAATAGAAATCTCTCAATAAAAAATTTGCATAGAAAGTATAGACCTTCAATCTTACTGAAGAATTAAGCAGTACTAACCTGTTTTGGACATTAGTTGAAAAATATACATCAGCATCTGAGAAATAATTGCTTGATTGGCATTTAGTCTGGAAATTTAAACCGACAGGCATACTGCAACTTCGCCGATACATTGATTGAAATGAGCATATTGGAGGAAGAAGAGCAGATGAATTGATTTTGCCACAAGTTTTATTTGGAATTTTATCTTCAACACAGTTAAGTATCAAAGTAGAAGAAAACTGTGAAGGGACTATTCTTGGATGTAGTAAAGGAATTCTTTGCATTATTATTTAATAGATACTTTAATCAAATTTTGCCTTCAACAAAATATTTTAAAACTGAAAAGACACAAATCACAATTAGAAAAATAATCTTAACTGACCCTTCAATCAAGAGAAAGAAAAATGAAGGTTAAAAAATAAAAACATTTGAGTAGTAACATTCAAATGAGCAATAACACTAATACAAGATAAATAAGAGTGGCTCAATATTAATATTTAGTGAGGAGAGTCGACAGATTCCAAGAGAAGGTCAATAAGAAAAGGTGCTAGCCTCTAGACTGCTATAGACCTTTAGCTGGTGGGCCCACCTCACAAATTTACTGAAAATGAGCTGTTCAGACCTTGATATTTATGGAGGTTGTAAAAAGAACGGTTTTTATTCATTTGGAGAGTAATTTTGAGAAAGAAATTATAATTTTGTCACTAATATGAACATAAGTGGCAGAAATGGCATTTCACAGGCAGAACATTCTGGAGTTAAGATAAATACCTCTACGTGGGGGATATAAGTAAATAAAAATGGTCAAATTTGGCAAACAATGCATATGTATATTAAGCATCATATAAAAGTTCCATAATTTGCTACAGGAATTTAAAGATAGATGTCTTATTGATAAATTCCTATGTCTAAGAACCAAATTAACACAAATATGTGAACATACTGCATTAAAAATGAAAATAAAATTTGGGTAGAAGTAAACAACCAAAAATTGGGTAAAAGGAGACTGGTATCACTTCAATAAAAGGATATTTAGGTAGTTATTTATTTTATTAAGTTCATTAAATAACAATATTTGCAAAATTAGCTTTGTTAAAGCCACATTTTGTTTTTAAAATTGATTGGACATTTGGATTGTTAGTTTCTTAACATTAGCAACCTTTTCCACTATATATTCATCATCTACAATTGCTAGTTTAAAAAAGTATAATTTGTTGAAGAGGGCAACTTATTAGACTCCATTTTCCTATAAAAATATATATGCCAAGCAGCATTTTTCTTTTCTATCAGGCATCCTACATAGTGTTTTTTTCTTCTCTCCAAATGCTACAAGGACAAAGTCATTAGTTGTTATGGTTAAAATATTTTTTGCTCTTCTATTTCTTTTTTAGAGATGTCTTCAAGTTCTCTCTCTTCTTCAGCTGGCAGTTTCATGCAAGGTTCTTTTGGTGTGCTTGTTGATAGTTGGCTGGTAGATGCCTCTTTGAGGTCAGCAAGACTGACTACTCTACCATGGGGAATGTTCATTCTTTTGCTATGTGACTTTTGTTGATTGACGCTTGATTGGTATGTCTCTTTCAGGTATTGCAGGAGCAAAGCACTAAGTTCCCTATGTCTTGGTCAGATGTTTGATGAGTTAACTTAGCGATAACACACTCACCATCCAAAGAACAAGATCCACAAGCATGGAAAGCACTCTTGCCTAGTTGCTCCCACTTGTCTTCCATTTCCATTAACAGCTGATAAAGAAGTCTGGGGAAGCACCAATATGTAAGTGTTGCCATGTGTTTCCCTTCACCCCTTTTCCAGACAGTCAAGATTTTCCACCAAGCTGTGTTTATTGGGCTAAAGATACCCACATCCAGAGGCTGTAAGAGGTGAGTGGAATTTGGAGGCAGAAAGGCAATGCAGCTGTTGTGCTTTTCTGCAAGCGTGACAACTACTATTGACATGTGACTTGGTAGGTTTACTATTTGATTTAATTCAATGAATAACCTCTAGAATGTCTTCAACTATGCTCATCTTTTGTAACTTACTTTGTAGTCTTCTGGAAATTATTCACTGGCTTACAACCTTTATTCTCCGACAGTAACTACATAATAACTAATCTACTTTCTATGCTGATTTTAGTAGCTACTGTGTTTGAATTATTCTTTTCATTCTTTCTTGCTAAAATTTTAAAAATAATGTTTTCTATCACTAAAAACTGTCCATCATATTTTCTTTTCTTCTACTAGTATAATACTCTGAAAAATAAGATATATAAGTGATAACTTCTGGTTCTCTTGGTCATCTTCCTCCAATCACCATCTCTCAATTTTTCCTGTAACAAAAAAGCAAAACTATTTCATTCAGTCACCCATGACAATTGTGTCACTTCCATTTTTATGGAAACTTTTTTAGCCTGAGGGATGACAGCAGATTTGAAATAGTCAACAAATGTATCAGCATCAAAACATCCTGATTTACTGCAGCTGTACTTTGCGTCAAGTGGTCTACCAACCAGCCAAGATTCCTGGATCCGTTCATCATTGTACACACAATATAAGCTGGTAACACAGTCCCAGCAGCTGTGATGGAGGTCTTTGAGGTATTCAGGATGCACTCAGGATGCTTGGTGGTCTTGTGGAATTTTTTGTTTGGTCTTTGGATCGTCTGTTAAGTTGGTTTTGTCATAGTTTACAATATTTTCTGGGGGGATATTAATAAGTGTTGTGTTCAATTCTTCAAACAACTTAAGAACCATGTCTTCAGACACTGCTGCCCACTTTGTTGAAATGTTTTGGCGATTCTTCAAGGACAGGTCATCATGTCGCTTTAGAAAGGCCATTGCCCACTCCTTTCCTGGGAGGATATCTTTGAAGAATGAGACATTATGGTTGGATATGTTGAGATGGCATTGCACAAACAGCCAAAGGTCATTCACATCAAACACTAGCCCAAACTCACCAAGTGCAGCTAAGTTATCAGCAAGAAAACAATCTTAAGTTTTCAGCAGTGCTGTACCTCTTCCTGACAGACCAGGTTCTCCAACTAGGGCATGAGCATGTTGACACTTGTACAGGGTTGCAATTGTGATTTACTGGTTGCTGACTTGTTGGATGGTCATGTTTCCTTCCTCAAAAGAGTATCAGAGTGTTTGTTACATCCTCCTGGGAGTACTGATGTCTCAATGTATTCATTTTCTTGATATACATTTGAGGCATCCGGTTAATAAGAATAAAGATTAGAAAACATATTTGTGAGATGATATCCTAAGCCTGTTTTCTTTTACCCCATAAAAAGTTTTACTGCATAACTATTATTGTGTGGATAGCCTACTTTGTTATTATAACTTAACTTTAACAATTTATTTTGATTTCTTAAAAAATCAGCTTCAAATGTTAATATTCAATTGCAATTATTCGCCTTAGTTGTTTATGACCTGAAACGAAGGAAAGAAAAACGATTATGAAAATTACATACAACTTCATTTGTTGACCTTTTCTCTATCTGATGGTATGATTAGTTTTGCAGTTTAGTTGGATAAAAAATGTTGGCCAGGCTTTATGTTATTTAAACAGTGGTGCTGCCCTTTTATATACTCCAAAGTTTAGTGAAAGCAAAAGGATTTTTTTTTTATCTCATATGGCAACTGCATTCTAGGGCATAAGTCGTCGTACTCAAGCTAGCCTAAATATAGGCTATATTAACGACCAAATTAAAAAAAACAAACAAAAATACAAACAAAAAGCAAAAGAAAAACAAATGAATTGAGAAAATATAGAGCGAGCTCCATCGAAGGGGGAAGGCCCACCATCACCTGCAAAAGAAGACTGCAATCCATAGTTGAATATTAAATAACGGGGAGAAGACTCACCTTCTCCAAAAAGTCTATAAGTCCACAGGTCGGTGTGCACGAATCCGTCCCGAGTAAAAGGGACAGGCGGTAGCGACCCCGACCATCCCGGTACTGGGACAGGTAACGCTCGCGAAGATCACCCAGTGTGGGGGACGATGCAGTCGTCAAAATAGAGCACAGGGAGCTCTCCATTAAATGGCGATGCGTCACACGAGTGTGCCCGATTCGGAGACAACAGAAAGCGACCTGAAGCCATCGCGGCATTGGGAAATAGGTCCATGGGAACAGTCGCTGCGCAATGGCACGCAAATTTAAGTTCCTCTGGACCATCTCACATCTTATTTGCCAACCCCCTCTTTTGACTTGGAGCCATCCATATACACTGGCACGGTTCCAGCGTGACACGAGTGTGTTCCAAAAGGGTCAAACGCAATACTCCCAGCGCTGTACAAGCTTTGGGAGCAGAGGCGTGGCGACAAATAGCAAAATGTGGTACCCTCCAGGGTGGCGTCCTGGGCAGAACCAGGGGCGCCACCGGCCTGAGAGCTATATCTAGCTCTCGAAGGAGTTTCCTGGCCCTAAACCCAAAGGGCTTACGGTATGACTGGCGTCTCTGGGCGGCATATGCACCGTCGAAATAGCTGCGGATGAAGTGAGAGGTGTTAGCGACTGAGGGAGGCGCCGGGCTCGAGCGTTCAGGCGAATAATGCACTGTACACGGCGTAGAGCGCGTCGCATCTCCACAGCATCGACCAACAGGCTCTCAATGGGGGAAGTGCGGAAGGCACCGGTCGCCAGGCGAAGGCCGGTGTGGTGGATCGAGTCCACCTTTCGCAATACAGGCTCGGCTGCGGATGCATAAAACTCGCATCCGTGGTCGAGCTTCGAACGAACAAAGGATCTATAAAAAAGTAAGGCAGTAGCCCTATCAGCACCCCAAGCGCTAAACGTCACGGAGCGAAGAATATCAATGGCGCGGGTACAAGAGACCCTAAGGCTGCGAATATGAGCCTCCCAGGTAAGGCGTCAGTCAAATACAAGACCAAGAAACGGTGAGATTCAAACGCTTCCAGGCACACCCCATTGAGAAACAAATCTGGGTCGGGGTGGAGCCGTGGATGGCGGCAGAAGTGCACCACTTAGTCTTGGCCAAGGAAAACTGAAACCTATGCGCTTTGGGAAAGCGAGAGACGCGGTTCAATGCCTTTATGGAGTCGACGCTCCATTATTTTTTTTAATTTTATAGAGCCCATCTGGCAACTGCCCACTTGGGCACAAGTCGCCGAAAAACACGACAGCCTAGGACTAGGATTACTCTAAAATAAAAATATGAAAACATAACAATGATATAAATTGGAAAAACTTAACAATCAGGAAGCAATCTCCGGCAGCGGGGGGAGGTTCCCCTCACCCCGGTGCAGGAGAGTGCAACCTACAAAACAACAATAACAAACAAAAAACAAAAAGAACCTTAAATAAAGGGAAGAAGCCCGGCCTCCCCCAAATAGTCAACAAGTCCACAAGTCAATGTGCACGAACTCGTCCCGAGCACAAGGGACAGGCGGTAGCGACCCCGCCCAACCCGGTACCGGGACAGGTATCGTGCGCGAAGATCACCCAGACTGGGACATTCGACAGGAATGTGGTGAACAGTTTGGGGGACGACGCAGTCGTCACCAATAGGGCGCTGGCGAGCGCTCCATCAGATAGCGATGCGTCACACGAGTATGTCCGATTCGGAGACGACAGAAAGCGACCTGAAGCCGTCGCGGCATTAGGGGGTAGGTCCATGGGAACAGTCGCGGCGTAATGGCACGTAACTTTAAGTTCCCTTCGACCGTCTCCCATCTTCTTGGCCAAGCCTTCCGAAGAGCTGCCCGTATTCCTGCCATGTAGTCGGTGTGAGGAAGAGCGAAACGCTGGTCCGGTCGCAGAGTCGTCGCGGCTTCTTTGGCGCCCTCATCAGCGCGCCTCATTCCTCGCAATTCCTACATGTCCAGGAACCCAGCAGAAGATAATCTTGCTGGCATCTGCCTGGCTCGCCAAAACCGTGGCGTCAAGGATATCGCGAACCAGGGGATGCGGAGATTCCAATGCCATGAGAGCACTCAGGGCGCTTTTTGAGTCGCTATAGATCACAATCCGGTCTCCGAACGGGGCACGTAGCGTAATCTTCCGTACCGAGTGGTGTATTGCCACCAGCTCGGCCGTGAAGACAGACCAGGCGCCTGGTAGAGCCCCGCTGACTTCAAACAGAGGGGATACGGCGTGGAAGCCGACCCCCTCTTGGGACTTGGAGCCATCTGAATACACTGGCACGGTTCCAGCGTGACACGATGTGTGCTCCAAAAAGGTCGAACGCAATACTCCCGGCGCAGAACAAGCTTTGGGAGCAGAGGCGTGGCGACAAATAGCCAAATGTGGAACCCTCCAAGGTGGCGTCCTGGGCAGAACCAGGGGCGCCACCGGCCCGAGAGCTATATCTAGCTCTCGAAGGAGTTTCCTGGCCCTAAACCCAAAGGGCTTAGGGTATGACTGGCGTCTCTCGGCGGCATAGGCACCATCGAGATCAGCTGCGGATGCAGTGAGAGCTGTTGGCGACTAAGGGAGGAGCCGAGCTCGCACGTACAGGCGAGTGATGCACTGCACGCGGCGCAGATCGAGTGGCATCTCCCCAGCATCGACCAACAGGCTCTCAATGGGGTAGTGCGGAAGGCACCGGTCGCCAGGCGAAGGCCGGTGTGGTGGATCAAATCCACCTTCCGCAATAAACGCTCGGCTGCGGATGCATAAGACTCGCATCCGTAGTCGAGCTTCGAACAAACAAAGGATCAATAAAAAAGTAGGGCAGTGGCCCTATCAGCGCCCCAAGTGCTGAACGTCACAGAACGGAGAATGTCCATGGCACGGGTGCAAGAGACCCTAAGGTTGCGAATATGAGCCTCCCAGGTGAGGCGTCTGTCCAATACAAGAACAAGGAAATGGTGCGACTCAACCATATCCAGGCGCACCCCATTAAGAAACAAATCTGGGTCGGGGTGAAGCCGTGGATGGCGGCAGAAGTGCACCACCTTAGTCTTGGCCAAGGAAAACCGAAACCTGTGCGCTTCGGCATAGCGAGAGACGCGGTTAAATGCCTGTTGGAGTCGACGCTCCAGAGTTGGCATCTGGACCGCGCCAAAAGAGATCGAAAGGTCGTCCACGTAGAGCGTAGCGAGAACATCTTTCGGCAGCACTGAGGTGATGCCGTTGATGCTCAGGGCAAAGAGTGTGCCACTGAGGACACTTCCCTGCAAGACAACTGCTTCCTGCTCCTTTGGGCCGGAGAGGGCTCCCCCCACCCATACGCGGAATCGACGATCTCGCAAAAATTCAGATCTAAACATTGGGAGGCGTCCCCTCGCCCCCATCGTGTGGAGAGTCTCCATGATACCGTATCGCCATGCGGTATCATAGGCCTTCTCCAGGTCGAAAAACACCGTGGCGTAGTGCTGTCTACGAAGGAAAGCCTCGCAGACGGCATTTTCCAGTCGGAGCAGAGCACCCGATGGGGAGTGGAACTTGCGGAAGCCGCACTGTGCGGAAGACAGATGGCCTCCACTGTCCAGGAAAAAGGGGTAATCTAACATTTAACAATTTCTCCATCAACTTGCACACGCAAGAGGTTAGAGAGATTGGGCGGAAACTGGTCGGAGTAGAATGATCTCCCCGGTTTGTGAAAGGCGAGCATGGCGTACGGGACATCGTCCGGACCATGGGCGGTGTCCGCCTCTGCAGGTAAAGTCCAGCTGGCGGCCTTCCGCGACATCACGACGTGCATTGAATGCTGGCGGAGCAGCATCACGGCTAGAGAATGCGGAAAAAGCGGTCGCTAAGGATTCCGCCACGGACGCGGGGTCTGAGATTGCGGTCCCATTTTCTCGGAGAACGAGAGGGGGTTCCTACGAGAACTTGCCCCGAATCCTTTTGACTAGCTTCCACACCTCAGCTAAAGGGGTTCCCGTTAAGTGAAGACACGTATGCCCGCCAAGAAGAGCGGCGGGCTTGCTTCGAAATATACCGGAACCTAGCCCTAGCCCGACGAAATTCAGCGACAGTGAAATCGTTCGGGCGGCGCTTATCTTATCTACGACCATCTTCAAGGGTGTTGCCTCCTGTGAGTCTAACGACTCGGTGGAGGCGCCTGGCCGTTTCGCCTTACGGGAAACGGTCACGCTGGGGGAAAAGGGGGAAGCCCTGGTTTTAGCCGGGACTGGGTGTGAACCCTTTTTGCCACCAGCTTTACCAGGGGAGTGCCCAGGTTGAGTAGAGCCCGCAGAAGGGCTCCGAATGGGCACGGCAACAACCATGCTCGTTGGCCTGGATGGGCCAGGAGCAGAGGGTGCCTTGCTAACTATTGAGGCATATGACGTCCCAGGCAGAGCCAGGCGCGCCAAGACCAAGTCCTTAGCCTCGCGGAATGAAAGTCGATCCTAGGCCTGAACGGCCAGGATTTCTTTCTCAAGGAGATATGCACCACATTGCTTCGAAGAAGCGGGGTGCGGCTCTCCGCAATTGACACACTTGGCCACACACGATTTGGACTTATCGTGTGCAGCCTTGGAGCAATTTACACAAACTTTGGGTGACCCCGACTTTGCACGTCTACAAGAACGATTCGTATGGCCGAAACGGTGACAGTAATAGCACCGCCGTGGCAGTGGCACGAATGCCTTCATGCGGTAGCGGAACCAACCGGCACGCACCGACTCAGGGAGCTTGTCACAGTCGAATGTGACGAAGAGTGTAGGGGTGGGTCTCGAGGCCCTTCCCTGTTTTCTCATCACACGTTCGACCTTGACCGCCCCATGGTCGACCAGCTCTAGGGTGATGTCCTCAATGGAGTAACAAAGAGTTCCCTCGCATAAACTACTCCTTTCACAAAGTTCCAGTCACCTTCAGCTCTCTACCAATTGCACTAGCTAATCCTCTCCTCTGATGGATCATGTTGCCCTTGGCCAACATGGTGCTATCAGTGGAGCAAATAACGAGGAAGCGTTTGAAGCCAGCAGGCTTGAATACACCAGGTAACCTCTGAATAAGTCATCGAGGCTCCACCCTGTGCACTTTTCGTCTTAGTCAGGGGCTCCGCAAGCGGGGAGGCAGAGGGGCCGGATGTGCCGATCTTGGCTTGGTCGCTTGCCAAAGTGGCAGCAGACCCATCTATCCCCATAGCCCCGGCGGATGGAGAGGAGCGCCGAGTCTTTTTTGTCTTTTTCTTTTTTGGATAGGAGGGCGGGGAATGACCCCGCTTCTCACCTCCGCAGGAAGGAGCCCCCAGGCCAGATGGAATGGCCTCAGCCAGGTCATTCTTCGAAATGGAGAAGGTCCTGGTAGTCGTGGGCGCACCGGTCAGAGGAGATTCCTCCCCTCCATGTACTGCTTCGGAAACCACAGCCGTTTGAGGAGGACCTTGCATAGGGGCGGATTCGTGTTCGGTGCTTGGCGCCGAGCCCGGATTTCCCCCCATGGAAGGCCCTACTGTCTGAGGCTGGGTTTCCTCAAGGAACATGTCTATCTCAGGGGAGGCCTCCAGTTGGCCATCCCCCCAAGGCATCGCAGGTCCCGTTGGCAGTATCATCACTAGTCTTGTGTGGGGAGGCATGGGCCTTGACCCCGGCAAGGTTCAATATTCTTGCCAGCAGGTCTTTTGAGGGAAGCGACCGAAGGGGCCTGGCTTCCCTCTCCCCCCTAAGGTGGTTTGCCCTACCGAGCCGCTTCGATGTGGAGCGGCTGGCTAAGGGCTGCCTGCTGGCTTTCTTTGCAGTCCCCTTGGAAAGAACAGAGGGGACTGCCGCTGGTAAAAGGGAGGTGCCTGAAAGCACCTCCAGAGAAGGGGGTGAGGGGGAGTCCCCTACACCCGTAAGCGAAGGAGAGGAGTAAGCCTCCTCTCCAGGTGGAAGAGATATGGAGGGTCCCCTGCGCAAGCATAGGGGGGAGGAAAACCTCCATTTTTTCTGTGGAGCTGCCCAAGAGTGGCTCCGTCGTTTCTACAGGGGGAGTTAAAGGGTTTTTTTGGTTGGACTCATCATTGGGCATGGTGACGGTCTTTTTATTACGAGACGGTTGGCTTGAGAAGGAGGTCAGCATCTACCCTGTGAAATTAGAGGCTGACCATTGAAAGTTGTGGGAGAGGTTGTATGAAAAGCGACGAAGTAGGGGAGAAATACAGGCTATCTGAAGGAAGGATGAGTGGCTAAGCTAGAGCCGGACGGAGTGCAGGATCCCGTCAGCACGGCAGCCAGGATGGCAAATCGCCACGCCCCTTACGGGGGACAGTAATAGTACCGCCGCGACAGTGGCACGAATGCCTTCATGCGGTAGCGGTACCAACCGGCAAGCACCCACTCAGGGAGCTTGTCACAGTCAAATGTGACGAAGATTGTAGGGGTGGGTCTCGAGGCCCCTCCCTGTTTTCTCATCACACATTCGACCTTGACCGCCCCATGGTCGGCCAGCTCTAAGGTAATGTCCTCTATGGAGTAGTCAACGAGTTCCCTCGCCTAAACTACTCCTTTCACGAAGTTCATGGTAGAGTGCCGCGTCACACTCACTAGCGTGCCATCAAGTGTCGGAAGAGCACTTATCTTGGCTGCCTCGGAGAGATCCCCACATTCGCCAGAAGGTTCTTATCCGAGAAATGGGTCACCTTTGACTCTCTACCAATTACACTAGCTAATGCTCTCCTCTGATGGATCATGTTGCCCTTGGCCAACATACTGCCATCAGTGGAGCGAATAACGATAGCGTTTGAAGCCAGCGGGCTCGAAAACGCCAGGTAACCTCTGAATTTGGGGCCCCGATGTTATCGAGGCTCTGCCCTGTGCACTTTTTTGTCTTAGTCATAGTCAGGGTCTCCACACCCAGGATGGCAGTGGGGCTGGATGTACAGATCTTGGCTTGGTCGCTTGCCGAAGTGGGAGCAGACCCATCCATCCCTGCAGCCCCCGAGGATGGAGAGGAACCCTGAGTCTTTTTAGTCTTTTTGTTTTAGGAGAGGAGGCTGGTGAATGAACCCGCTTCTCCCCTCCGCTGGCAAGAGCCCCAGGCCAGATGGACCATCATCAGCCAGGTCCTTCTCCGAGATGGAGAAGGTCCTGGCAGTCACAGGGGCACCACAGAGGATATCCCTCCCTTCCTTGTACTGCCTGGGAAACCCTAGCCATTTGAGGAGGACCTTGCATAGGAGTGGACTCGAGTTCGATGCTTGGTGCCGAGTCTGGAATTTATCCAATGGAAGGCCCTGCCGTCTGAGGCTGGGTTGCCTCAAGGACCATGTCTATCTCAGGAGGGGAGGGGGGGCTCCAGTTGGCTATCCACCCCCAGGACATCGCAGGTCCTATTGGCAGCAGTGTCAGAAGTCAAGTCTTGGGAGGCACAGGCCTTGACCCCAGCAAGGTTCAATATTCTTGCCAGCAGGTCTTTTGAGGGAAGCGACTGAAGGGGCCTGGCTTCCCTCTACCCCCTAAGGGGGTTTGCCCTACAGAGCAGCTTCAATGGGGAGCGGTCAGCTATGGGCTGCCTGCTGGCTTTCTTGGCAGTCCCCTTGGAAAGAAAAGGGGGGGACTGCCGCTGGGAAGAGGGAAGTGCCCGAAAGCACCTCCAGAGAAGGGGTCGAGGGGGAGTCCCCTACAC
This sequence comes from Ceratothoa steindachneri, assembly GCA_963969495.1. NCBI lineage: Eukaryota > Metazoa > Arthropoda > Malacostraca > Isopoda > Cymothoidae > Ceratothoa > Ceratothoa steindachneri. The sequence goes on along the minus strand of OZ018321.1, from coordinate 158,665,350 downwards.
CCATAGGGGGAGTCCCCTACACCCATAGTTGAAGGAGAGGAGTAATCCTCCTTTCCAGTTAGAGAAATTTGGAGGGTCCCCTGGGCAAGCACAAGGGAAGGGGTGACATTCATCATTTCTGTTGAGCTGCCCGAGGGGGACTACGACGATGGAACAGGGGAAATTTTATATTTTAACATCATTGGGCATGGTGACCCTCTTTTTCTTACAGGATGCAATAGCTCACCTCTCTCTGCAACCACCTTGCCGTCGGTGAGAGATTTTGCACAACCTGCTCGAGTTAAGCTAGGTAAGCTGGTGGACTTTTAGTCCAGTAAGGTCACCCATGCCAGTAAGGTAGCTTTAGTAGGATCCAGACTAAGGGTTGTCAAACTTTTCTACCACTTCTTTGATGCGTCTCCTTGGATCTCCCTACCAACCTCTTCGATTCTGTTAGTACTAAGTTTCACCAACTCTCTTCAACTGTCACCCCCCCCCAAAAAAAAATAAAACCCCAAAACATTCATCTCTATTACACATAAGTTGTTTATTAATAAGGGCCTCACCAGCTCCCTTATGCCATGTGAGAAGAGAGGCTTTGGAACCTCTTTAAATAATGCCTAGGAGCACTCATAGGTTGCCACAGACTGAGATTGAAGGGATCTCAGGCATTTAGGGTATGATTAATGGAGAAATGCTAGGTACCCTTTAGAAGCTTTCTCCTAATGTGCAATGGCCTGACCAGCCCCCTGTGACCGCTACTTGGTGAACAAAGGCTCAACTGCTCTTTGGTGAAAGAGCTTTTGTGCCTTGCTGGTTGCCAGATCAGCTAAAGATCTTGTATGAAGTCGTGGACACTTAGCTTTACTATTTGCCTAAGTCTGGCCGTTTTTAGTTGATTAGTAGGGCTTAGTAGGAAGACAGTTACACCTCAAGCACCCCTGTCAAAAAATCAGAGAACCAGTTCACTGGGACTCTTGTGCTGCTCAGTTGGGAGCTGCAACACGATTGGGGACGTCCAGCCCAGGAAAGACCTTAGGGTTGGTGTGCTTGGTTAAAGGGTTTCTGTTCGCCAAACGACTGAAAGCCTACTGGAAATAGGCAGATGTGATTAGTGCAAGAGAAAATCACACACCAAAAACTTTTTCAATGCGTATGGTCCGAGAGTTTTTTAATATGGCGAAGAAGAATGGTCTTCCGTTCTGCAAGTTAACTTGCAAAATATGCAGTTTTTAGATGGAGTGAAGACTTCAGGGGCAGGAGTTGCAAGGAGCTCACAGATGCCATTAGGGTCTGTGACTTCAGTGAACTAGAGAAGCACCTGGGCGAGAGCATCGCTCAACTGAGAGAGGAGAACTTTCTCCTTAAAAGGGAGGTTCAACTCTTAAAAACAGAGAGGTGCAGATGCTCAGGAGAGTTTTCCGACACCCAAGAGCAAGATTCTTCTGCTGCAGGACTGGCTCAATGAGCCAAAAAGAAGAAAAGAAAGAAAGAAGAGAAAGTAGAAAGAGAAGAAAAGAAAGTGGAAACAGGATGAGAAAATAGAAGCAGAAGAAGAGAAATGAGAAACAAAGGAAGATAGAAAAAGAAGAAGACAAATGTAGAGATAAAAGAGGAAAGCGGCAAGTCAATTCCGAAAGGAAAGACTAAGTCGTCTGCAGACAAATGTGCAAGAGTCACCCTTATTAGTGATTCTCAAGCATGGGGTCTGCAGCCCCTGCTAGAAACCCGCCTTCACACTAGTGTGAAGGTAAGCTGCCTGCCAGGCTGGGGTAACCACCCCATTAGAGTAGAGGCTGAGAAATCACAGATTTCTGAAAGCTCAGTCGTTGCTCTGAGAGGAGGTAGGGTAGGCCCTATGGATAAAATCCTCCACACGGTCATGGGCGCCATGGACGACTGTGGGCTGAAAACCTGCAAGCGTGTTGTAGACGGGATGCTCCCGAGGAGAGGTCCAACACGGACCACTCACTTGATGAACGTCTCTTTGAACCAGTGCCTGGCAGATTTGTGTACGGCAGAGGGGGTCTTTTTTGTGGATCCGTACCGCACCTTTTATGGTAGAAATGATCTCTACCAAAGGGATGGGGTACATCTTTCTAAAGGAAAGGCCTTTCTGTCGAACATGATCCAGGATGTCGTAGAGAGGACCCAAAGGAGTATCCAGCCCATAGTGAGGGCGGACATACGCCAGTACGCCCGGGTCACTCCTGGAATGACCTTCTCAGAGGTCGCAAAGAGGGGTCCCTCCTCGCCAACAAATAAGCCAGGAAACAAAGAGAGGGTAGGGAGTCCTACATTAGGGGACTCCCTGAAAGTTCTTCTGTTAAATGTGAGTTCGATCAGGAACAAGTTTCTTGAATTTCGTGGCCTCGTAGCGACGGAAGAACCTGAAATGGTGGCCATAACAGAGTCGTAAGTAAAAACCTCAAGCTGAGATTTTGAAGGTGAATTCACGATTCCCAGTTACCAGCTCTTCCTGAAAGATAGGCCAGACAGAGAGGGTGTCGGTGTGATGTTGTATGTCAAGGATACTCTCAACTCGCCGGATTGCAAGATTGTATCCGACCATGAACTACTAGGTGTTGACCTAGAGATAGGTCCTGTCAGATACAGGAGCATGGTGCTTTACAGACCCCCTGCCCAACTCTTAGAACAGGACAGGAGTCTGTACCAGCTGTTGGGTGAACTTGTAAAAGACAGTATCAGTGTGTATCACCATGGGTGACTTCAATACCCATGTTGACTGGGAAACCAGAGAACCCTGTGGCGAGAAAGCACTACTCCTGGAGTTCGCGAACAAGTTCCTCACTCAATGGATGAGAGAGCCAACGAGAGGAGACAAATATCCTCGACTTGGTTTTCATCTCTGAGGATGACATCGTTGAGGACCTCTCTGTTGGCGAAGAGCTCGGTGGCAGTGACCACCGACTAATTAGATTTGTAGTCAAAGTCCTCAAGGCAGGTCCTGCAACTAGTAAATCGAGGAAACTTGATTTGAGAAGAGCAGACTTTCCAGGTTTTCGTGCTGGACTGACCGATGCGAGGCTATAAGTGTGCGAGGCTGTTAAAGACTCGTGGAACAGTTTCAAAACCACATTCATGAGTCTTCACTCGCATTTCATCCCTGTGAAATGCTCCGGTCAGTCTTCTGTTCAACCAAAGTGGTTTAATCGAGAAATCGGCCAACTGCTTAGGGAGAAGAGAAATGTGTACTGGCAATTGAAGATCTTGGGTAACTTTGAGGAATACCGGAGGCTAGCCAGGAGAGTGAAGTCCAGCATAAGGGCAGCTAAGAGGTCTGAGGAACTCCAAGTGGCGAGACTCTGTAAAGAGAATCCCAAGGAGTTCTTTGGATATGTAAACAGCCGTAAACCAATCCGTCAAACAATTGGCCCTTTGAGGAATGAGGAGGGGACATTAAAGCACTCAGATGCAGAAAATGCTAACCTCCTCAACGACTACTTCTCTTCAGTGTTTACTGAAGAGTGTGGTCCCATCCCCCAGCCAACGGATTTCTACTCAGGGGGGGGGGGGAAGCTGGAGGATATGGACTTCACCGAAGGAGAAATAGAAAAGAAGATCACTGACCCAATGACGAATAAGTCACCTGGCCCGGATGGGCCAGGATCAAGTGTCACGACACCTGAGCGCAATCTTCAACATGTCAATCTGGACCAAATGCATTCCTAGAAACTGGCGTGAAGCAGAGGTGACTCCTATCTTCAAGAAAGGAGACTGTAGCCAACCGTCGAACTACCGACCTATCAGTCTGACTTTGATTATTATTATTTTTTTTTATCATCTGCCGACTGCCTTCTAGGGCATAAGGGGCCGCATGACTTCTTCAGCTTGGTTAAGTGGTTTCCATGTTAGTTTTCTGTCAAATTTAATACAAAGGAATTTTTTATCTTCTTCAAACTTTATAGTGGTATTGTTCAGGAAAAGCTCTGGAGTATCCCAGAAAGCTTTCCTGAGGTTTGAGAAGTGCATGGTGCAAGTCTTTGTTGTTGATAGGCGAAGTCCTTTGCTTGCTGTATTTGAGGTTATTATATTTATTGCTTGCTGGATCTTACGAGTCACGAATGGCAAGCGTGGTGAGGAGCATGCTATGGCAAGATCATCAACATAGATTGTTGTGAATATGTCAGGTTGTACCCTTTCAATATGTTGTTGATTGCTATGGTAAAGCAAGTGACACTTAGAACTCCTCCCTGGGGTATGCCCTCTATTTCTTCATAAGGGTGGGAGAGTGCATTGTCTACTTTGACTTAGAATGTGCATTTTAGAAGGTAATTTTGGATGAATCTGAGGAGGTAACCTCTAAATCCTCAGTCGTGGAGCTATTGGAGAATGCCCCTCATCCAGGTTGTGCCATACGCTTTTCCTATGTCAAAGAAAACACGGATGACATGGTGTCTTGCAAAGTTGTCTCTGATGAAGGTCTCCCTTCGAACTAGTTGGTCAGTAGTAGATTGGCCTTTTCTGAAACCTGACTGCACTGGGGTAATCAATTAATCTTTTTCCAGGAGCCAGACAAGTCTGGCATTTACCATCCCTTCTATCAGCTTGTATAGACATGATGTTAATGAGATGGGGCGGTAATTGGCTGCCTCGGTGCCACTCTTTCTTCTTTTTTAAATGGGAGCACAATAGACTTTGGCCATAGGGATGGGAACGTTACCTGTGTCCATATTTTGTTAAATAGCTTAGGGAGGTGGTCTTGGGATGCAGGGGCTAAGTTTGCAATCATATCATAGGTGATCCCATCTTGCCCTGATATGGGATTGTTTCAGAGCTGCTTTGAATTCAGTCATGGTGTCTATATTGTTCTATGGTTTGTCAGCTGCATGTTCACTCATGAACTTCAGGGGTATTGATTCCAGTGTCTTTCTTAGTTTTTGGAATGGTTTGGGGTAACTTACTGGATCTGAGTAATTTGCAAATGTTTGTGCAGTTTCTGAGATGTCCCAAATTAGGTCACCTGCTCTACTCAGATTTGGGAAAATTTCCTCCAAATTGTCTTCATGGGTGTTCTATAATTAAGCGAGGAGATGTAACTTCTCATGGAGGTTCTCCTTGCTTGTCAGTGTTCTTTGCCATATGGCTCGTGCTTTATTGCGCTCAAATTTGTTGGTGATGGTGGGGTTCCTCTGGTACTGTCAACAGGCTTCCCTGCAAAGGGTGACAGCCTTGGTGCACTCGTCCATCCATCATGGGAGTGCTTTCTTTGTAATGGGCTTCCCTTTAATTGGCATTGATGAGTTGGCCGCCATATTGAGAAGTTATAAAAGGCTTCAAGAGTTTCATCAATACTACTCTTAGTTATATCACTTGGAGAAGCAGTTAGAGATGTGAATTTTGGCCAGTCTGCCTTCCTTGTGTTCCATCTCAACATAATTTTAGGAGGAATGTAAGGTGGGGGGGATGTCTCTAGGACCACAGGGAAATGGTCACTGCCCCTAAGGTGATCATCCACATTCCACTTAAAATCAACTTTGCAGATGGGTGAGCCAATGGATAAGTCGATACACATATAAGTATTAGTTTGTGCGTGGAAGGAAGTTGAGCTACCATTATTGAGGATACTTAGGTTTGAGGTGATAACAATTTTTTTGAACATATTTCCTCTTCTATTATTAGCTGTATCGCCCCACAAGTGATGTCTGGCATTCATGTCACTGGGGACAAGAATGGGGTTGGAAGCTGAGAGAAGAGGTTGAGCATATCACTCTCTGTTACACAATCGTCTGGAGGTGAGTATAGAGGGCATATTGTGTAGTTTTTGGTGGTATGTACCCTAACGGCCACTGCTTGCAGTGGTGTATTGAGTGGTACTACCATCTGTGGAAAGGAGTTTTGGATGAAAAGGGGCCACTCCTTTTGTGGGCCCTGTAGATTTATAATATCCTGAGTAGTTTGGGAGTTGGGGGGGGGGGGCTACATCCTATTAGTAACTCCTGTAGTGCTATGCATGTGGATTAGTTTCACTCAACATTTTATTGAGTTCCTCCCACTTTACATAAATTCCTTGACAGTTGCAATGAATGAAAGATAATTTGCTCATTGTCTTTTCAAAGTAATTAGTTTATTTTTGTCTTTTGAGTTTCCTATGGTTGGGGGTATGATGGGCTTTATTTTTTGGTTTTTGCATGTCTTCCTTGGTGGCAGTTTTCTTTATTTATTTGTTTTATTCCTGGTGGTTTAATGGTAGTAGTTAATTTTGAGTATGGCAGTATTCTTTTTAAGGTTGATGGTTGGTTTGCGGCAGTGCTTGTTTTGCTTGGGAACTTCAATTTCTTTGGTGGTGGTAGATGAGGTGACAGTTCTGGCAGACTCTCTTGATGAGCCTCAGGGATGCTTTGGTTCTTTCTTGTGTCTATTGCTAGGTGTTTAGAGGTCTTATGGGTGGTTCTCACTCCTTGATTGGTTTTAGGAATGGCTTCAAATCAGGCTATTGATAGGAAAGTTGAAGATATCAAGGGAAAACTTGAGTCATTGGATACTATTCAAATTGAATATGCTAGAAAAGCGACAAAATAAGAAGAGGGTTTTGTTTATAATTAAGACAAATTTTCATCCAAATGTGTTGGTTGATGGAGTGTTGTCATTCATGGGTGAATTTGATAATGCTCTCTGTACATGTGACCTAGCAGCATCTGATAGAATGGTAATTGACTGTCTCAGTTGTCTTTTGAACTCTTTTAAGAATAATATGGAAAGTAAATATAATGAAATGTGTCCATATATAAAGAAATATATAATTGAGAGAGAATTTACTCCTTGGTATAATTCTGAAATAAGAATGCTAAAAAACTCAGGAGATAGAAAGAGAGGAAATGGAGAAGATTAAAAACAGAAGAATCTAAAAATTAATATACCTATGCAAGGAACTATGTAAATACATTAATAAGGAAATCTACAGACAAAAATAATTGCTACAGGTACGAATAGGAATAAGCTTTATGCTCTGTTTAATTCTTTAACTGGCTATAGAAGACAAACTAAATTGCCAGAAGGATATTCTTGAGAAATACTTGGAAAAACTTCTTGAAACATTTTAAGGAAAAATGTCACATTTAATAAATAATTTTGGTAATGAAGAGTGTCATTGTGGGTTTTTCATACCAGATGCCCCATACTTAAAGTTAATCAAATTTGCTCAGGTAGATGTCAAAGTGATAGACAGCATTTTGAAAAGAGTAAATAAAACTTATTGTAAAGTAGACCCTGTCCCGGTCTCTGATATTTTGATTGTTGAAAGGTTTTCGGACTTTGCATATATTTTTTCAAAGATTGTAAATTTGAGTATTGCTGAGAAAAAAATTCCTGAAAGTGAAAAATTAGCTATAGTTAAGCAAACATTGAAGGGTACATTGGACCATCAGCTTCTGCAGTCCTACAGACCAGTGTCAAATCTGTCATTTGTCTCAAAGATAATTGAAAACGTTACTTTAGATCAACTAGTGGATCATTTAAATAAGATAAATATTTTGCCTGATAGTCAATCTGCTTATTGGAGACTGTATTCTACAGAGACTGGTATATGTGCTGTCATTAGTGATCTTGGGAGATGATGGACAATGGAGAGTGTGGTATATTGATTCTCCTAGATTTAAGTGCAGCCTTTAACACCTTTGTTCATAGCCTGTTATTCGAAGACTTAGGATGTATAGGTGTGGTTGAAGATGCTCTTGAATATTTGAAGTTGTACCTTGAAAATAGAAGTTTCTGTGTTCAGGTGAACAATACACTTTCTGATGCTGAACCTCTTGTTAGAGGAGTGCCTGAGGGAAGTGTATTGGGTCCCATTCTTTTTTGTATTTATATAATAGAATTGTCATATATTTTAGAGAACCATGGTGTTAGTTTTAAGCTGATGATACGCAATTTTATTTTTTTATATGTAATATTTTGAACACTGAAAAAAACTGGGAAGGAACATGATAGACATTAAGAATTGGATGAGGTCTAAGCAGTTAAAGTTAAATGAAGATAAGACAGTATATAATTAGTGGTTCAAAGACAAATATTTGGAAACTTGGGGTTGTCCAAAATATGAAAATAAACATTACTGAGGTGAAAATAATTTTGTCATAAATAGAATTGATTACTGTAATTCAATTTTTTATAATCAACCTAAATATCAATTAAAAAGGTTACAAAATATTATTAAGAGAGCTGCTTGACTAATTAAAGGTATATCTCCATATGATAGGATCACTCCAGTACTGATCGATCTTCATTGGCTCCCTATTAGGGCTAGAATTATATTTAAGATATTCAGTTCAGTTTTGAAGTATTGCCTTTGCATCAGCACTTCTTTGGTACTTATTAAATTTGTTCATTCTATTTTAAGGAAATTGTGTCACTTTTTATCTAATTATGAGCATATTAAAACTAACGGGTGCCATCCTGGTCATTGTGACTTCCAAGCGTGAAAGCCTTAGGTGTCAGTTTTCATCCCTTTTTTTCTGGGATTCATTGTTTGTAGTTAAAATATGTTAGGTTGCTGACATTTTTGTTTTAGCTGCCTTTGTAGACTTTTCCACATCATATATACCGTTTCTTTTTTTAATTCTTAATTTTCTTTAACAAATAGTATTTTGCCAATCTTTTCCTGGTTTGTGCTGTTTAATGAGTCTTGTATTTTAAGGTACTTCCTTTCATTCTAAGAGGAGGTGACTGAGGTTTTCTTCTTTTCCTCCAGACAGTTCACATCCCTCACAATTTATTTCTATCATTCAATGGTAGACAATTTGTCCTAGCTCTATAGTATATTATTGATGATGGTCTATTGTCATAAATTGTCTCCTGTTTTATTTCTTTTTTAAAGTTTTTGTATATCTATAATGAATTTTTATTTGCAAGGTCTCTTTTCCATAATTGTGAATCCCATTCTTTGAATATTTTTGTAATATCTTCATATTTCATTTTTTTTTATCATTTCTAAATTAATTCCTAATTCCTTTATATGATTTTTAATATTATTTATCCATTTGTTTCATTATCCTTAGAAATTATAGCAAGAATTCTTTGCATTAGATCATTCTTACTCTCATAAATATTTTTTATATATCTTATTTGTCTCTTTATCAAGGCTGCTCCAATTTCTCCTCTTAAAGTACTATTTGCAGCATATCTTGGTGCACTTAGTATCTGTTGATATACCTTATTTTCAATAATTTGCAACTTATTAATTTTATTTTCTGTCATATTTATTATGTTTGTCCCATGCAATATTGAAGGCAACACTAGGCATTTCTAGAATGTTTTTCTGATCATTATTTTATTGCAACTTTTTGAAATTATTCAATATGTTAAGTTTACCAAGCTTTGAGCCTTTTTAAAAATCAAATTACGTCTTAAAGCAATTTCTTTTGTTATCAATTATTATACCTAAATATTTAATTTTATTTTGCCAATTCTGCAGGGCTGATTTTTCATATTAAAAATTATTATACTACTTTTATCTTCATTAATATCTAATCCATATTTTTTGCTTATTTCTGTTATCAATTGTAAATTTGTATGAGTATTTTCTAGACTTGTAGACATTAGCAGTCCATCATCAGCAAAGAAGAGACTTTGTATTCTTATATTTTCATCAATAAAGCCATGTCCTTGTTCTCTTAGTTCTGTTATCATATGTTATAATTTTAAATATTGTTGTTGAGCCAGTACATACTTGATCTTTAATTTTGTATAATCTCCACTGTATATTTTTGCTATTGCATCTATAATTGTATCATGTACCTTATATTTCATTAGGGACTCTATCATGCTTTCTCTTTTTACAGAATCAAATGCTTTATTGAAGTCTATTGATAATACAAAGATTGAATTTTTATTTTTGTAGCATTTTTCTATACAGTATTGTAAGATCAGTAAGTTGTGCTCTATCCTTCCTCCCTTAGTAAATCCATTTTGAGTTTCTTACTGTAGATTATTTTGAAATATATGTCTATCATTTTTCCTATCAGTGACTTAAATATCTTGTATGATGTATTGGTCAAATTGTCCCAATTGGGGATTTATTACTTTGGGTATTAATAATGTTGTTGATTCTTTCCATTCTTGCATTTCAATATATTTATTAAATATTGATATAAACTCTTTTAAAATGGCATCTATACATATATTACTATCACTCAATACTAGAATTCTGGTTTTATGTCATCGGGCCCTGCAGACTTTAATTTCAATTTCTTTAGGATTTGTATAATATCTTCTCTTTTTATTTCTGTTTTTTTCCTTAAACTTAGGGCTTCTTCAGTTTTAATTTTACCTGCCATATCAAGATGTTTCATGATTGCTAAGTTATCCTTGGGTATTATTATTCCCATTATATTTACATCTTTTTTCCTTTTCACTCATGTTTTATAGTTCTCTTTAATTCTATTATTTCATCTCTCTCTGATTAGGTTTGGTTGTTTATTAAAAATATCTTGCCAGTAATTTGTTATTTCTTTTTCTATTTTATCATTTGGTATCTCATTTGTTTCATTATTATAAAGTTTATATCTTTATTTGTTTCCTGATGTCCTTTTAATTTATGTATATAGGTCCATAATTTCTTATTTGTATTTTTGCTGTTTTATTTCTGTTGTGATCTTTTCTTCATATTTATAAATGGCTTCTCTGATTAGTTTCTGTAGTTTTTGTTTCTGTTGTCTATATTTCTGGAAGAGTTCACTTCTTTTTTCAATTTGCGCTTGTCTCATTTCTCTTATTTATTTTCTTTCTAATTTTTATTTGTTCTTTAATTTCTCTTGTTATCCAATTTCTATATAGGTCATAATAGTATTTTATTTGCACTTTCTTTCATTATGTGGTTTAAATCTTCAATTTTTTAGACATCTTCCTTTATAATTCTCTCTTCTACATGTCTTTTGAAAGCTTCCAAGCTTTGAGGATCCATTTTATAATAGCTTACTTTGTTCACTTTTCTTTTATTAGTTACTTTTTATTGTTTGTAGTTTAAATTTTAAAGTTATTAAATTATGGTCTGTGATATCAGTAATTTCTTTGCCTTCATCAATGTTCATTGACGTAAATGTATGATACAATTCACTATTAACTAATACAAATTCTATTACACTTCTTCTTGAGTTTTTATTACTACATATATATGTGCCTGTACACTTTTCATCACCATTTAAAAGAAAAAGATTGTACTTTTCCTCAATTCAGGATAGCATGGCCTATTTTATCAGTTTTATGTTCTCCGAGGAAATCAAGGTGACCATTGAAATCTCCAAGAATAATAAAAGGCTCATCTTTTAAAAGATTTGCTTTATCTTTTAATTTTCAATTAATGCCTGATTTAGTAATTTTAAATCTTTCCTTTCTACTGAGAAATAAACTAGGATTAGTTTAATTTGTTTTCCATATAATTTAATATTTGCTTCCAATATATCATTTAGTAATTTCAAATATGTTATTTCTATATAATATCATTAAACCTCTTCCTTTCTTCTCTTTGTATGATCACCTTGTTTCTATTATATTTATTTTTTATTGAATTTGATTTTATCTCTTTTTTGTTGTGTCTGTTAGACATAGAATTGTATTTTCTGCAACTAATTCCTCAACTTCATGAACCTTGAATTTTGACAGGCCTTGTATATTTATTAATTTTATGGTTAGTTCTTTAGTGGTTCTGTTACTATTATGTCTTTTTATTTCTACAGTAGACACAAAAAAATGTACACAATGTTTGTGCAAGAAAAAAGTACTCATGCGTGAATAGAGGTACATTATAATTGTGTCTCTACATTATGAAAAATGGGAGGAGTGTGTGTTGTCATACAGTGCTGCTGTAGTTCCTGTGCTCCAAGTTCAGAAATCCTAAAAGAAATTAGTGCTCATGCAAAGCTTGTATCAAGAGTTTGATTATATGCACTGTCCGTAGAACCCCTTCTTACTTTCTCACCAACTTTGGACCCTTGTATCTCTGCTTCTACTAGTGATAATGGGGTGGCATAAGCTTTTAATGGAAGAGAAGAGTGGTGCCCTGCCCTCCTATACTAAGGAATGTCTGTGATACGTGTTGGGTAATTTATAAGCTCAAGAACACTCAAGCCTCACTGCCACCAGGTACCGTTCCACCAAGGAAACTTGGCTCTGATGCACTGAGAAAGACTTCTGAGTGGACAAACAGGATCCTAAAGTGGAAAGTGGTATCGAATCCTGCTCTGACTACATTTAAACTAAAAACAAAACACCCAGCTTTGCTGAAAGACATTGTTGTCCACAAAATTCAACATCGCTTGCAGAAGGACTTAAAAATACCTAGTTGACACGCTGCCAAGAAGCCCATGTTGACAGACGCAATGAAGAAGAAACAGCTAGCATTTTCAAGCAATACTAGGGGTGGACATTGGAGCAGTGGAAGAAGGTAATGTTTAGCGATGAAAGCACCTTCAGACTCATCAGGGGCATCTCCAAAAATGTACAGCATCCACATCATGTGTCACAGTATAACCCTAAATATACTGTCAAGCACCCTGATTCTGTTATGGTTTGGGGGCTTTTAGTGGTGCTATGGGTTGGGGAGGACTGTAATTTGGCCCCAAGAATGAAACAATGAGGGGAAGTAATTATGTTATTATGCTACGTGACCATTTGCTTCCTTTCTGGCCCACGAGTGTGTAGTTTTCATGCACGATGGTGCTCCTGCCCACAGGACCAAAACTGTGAAAAACTTTCTAACTAAAAGTGTGTTGGACTGGCTGGGCAACTCTCCAGTCCTGAAGCCGATTGAAAACGGGTGGAATATGTTCAGAAATGCAATCATGAAGGAAGGCCATTGAATATCAACGATCTGAAGAAGCTGTGGGTGACTATGGATGCCTCCTATTTCACCCAAAAGGATCGAGATGGTCATCAAGTACAAGGGTAACATGACAAAGTACTGAAAGAAAGTCTGTAAAACTCAAAATAAAAGAATGTAAGTTCTAACCAAAATTCTTAATGTGTGCATTTTTTTGTGGCCACTGTAGACCTATCTTGCCATGAATGAGGGTAGGCCAGTGTATCTAAGGAAAGCGTTACAACCGCAATCTGTGGCAAAAAAATTTCACTTATAGTATCTGGGGTAAGTGGAACGCACTTCCAGTGGAAGTTGTCAACAGTGAATCTGTTGACCAGTTCAAGTCAAGACTAGACAAAGTCTTGAAAAGTGGGCGTTTAGGGACGCAAAACAATTGAGCAGCCATGTGCCTGCTCGATTGCTAGTCCAAAGGTACCTTCTTTGAATGGACCATAAGATCTCCTAGGGTACTTCCTTTCCTTGTTACTACAACCCTATACCTCAGAGAGAACTGGACGCAAGTGTATGAGAAGGAGCCTAGGAACAATGGCCCCGGTAAGAATCAAGAACCTACTTGCATCTAGCTTGACACACAAAGGTCCCTAGATATTCAACTCACTGCCAAAGGGGGTGATGGATATCAGCAACTGTTCAGTAGAAAAATTCAAGACAGGCCTGGACAAGTTCCTTTGGATGATGCCTGAAGAACCTTCCCTACCGGGACTGGGATATACTGACAGCTGCAGGACCTCAAACTCACTACCAGACCAAGTGGACCAAATGAAGAGAGACACCAGGACTGGGAGCAGCAGTGGACCAACATGGCTGTGAGGACTACACCCTAAACTACCCCAAGTAAGTAAACCCATTTTTTTTTTAGTTCAGACATATAAGCCCTGTCCCTGAATTCTAATTAAATCAATTATATTTTTTTTTAATATTGACTAATATTAAATGTCCATATATTTTAATTCAGAAAATAATCCCTTCAAAATAATATTCCATATTTAGCAATATAAATATCAGGGTCATGAGCAAGGAAAGGAGTGTTGGATACCATTAATGTGAACAAGGAAATAATTGGAGCTTAGAAGTTCTTCTCTGAACATCCTCCATTCTTTTTATATCCTTCTGCAGGTAAGGAGACCATGCCTGAATAGCATACTCAAGTTGTGGTCTAACAAAAGCTTTATATAATATTCCTACAGACTCAACATTCAAGAAGTGAAAGTTCTGCTTAACCTGCTTCAATACAAAATTAGCTTTCTTCACACACTCTGAAATCTGGTTCTCAAACTGCAATCCAGATGAGACCAGCACTCCAAGGTCTTTCTCAACATCAGAAGAAGCAATTTCAGTTCCATTAATTTCATATACAGCTCCTTCATTATTACTACTTATATGCAGAACAAAACCTTTCTTGCATTGGTTGATATCAACCATTGATGTGACCACTCCTCCATGCTCTTCATATCTTCCTGCAATCTCAAAATGTCTTCAGGTACCTTGATTTCATTATATACCTTAGTGTCATCTGTGAATATGTTGATCTTTGACTTTATTGCACTGGGAAGATCATTAATGTAAATGGCGAAAAGCACTGATCAAAGTACAGTCCCCTGTGGCACCCCGCTACATATCTCACTCCATCCTGAAACACTACCATTTACAACAACACACTTTCTTTGCTTCCTTAGAAAGCACTCAATCCATGATAGCAAACCACCATCAATTCAGGCTTTTGATAATTTGAACAATAGTCTTTGCAATGGTACACTGTCAAAGGCCTTTCTCAAGTCCAGATAAATTGCATCAACTGAGTTACCATTATCAAAACAGTCAATCCAATACTCCAAACACTCCAGTAAGTTGGTCAGGCATGATCTCCATGCTGATGCTCCGAGATGAATTGGTTCTCTGAAAGGTGCCCAACAATTGGCTCCCTAAAACACTTCACGGATGACAAAAGCCACAAGGACCTATCAAAGGTCATCCGCATCTGTCAAAACCCACCCACAAAATGCAACCATAGGATTGTGTCAGATCATGCATCTATAATATACAATTTGAACCATACACAGGAATGTGTCAAAAACAAAGAGCATCATCATCAAGACTTGTCAAAATCCAAATGAATCATAATATACAATAATAAAAAGCTGTATCCACAGGAATGAGTCCAGAATACCCCCCAAAGTTAACCCTCCCTCCCCATAAAATCATCTAATCTGCATTTGAATACATTCAAGTTAGGACTGTCTACCGTCTTGGATGGCAAACTATTACAATAATCTACAACTCTATTGGTGAACAAATATTTTCTAACATCCAACCTACACCGCTGTTTTTAATTTTTAAGTGGTGACCCCTAGTCCTATTACTACCTTCAACTCAAATAACTTGCTATAATCCAACTTATCCATCCCAGAGCAGATTTTAAAAAGCTCAATAATATCTCCCCTCACACATCTTCTCTCAAATGAGAACATATTTAGTACCCTCAGTCTATCTTCATATTCAAGGTGCTTCAGGAAAGGTATTATTTTTGTTGCCCTCCTTTGTACTGACTCTAACAGGTTGATGTCATGTCTAAAATGTGGTGACCATGCTTGTATACACTACTCTAAATGTGACCTAATATACAAGTTATCGAGTTTAAGGATAACCTCTTTACTCTTGTAGCTAACATTCCTGTTAATGTATCCTAGCACCTTATTTGCTCTATTTTTTGCCTCAATATACTGCTTTGAAAACTTCAGTGACCTATCTACTACTACGCCTAAGTCCTTCTCATCCTCAACTGAATTCCGCCAATACCCATCCATTTCATAGCTAAATTCCCTATTATCCCTTCCCATGTTAAAAACTTTGCATTTTTTAAGGTTAAAAGTCATCTCCCACTTCTGAGTCTAAGCTAATAATTTATTTAAGTCACTCTGTACCTTAAAGCTACTCTCAACTTATTTGACTACAGTTGCCAATTTAATGTCATCAGCAAAAATTGATACCTTGCTATTTACAGCCTCCCCAAGATCATTTATATAAACTATGAATAATAAAGGGCCTAGAATGGATCCCTGAGGTACGCCACTGATAATGTCCCTCCACTGTGACCTCACCTCATTCAGCACAACTCTCTGTTTCCTGTCTTTCAGCCATTCAGTTATCCAATTCAAAACTTTACCACATTTCACATGCATTTTTAATTTGTGAACTAGTCTCCTATGTGGATCCTTATCAAAAGCTTTGCTAAAACCTAAGTAAATTACATCAACATTCTCTCCCTTATCTAATTGTTTAGTAACATAATCCATAAAATCCACTAAATTTGTTAAACATGATCTACCTCTTCTAATCCCATGCTGAGCATCATTTATTAACCTACCATGCTCTAGATCAATGGTTCCCAACTGATTTTGGCTTATGGCCCCCTTAGGAACCTTATTTTTTCCTGTGGCCCATAATTATTATTTTCAGTAGGTAATATGAAGTTTAACTCTACTTTAAAGGATAAAAGATATTAAAACAGCTTAATTTTCCCCATAAATGCACAAATAGACTCTTTTGCAAGTTAAAATATTTACATTTTTACCTTGTAGCAGTTTGTATTCAGGTAAAATTATACAAGGGGCGGTCAATAAGTTTTGCGAATTGGTAGGGCAAAACAGAGGAAGGGGGATGGCTGCTTGTGGGGATATTAGGACAAGATATGATAAAAATTTTTACCAAGGAAGGCAAGAATGCAAAAGAGATCCATGAATGCATGGTTGCAGTGTACACCGACACTGCCCCTTCTTATGCAACCATTGCTCACTGGAATAGGGAGTTCCGTCATGGTTGTGAGTTCCTTGAAGATGACCCCCGTCCAGGACGCCGTCAGACATGACCAACGAGGACAATGTGGCCCATGTGGAGAGGATGATCCTCAGAAATCGACGGGTGAAGGTCAAAGAAATCGAGCGAGAACTTGGAATATCACATGGAAGTGTTATCAACATCATCCACGATAATTTAGCCATGACCAAGGTCTCTGCCCGTTGGGTGCCTAGAAACCTCACACCCCATGATCGACTTCAATGTCATCAAAGTCCACAAGGCCAGAGTTGCATAAGCTGCCCTGCACGAGTGCAGATTCAAGGAGCTCAACCATACCCCCTACAGTCCAGATCTGGCCCCTAGCAACTACTTTTTATTCCACCAGCTCAAGGCTGCACGGCATGTACGCCGGGTTGGGGACAATGAAGATGTCCAGCTCGCCATCCAGGAGTGGATTGAACAGCAGTCAGGATATTTCTGGTTGTCGGGAATTCAAAGCCTCAGGGACAAGTGGCACAAGTGTATTGAAGTCGAGGGTAATTATATTGAAAAATAATAAAACACTTTTCCTCATATCCGAATTGCAAAACTTATTGACCGCCCCTCACATATATAGGACTATAAACATAGCAAAAATTAAACGGTGGTTAACAAAAATCTAATACCCTTTTAAAATAAATAATTAGTCTTACAAAAAATAAAATCCTTTAGCAAAATGAAATAAATATATCATCAACTCTTTATTCATTGAATGCGATCCTTGTGCTTCATGCAGTTTCCCAAGTTTTTTAATATCAGGGTCTATAGTTGTTAGAGACAGACGAAGATCGCCTCTTCTTACTATTTCTAAGCGGCTGCGAGCTTTTGATAGGAGGTGTGTGACTCAACCAGATAAGAAGTAGGAAAAGCAATAAAATATAATTTTACTTCGTCCCAAAGCAAAGGGTATTTATTTCATAGCAATTTCATGACTTGTCCATAAGTTCCTAACCCCATGCTTAAATCTAGCCAGAGAAGTTTGATCACTCTGTAACTCAATGAGGCTTTCTTGCAATCTGATATCAACATCAGATGCATTAATTCAAAATGAGTCTACAACCCAATCTGGAATGTCTAGTTGTAGAAGATCTCTGAACCTAAATTCCATGTCACTATGTAATTTCTCCAAATGATCAATGTATACTAAGATATCATCTTTTTTCAGCTCACTCTTAATAGGGCGGAGGGTTGGAAACTGTATCAACTCTTTTCGCCCCATATTCGTCTTGAACAGCTTAATTTTCCCCATAAATGCACAAATAGACTCTTTGCAAGTTAAAATATTTGCATTTTTACCTTGTAGCTGTTTGTTCAAGATATTTAGCTTTTCAAATATATCTGTAAGGTAGAATATGTCATATTTGGCAGCAATGATTCCTACTCCGAGCTGCTTACCATCCAGAAATATCATAATATAATCCTAAAGTGCAATGAAGCGATTCAGACAATTGTCCTTAGAAAGCCATCATAACATAAACATAACATAACATAATTTCACGGATGACAAAAGCCACAAGGGCGTATCAAAGGTCATCCGCATCCGTCAAAACCCACCCACAAAAAGCACCATCAAGAAGACAAAATCAAAGTCCCCCACAATATAATATAACACATGACAAAAGCCACAAGGGCCCAGCATAGGTCATCCAAGTCAAACAGCCTTTTTTTAAGGCACCCAAACTCCCAAGAAAACTACATCCAGATGATTGCGTCCAGAAAAAAAGGGTATCACCAATCAAGGCTTGTCAAGAACTAAATCATGCAGCTATAGATATATAAAAACAATATTAATATATACAAAACTTAAGAACCATCACAACCTTGCCTTCCCATAAACTCATCCAACCTACTCTTAAATACATTTAGATTTGGACTACCTACTACCCTCTGCGGCAATTTGTTCCAGAAGTCTACCACTCTATTGGTGAAAAAATATTTTCTTAAATCCAACCTGCACCCTTGCTTTTTAATTTTCACTGATGTCAAACTTACTGGTCTGTAATTAGACATATTTGTTTTATCCCCTTTCTTAAATATAGGTATCACATTGGCTTTCTTCCATGTCACTGGCACAATGCCACTCTCCAATGATTTTCTAAAGATGCATGCTAGGGGCTCACTTAACACATCCTTACATTCTTTCCAAATTCTAGGAAAGACCTCATTAGGACCGGGTGCTTTACTACTTTTGATTTTATCAATTTCCTTTGTCACTATCTCCTTTGTGATCAAAATATCCTTTAATTTCTCTTCATCATTACCCCGAAAGATCATTGACACCTCGGGTATATTTAGAGTATCCTCCTGTGTAAATACTGAGAGAAAAAAGTCATTTAGCATTCCAGCCATTGAGTCCCTATCACTCACTAATTCTCCATTGGAATCTATAAGTGGGCCTATTTTATCTCTAACCTTAGTTTTGTATAATTGATAAAAACTTTTAGGATCTTCCTTTGCCCTATTTGCCACTTTAATTTTATAATTTCTCCTTGCTACTCTAATTAACTTTTTAACATCTCTTGCTAGTTCATTATATCTCTGCCTTAAGTGATCCTCTCCATTTTTTATTTTCCTATAAATGCCCTTTTTCATGCCAATATAATGCTTAATTTTATCTGTCATCCATTTTGGGTCATTATTTTTAGTCCTAATCTCCTTTATGGAATGTTAATCATCTGACCTGTAATTAATTGCTCAATTATTCTTTCATACTCCTCTTCAATTGTAATCTCTTCCTCCTGGTGATTATTGTCTCCACTAACTGATATCATTGAATCTATTCCTGAATTGATTTCATTGCCTGGTTTCTGTACAACTGCCTCCAGGTAAGTCCTTAGCCCATTATAATTTGCTCTTTTAAAGTCAGGAATTTTAACATTGTTCATGCTACTATCAATACCATTCCATTTCATCTTGAATCTAATTTCACAATGGTCATAATTACCCAAATTTCCTCCAATCTCAGTATCCTTAATAACTTCTTCCCTATTTGTCAGAACTAAATCCAGTATATTATTACCTCTAGTGGCTTGTTCAACTCAAGGTTGGACAATTGTGATTATTGATTGTTATTATTGATGTTATATATGAATAGCAAAATAAATTTTGATATATTTTTACATATTGATATGGAATTATATTTTAGTATTAAAAGATTATATTCTAATGAATTTATTTTTGAGTGAACAAGAGATGGAAGAAATACAGGACAGTCTCTTAACCTCCCGTTATTGAAATAGGTAAGCTGAATCATTATTTATATTCTGAGATGGCCGGTCTCTTGGTGGACCAGAACAATTTTTGCACAAACCATTAACTAGTTTATTGTTTTTTTTTTATTGCAGCCTCTGCATATGGTATGATTAACCATTTTTTATATTTCGTTAATTTATTTCTACTAGAGAACCTTTCAGATAATCACAGCAAGGAAAGATGTTAAAAAATACAATACTCAGCAATTGAACAAGTCCGATCGTTAGTAGGTAAAAAAAAATAATCACCACAATAATCTTAGAACAAGAGCGGTCAAACACATCAGTAACTATTCACATTCCCTCTGTAGACTTTCTCCCGAAAGGTTGTATTGCTCCACACTTTCCAAATCTTGCTTGATATAAGTGATTAATCGTTAGGTACCTTAGTGAGAATTTTGCTTAACCTAGGTTATCTCCTTATATCTACTGCCTTAATAACCTAAGACCTTTTCTTTAACGAAAGTCACCCGTGCCCTAGGGCACGGGGGCGTTCTTCTCTCGAGATGTCTCAAAAGGACAAATCTCGAGTTAAACTAAAACGACCTAATTCTAATACTGATCTCGAATCCCCTAACGTTGATCCTACTCTAAAACAACTACACAAAGTGATCAAAGAGACTGACCAAGCTGTCTCTCGTTTCTCTTCACAGCCATCAACTTCTGGTTCAGAGAAATCGAACAAGTACCCGAATTACCCTGCTATATATCATAGTTCAACGCACAGTAATAAAGCTCCTGTAACATCACAAAGTAAGATCAATGATACAGGTAGTATAAATGTGACCCCAAATTGAATATTGATCCCAAATTTGTTTCTTGGGTATATTTAAGTTCTCCAACAGTTAATTTGACAAAATTAAGTCCATTAACAATTAAAACAGTTGTTGAATCCATTTGTCATGGCCCTGTCATCGAGGTTAAATATTGCAGAACAGGATCCCTCTTAATACATACAAAATCCTCAGATCAGACAACAGCCCTTTTAAATACAAAAACCATTATCAATGGACAATATGATGTAGAATGCTCAGTTGCACAAAATTTAAACACTATTCAAGGTATCATATATGCACCTGATCTACTATACTTTGAGGAAGAATTATTACTTAATGAATTAAAAATTCAAAATGAGTCCGTTATGAAAATTAGACGCCTCAATAAAGGCCCTTCCCGAATCCCTACCCCCTTGTTAGTATTAACTTTTGCTGGAAATGTCTTGCCTTCTAAATTATATTATGGATACCTTACGTTCAGTATTGATAACCACTACCCTAATCCCTTGATGTGCTTTAATTGCTGGCATTTTGGACATGGAAGTAGGACCTGTACAAATAAATCTAGATGTCTTTATTGTAATGAGCAACATAATTCTCAGGATTGTATCGCTCCAAGGGAGGCTCCTAAATGTATTCATTGTTCTTCTCCCAACCATTTAGGAAATTCTAAGGAATGTCCTGTGTGGATCAGGGAGAAAGAAATTATTCATTTAAAAATTGATAAAAAATTATCCTTCTTGGAAGCTCGACAGGTATATTTCAAAAATCATCCTATAAATGCAAGTGACATATATACAAATAACAAGAAAAAAACTATAACTGAAAAAGCTACAAAAGAAACACAATGCGACCTACCCATTACTAGACCACAATCTCTACCTGCAAAAAGTATTAATAATGAAGATAAACAAAACTCTCAAAATGTTGATAATGTAGATGTCTCAAATGAATACCTATGGTCTATCCTTAAAGAATATAAGAAAATCATGGAAGCAAACATTGCCCCTAAACAGGCAGTTAACAAAATGGCTATAGTGTTTAATAAAATGGGCTTTACAAAAAAATTGATTCAAGGGATGGTTACAGAATATTATTTGGTGATTAATAGTTTAAATTATATATAGATAATGAACTTTAGAATATGTCAGTGGAATATACGCAGTTATACAACTAGGTTACCATTCTTGCAGATGATCTTAAATGAATATTCCCCATCAATTGTAATGCTACAAGAAACAAGGTTAGGAATAGAGCAAAACATTTCTTTAAAAGGATATTCCATCTTAAGAAAAGATAGAAGCCGTAATGGAGGAGGAGTTCTACTTGCCATAGCCTCCTGGGTACCATTTGTAACTTTAAATATCACCTCTGATCTGGAAGCTATAGCAGCTAGAATTAATTTACCATCTTTAAAATTCACAATTTGTTCAATCTATATACCTCCAAGATTTCCTTTAACTACACAAGACTTAATGAATCTTTATAACCAACTTCCTCCACCAGTATTAATATCTGGAGATTTGAATGGACATCACTACCTGTGGGGCTCATCAGAATGCTGTCCTAGAGGAAATAAAATAACAGATTTTATTGAAGAAGCAAATTTATACATCCTAAACTCAAAGGCCCCAACCTATTGCAATGAATTTAGAGGACACTTTTCTCATATAGATATATCTCTATGCTCCCATTCTTTAAAACTAAACTTAGAGTGGAAAGTACTACCAGATCTTTATGATAGTGACCACTTCCCCATAATTATGGAAACGATGTATGAAATGAAGTATAATACCAGGCCCAAATGGCTATATAAAGGTAATTTAAAAAAATTTCATCAAGAGCTACAAATTCCAAAAGTCAATATTTCACTTAATGCAAATGATGCTTGCCTTCTAGTAACCTCTGCTATCACCAAATGTGCAGCCAAAACCATACCAAAGTCATACAGAAGAATATTCCCTAAATATAACAATCCCTGGTGGAATGATAGTTGTGCCTATGCAATAAAAGTTAAAAAAAAAGCCTATAAACTATTTAAGAAGTACATGAATCCAGAGTCTTTACTGTTATATCATAAAGCTAAAGCCTTAGCCAGAAGGGTAATTAGATTATCGAAACGTCTCTCTTGGAGAAGGTTCGTACAAACTATTAATCATAACACTCATACAGCAGAAGTTTGGGATAAGATAGGTAGACTTACAAAAGGACATAAACCCCATCCACTCGTCACATTAAAATCTGGCAGTAACTTTACTTCTGACCCATTTGTGACTGCCCAAATATTAGCCGGCCACTTTGCTACTATTAGCAGTATTCACTCCTACATAGAACCCTTTGTATACACTATGGTGGAGGCTGAATTTAATGAAATTTCATTTGGGGTATCTAACAATGAGGAATATAACTGCCCAATTACATTATATGAATTAGAAAAAGCTATTCCCCAAAACAAACCAAGCTCTCCTGGCATGGATGACATAATATATCCCTTCCTAGCAAATCTTAGTAACCTAAATAAACATAATCTCTTAAATTTCTACAATCACCTATTTCTAAATAATACCTATCCAGATACATGGAAAGAGAGTTTACTCATCCCTATTTTAAAGCCAGGGAAACCAAGTCAGGAACCATCTTCTTACCGCCCTATAGCCTTGACAAGCTGCTTATGCAAGACATTAGAGAGAATATTGACCATTAGATTACAGAAATACCTTAATGAAAAAAAGTACTTATCATACTACCAAAGTGGATTCAGAAAGCACTTCTCAACTATGGATAGTTTGGTACGCTTAGAATGTGACATAAGGGAAGCGTTCCTCTGCAATAAATATGTAATGGCAATCTTTCTGGACATTGAAAAAGCATATGATACCATTTGGCACCATGGTCTTTATAAAAAACTATACAAGATGGGTTTACATGGCCACCTCCCCAACTTTATTAAAAATTTCATTTCCTCTAGAATTATAAGAGTTTCTATAGCTAATCTCCCTTCAGAAAAATTTGCTGTACAAATCGGCTTACCACAGGGCAGCGTTATAAGTCCACTCCTATTTTCAATCATGTTAAATGATTTATTCAAAAATTTAGACATAAACCATGCCTTGTATGCTGATGATATTGCAGTGTGGCTATCTGGTGAAAACTTGGATCAAATGCATAACCAGATGCAAAAAATCATGGATTCTATATCTGACTGGTCACAAAAATGGGGCACCACCTTTTCTCCTACTAAAACTAAGTGTATAATTTTTACAAAACGCCCTAGGAAACATAACTTGCCAGAACTGATAATATTAAATTACCCTATTAATTACATGCAAACTCATAAATACTTGGGCATGGTATTAGATCAGGGACTAACTTGGACAGCTCATATTACGTCATTAATAGAGAAATGTATATCTAGCATTTTGCTCCTAAAATATCTTGCAAATACAAACTGGGGATCAAATAGAATGCATCTATTACATATATATAAATCCCTTGTTAGAAGTAAAATAGACTATGGCTCTTTCCTATACCATACATCATCAGAAAGCAACCTATTAAAACTTGATAGAATACAATTTAAGTGTATTAGACTAGCTATAGGTGCATTAAATTGTACCAGAGTTGATTTTTTAGAGGCAGAAGCTAATATAATGCCTCTTAAATTTCGTAGGATATTGCTAGGGCTAAGATATGGTATTAAAGTACTCAGTATTGCAAATCACCCCACACGTATATGTATTTTACAATTCTTTTGGTATAATTTCTATGACCTTCGGCCTCATCCAAAACCTTTTTGTGGTTGGATTAAAAAATATATAATGAACTTAGGATATGACCCCATTGATTTAAACACCATAAAAATATCTAACTGCTATATAACACTAACTAAAGTTCACTTTAACCTCTCATTAACTGCATACCCTAAGAACAACACTCCTTCATGTATTTACCAAACATTGTCCTTAGAATTAATTGAGTTATATAAATCCTCAGGTTTTAATGTAACTTTCACAGATGGTTCCAAAAGTAATGAAGGAGTAGCATGTGCTTTTATCTGGAGGGAAACCATAAAGACCTTCAAACTGCCCCATCACTGCTCTATATTTACTGCTGAGTTATATGCAATATTGAGTTCACTCAAGTACATAAATCAAAAACTAGACAACTGTAAACTACTCATAGTTTCAGACTCCCTATCAGGTTTGCTAGCTGTGAAAGAACAAAAAAGTCACTACTTAACCCACCGTATAA
Source organism: Ceratothoa steindachneri (assembly GCA_963969495.1). Lineage (NCBI taxonomy): Eukaryota > Metazoa > Arthropoda > Malacostraca > Isopoda > Cymothoidae > Ceratothoa > Ceratothoa steindachneri. Next base: position 158,640,424 of record OZ018321.1, on the reverse strand, counting down.
TTAACTATATACATAAAATCAACCTGGAAGCTGTTTTTTTATGGGTTCCTAGTCATGCAGGTATAAAAGATAATGAAGTGGTTGACACAGCAGCTAAAGCAGCAATACACAATGCTAATACGACACACCTGGGGTTCTCAGTATCAGAAATGATAGGCATGCTGCAGCCCTCAGTCTTCAACCTCTGGCAAAATGAATGGTCCCAAAATATTGGCATTCTCCCGCAAATAATTCCTAATTTAAACAATAACAGACCTTATAGAATGTCACGTCGTGACAGTATCGTACTAACTAGACTAAGATTAGGTTGCAGTAGACTATCCCATGGCTACTTCTTTGATCCATCACTTTTCCACTTTTGTGGAAAATGCAATACACAACTTACCCCAGAACATGCTATAACTCAATGCCCTGAATATGCTTTAAGTCGTAAACCCTTATTAAATTTCTGCTTGGAAAACAACTTAAGATTTTCATATGCTACTGTCCTAAATTCCTCAGTCCCATTTGAACTAGTACTAAAGTTTCTAAGAGATACATCATTATATAGACACATTTAATTTATTTGATTTTATTTATTTTTATTTTTTTTTTTATTATTTTTTTTTTTTTCAGGTTGTATATCCATTTATGTACATATATAGATATGAGTATTTGTATACACAATTGTGTAACTGTTGGCACCGTCTAGTTTAGCTTATCTTCTCATACTAACAGACTCCACCTTTCTCTTTATTCTTGAGGTCTAGGAGTGGAGTCCCTAGACTGAAGAGGTGATGGTGACTATCTTGACTGTAATTTCACGGTGTCAATAATCCTTATAGGGTTTCAGCACCTATAAAACAGATTAAATCAATCAATCAGTAACTATTCATCACTGAAAAAAACAGTACGTCAAGTTTACTCCCGCCATTCTTGCACACCAGCCAACAGCATACAAAAGGTAAAATGTAGATTAGCGGCCCGGCCGAAAAAAAAAATTGTGTGTAAATATCGTTCACTCGTGTCGGAATATTCATACGCGTTTGAGTCCTTTTCGAATTATTATTCTCCGTTATCTATTTGAGTGCGGACGGATGTGCGCAAAGCTCCCTACAAATTCTGTGCTTTGAATGATTTTTGTGAAACTTGAACACGATTTGTGAACAAAGAAAAGGAATTTAGTTATTGTTGAAGCGAATGTGATATAAACGGACAGTATTATTTCGCCACGAAGACCCAAATTTTTGCCCCGTTTAAAAAAAACACCGCCACGGCGACGTCGAAACAAAAGGTAAACAAAGACTCAAGATGGCGGAAGGAAGGTGGACGCCGTGGCGCTAACGTGAGTACGCTTAAAACCGAATGTAATGGCAAAAGAAATGCCACAAATAATAAGAAGGACATGGATAAAGATAACACTATCCCTAAAGGGGAAGCATATAAGTGCGGTGAGTTGGTAAAAGAGAGTGACAAGGCCATATAATGTGAAATATGTGTACTCTCGTTCCACACAAAATGCGCCAAAGTTTCTGACAGCCTGTACCAAGTATTAGCAGATGAACCAGACGAATGCCACTGGTACTGCCAAAACTGCAAAAGGGGGGCGAAAAAGCTCTACCAGAGTATAGTAGCAATGACAGGTGAAATACAGAAGGTAAATGAGAAAATAAACCAAGTGAGCCAAGAACTAAGCGATGTGAAGATGAACCTAGGAGAGAAAGTGGGGGAACTGAGTGACAACAACATCTCTTTAGAAGCCAGAATTCTTCGACTAGAGGAAACAGCAGTGCTTAGAGGTAAACCCGCAACAGACAGGGCTTGGGAGATTAACTGAAGAACAGCTAATTGAGCAAATAGTCAGCAAAACAACTGACACAGTAACAAAATCATTGACTGACAAAGTAGATCTGAAATTGAATGAGAAGGAAGACCAAGAAGCTAGGAAATACAACCTTATCATACATAATCTACCTGAGACAAACTCGAAGGAGGGTGACATAAACAGGGTAACCGAACTTATTCAGGAAGAGTTTAAACTTAAGATCAACATCAATAATGCACAAAGGATGGGAAAGCCAAACTGTGAACGTGCCCGAATACTCAGGATAACAATGGTCAGCTTAAGTGAGAGGAAGCAGATATTGATCAAGGCCAAAGAATTACGTAATAGCTCGCACCCTATCCATAACCAGATTTATATACGTCCTGACCTAACCAAGAAACAATTGGAGGAGTCAAAAAACTTGAGGGAACAACTGAAGGACCAACGAGGAAAACAACCAAACAAAAGGTGGATAATAAGAAAGAGAAAAGTGGTGGAAACAAGCGAACAGAACTAAGAATATCATATACCAATACAGATAACTCACTTATGAACAAATATGACGAGCTCTGTGCTTTAGTAAATGACAAGCAATATGATGTAATACTAATAACAGAAATTAAACCCAAACATGGGGAAGTGCCAGAGTTATCTGTTATGCAAATTCAGGGATAAGATATATTCACCAGTGATTTATATGCAGAAAATACCAGAGGGACATGTATATATGTAAGATCAACACTTAATGCTAAACAGATCAAGCCACCAATGGACTCATTCCAAGACTGCACATGGGTAACTATACAGGGAAGTCACAACAACAACTTGCTTTTAGGGGTCATCTATAGATCCGGCTCGCCTCTACTTGCAACTACACGAGACACAGCGTTACATGATACTCTCAGGTGGGCAACTAACAAACGGAAAACTCATCTACTCATCACGGAGATTTTAATCATTTGAGCATCACCTCAAACGCCGATCTTAGAAAATCCAGATTCGTTGAATGTGTACGAGATATATATTTACATCAGCACGTCACCCAGCCAACCAGATATAGATATGAGCAGACTCCAACATTGGATGATCTCGTGTTTAGTAATGAGCAAGAAATGATTGAACAACTAGTACATCATGAGCCACTAGGAGCAAGTGATCATGCCAGATTGGACTTCAAATTCATCTTCTGCACAACACCTCAGGAAAAGAAGAGGACAATATGGAACTATGAGCAGGCAGACTATGAAAAAATGAAAGAAGATCTAAGCATTGAATGGGACGAATTGCTTGCGGGCAAGTCGACACAAGAAGCCATTGATATACTACAATCAAGAATCATGGAGGCAGTGAGGGATCATATACCAACAAAAAATTTAAAGAGTAAGAACAAACCACTATGGAGGAACAAGGATGCCTTCCGCAAAGCTAGGAAAAAGTACCACGCATGGATAAGATATCTGAATACAAAGAGCAAACTTGACTGGGTAGCTTACACAGAAGCTAGAAATTCAGCTACACATGCATCAAGGCAGGCCCATAGGGAATTTTAAAAAAAAATTAGCAAAGGAGCCAAGACCAATAACAAAGCCTTTTGGAACTATGTCAACAACCGCAGGAAAACTCGAACTGACGTAGGTTACCTTAAGGATACACATGGTAACTTTGTAAGTGACGATAAGGATAAAGCCGAAACACTAAATGAGCAATACTTTAAGACCTTTACACAAGAGGACAGAAGTAACATTCCAGACTTTGAGCCTAAGCCCCTCCAGTATGAGGCACTAGGAACAATAGAAATTACAGAGAGCATGATTTTTAAGCAACTGAATTCACTTCGAACTGATAAATCTCGGGGAAACGACGACCTACACCCTAGAGCTCTAAGAGAAGTAGCAAAGGAAATAACCAAACCTCTGACAGCAATATTCCAATCCAGCATCACCAACTCCGAGCTTCCAGAACAGTGGAGGGAAGCGAACATCACTCCCATTTACAAGAAGGGAAATAAGGCTGACCCAGCCAACTATCACCCAGTATCTCTAACCTCAATAATATGCAAGATGCTAGAGAGAATTATCTCAGAGGCAATGATACAACATATCAAAGCCAATAATCTTAGATGTGTCCAACAACATGGTTTCTCTAAGGGAAAATCCACAGTAACAAATCTCTTAGAAGCGCTGGATATATGGACAGAGGCTCTCAGTCACTGCTTACCAGTGGATACCATTTTCCTGGACTATGCAAAAGCATTTGACACAGTCCCACATGAAAGACTACTTAGAAAAGTGAAGTCACTTGGTATCGTCGGTGACCTCCTGCAGTGGATCCGTGGTTTTTTAACCCAGCGTAGGCAAAGAGTGGTAGTAAGTGGTACAACATCATGTTGGAAACCAGTTACAAGTGGCGTACCACAAGGATCTGTGATGGGCCCCCTTCTCTTTATGACATTTGTCAGTGATATACCTGACAAACTACAAAACTTCATATCGCTCTTTGCAGATGACACAAAGATATATGCAGCTGTCCAAAACTGTGAAGGCAACTCCCATACTAACTGTTTACAGGCAGACTTGAAAATGCTACAAGAATGGTCAGTTAAAATGCAAATGAAGTTCAACCCTGATAAATGCAAAGTAATGCACATGGGAAATAGCAACCCCCAGCACAAGTACAAAATGACAAGAGATGGTGGAACAGATCACACACTACAGAATACCACGGAAGAGAAAGACCTGGGAGTCCTTATTGATTGCAATCTAAGCTTTAGTAACCACGTCCAAGCTCAAGCCAACAAGATACTTGGGGCAATTAAGCATACATTCCAATATCTAGACAAAGATGCCTTCCTTCCCCTGTACCAGAGTCTTATTCGACCCCATCTGGAGTATGCATCAGTAATCTGGTCTCCAAAAACTAAAAGAGACAGAGATATGGTAGAGAGGGTACAGCGTAGAGCAACACGCATGGTTCACAGTATCTCTCATCTCTCCTATTCGGAGAGACTAAAAGCCCTTAATCTACCTACCCTATACTTTAGAAGACAGAGGTCAGATGTTATGCAACTATATAAGATTTCACATGGACATGACGAACTGCGAATAGGAAACCACTGTAAGCTGTGCGACAGGTCAATGTTTGCTCCGGGTCTCTCGACTAACACTAGAGGACACTGCTTTAAGTACCAAGTGCAGAGCTCGTCCGGTCCAAGAGCCAATTTCTTCCCGACAAGAGTCACTTCAATGTGGAACAAACTCTCAACAGAAATTGTAACCAGCAAAACTGTAAATATCTTTAAGTCAAGATTAGAAAAAGAATGGAAAAACCACAAAGACCTACACAGTTATATATTCACATATTGAAAAATCCGTTCTGCTTGCATCAACTAAAAACAACAGTACGGTCTCATTACCCAAGAGGGTACCTATCGACCGGGATTCAAGGTAAATAAACAATTAGGATTATATACTGGGGGGCTGTGCCCCCCCCCCCAATTTAATGAAACTCAGGATCATCGTAGTGTAGTCCCCCTATTGTGTTTACCCCCACACGAGCCGACAACTTAAATGTACTCCAAAAACGTGAAACATTTTGGAACACGGACGAACTAGTACGTCCCATCGTTCGCGCCGATAATCTACATATTTACCTATTTATCTTTCTCATTGCTAGTTTGATAACATTCGCTAACTTATATTCTCTAATGTTTGTTGTTCTGTTAAATGTGCGTAGAGCCATAGGGTCATAGCGTGGGAATAGGGACAAGACTCTCACACCAATAATCCCTGACGCCCTGACAAGGCCAACCCGGTTGTTCGAGGAGAGGGCAATGAGGAGAGAGTACAATTTTAATTTTATCCAAAATACAGATATCACTAATACTAGCCCAAAACCCCCTTACAAAATATATACCTTTATATCAAATTTAATTCAATATCCTGACAAATTACTTAATATATATATATATATATATATATATATATATATATATATATATATATATATATATATATATATATATATATACACTGATCCTATATCTCACCCTTACCAAACAAAACGATATCTACTTACACAATATACAATTTCCAGATGGCCTTACAAATTTATTGGCAAAAAAGACCCGTCCCGCGTAAAATTAAGATTGAATTGGCAAAAGTTACTGGGTGCACACTCAAATTTCTTTCGAGCTCGCGAGTCGGGGTGGGTGGGAAATGGAAGGTGAGGCAGGCCCGCGTTCTTCGAGAAGAGGGGGAGGGGTTCTTTAGGGGTGTCCCGTCTTAGGAGACCGGGATCCAAGCTCCAGCCAAAGTGAAACGCACTGGACTCAAGGACTGGGACGTGAAAATTCTGGTCTGGCGGAAAGTGGGAGGACTCTGGCTCCAACCGATGAGTGAACGGTTGGGAGGCGGTCTTGGAAGCAACACTTTGAAAGTCCCCTTTCCGTGTCACCAGCATGAGAGAGGGTTTAAGCTGGCTGCTGCTGCCTCACGAAGCCAGAATTCGCATGATTGACCGGCCGTCACCAAGTAGCTGGAAAGGAGAAGGCATATTCAATCATCTATTCGCTGCCACACTTAAACATCATCAACACCCGCATACACAGACAAACAACCATTCACACTGGTTCTCACCTGGACGTTGTGCAGCTGATTCTTTGCTCTAACATTTTAGGTATTTTAACATACAGGGATTTACTAGAGTTCATTAATTTCTCCTTTCAGAAATAGTAGTCTATTCATTCAAAGTCATGATGTAAATTTTTTATGCTATGGGAGAGCGTTGACATCCAAACTCATGGGCCACACTCCCTGGAAAAGAAGAAAGGGATTAGAGACTGAGAGGGGAGGCCGACAACAATAGACTACTACATCCTTCCCACCTAAGTTCACCTCACCTCATCATGTCTCAATCCCTATCTTCACAAACATACCTCACTCATTCACAACGGTTTCGGCATCACCCAGTCATACATACTCTTTCACTCTGCCTCTCCTTCTAGGCACAGGTCCGACAACCGTCTCTGTCATTTGTCGCAATGTTTCTTCGTCATGTCTGCCCATGCCTCATTCTCTATCTACTTCATCCGCACCCGCATCTAACACTCCCTGACCAATCTCACTCAAAGCCTCAACCAGCTTCTCCACTTCATCCATCAAACCTTTCCATTCTTTCATAGCATTCATCGACTCTTACTCTAACTACACTCTTATCCCATTTATACTGGCTAGCATAGACTCGGACTCATTCAAAGGAAACTTACAAATACTATATGTTCTATCATATACTCCATCCTCACTCTCACCAAACTGTTCCATCCATTCATCCTTTCCCAACGTTTTACTTTTACGCTTTCCCTTTCCATGTTCAACTAAAACTAATTGCTTCCCATTATAGCGTACGAGAAGTTCAGGCGAGCGGCTTAAAAGCTTCGTTTGAATGAGACTCAGGATGGCCGAGCGGATTCGCCGCTGTCTAACGGTGGTCTAGCGACACGGGAAGCTGTTCGCAACTCGCCTACGCTATTATTTTTTTCTTCACCCCCTAACCTACTCTCCTCTATCTGCAATGGTGCCCAGACCCGGGAGGGGGAGCGTTAGCCCTTGAATAACATTTCCAAACTGGCTCTCTTCATTTCTTCAAAATACGGTCCGCTTCTGGTAGGGGGGTTGTATAGCGTGCGAGAAGTGCAGGCAAGCGGCTTAAAAGCTTCGTTTGAATGAGTCTTTTTTGAGACTCAGGATGGCCGAGTGGATTCGCCGCTGGCTAACAGTGGTCAAGCGACGCGGGAAGCTGTTCGCAACTCACCTACGCTATTATTTTTTTCTTTGCCCCTGTTTCTACACCCCTCTATCTACACCCTCTAAAACTCTAGCTATACCATCCACCCTTTCACAGTGTTCCATGCTCCCAAACAGATATTCATTCACTGGATGTTGCACCAAATATTCAGGAGGTTCACGCCACTTTCGCAATTGACATTGATGCGCTCTATGTTCATCCAAACTTCCATCCTCTCTTTCACGAATTATCACATAACTTACCCCATTTGACCAAACCTTTCTCACCCCAAACGGACCTTCAAACTTCTCTTTCAACTTATCCACATTCAGTCTACCTTTTGTCTCAATCTCTTTCAGTACTTTATCACCAACAGAAAAACTCCCAAACCTTTCATTCCCGTTTCTCCCCAACTCACGATCACTCCCACTAAGTTCCATACGTGGCCTAATTATTCTTTCAAACATCAACAAATACTTACATGGTGACATTCCAATCGCCTTATGCACCGTCATGTTATACGCCAAAAGTACTCTTCCCAAATATTCATCCTATTCTTTCCCATCCTTCACCATCAATCGCAACATCTCACTCAAAGTTCTTATCGTCCTTTCAGCCAAACCATTCGCAATAGGCATATACTGCGTCGTTCGCACACGATGTATCCCCCACTCACTCAACATCTCCTCAAAAGCACGTCCCACAAACTCAGTCAGGCCTATTGACACTCAACATTCGCGAAGGCTTACACACGCACATGGGCAACATTCTCTCGCTCCCTACTCTAGCAACATTCAGGTGCTGCATACGCAAATTTACTCTTATGATCCACCTTCACAACCATACATACCCTCTTGCAGTCCTCGGAAAAGGCACACAATCAATCGCTACCATTCCAAAGGGTTCATTCACACTCAACTTTAATACTAGCGGAACATCATACACTCTCTGATACTTTTCCTTCTGGCACATTTCACACGTAGTCGCTACATCCACTCAAATCTTTCTCAAAAAGTGACTAAACACACATCCTTTCATACATTCCCACAATTTCTTCTTACCCATATATCCAAACCTATGATGCACAATCTTCGCCATTCCAATCGTGCCACACACAGAAAACACTGGAATATATACATCCTCATCATTTATACACTGCACAAAATACACTAAACCCTTGCATACTACAAACTTTCCAGCAAACCTTCTAAACTCTCTTAGTATGCAACTCCATTCATTCACGGGAACACTGGTCATCATGCTATCTTTCAATTCACGCACCATCGGACATGACTCTTGCATGCTCTCTATATCTTCAGCACTCAACAGCTCTTCACTCAAATCGACACCTGCCACTCCTACAAATTCCGTTGAACCTATGATAAAAGCTCCAGTATTCAACGACACTGCAGTGACGGGTTGGGTTAGGATTATAGAGGCTCAATTCTACAATTCAAAAATTACCAAGGAGGTGACAAAATTTTACCAAATATTGGACTCGTTACCTCCTGAAACAGTAAACCGCCTGCCTGCAGACATTTTCGAAGATGAAAACTACGAGAGATTGAAGGCTGAAGTCGTAAGTCTATTCGAGAAGACCAAGCCAGAATTATTCGAAAGAATAACAGCCTCATCGACTTTCATTGGCCGTCCTTCGCGAAATTTGGAGGAACTGAGGCGCACAGCCTTGCAGCTTGGAGTAGGTGAGGAACTTGTGAGGCATAAATTTATTCAATCATTGCCTCCCACCATTGCACCGATAATTGCCACTCAAAAAGACCTCTCGTATACCCAAATCGGTAAACTTGCGGATGAATTAATAATTTTTAACAATGCGTTAATGTGAATAGTGCAGAAAATGCGTGCGGTCCGGCTGTAATGCGCGAAAAAAATTTGCAAGTGCGGCGCGGAGTGGTAATCAAAATCATGGTGGCAAATTATACCTCACCCTCAGTGAACGTGCGTCCATTTAAGAAGGACCAGAGGCCACTAGTGTGTCGTGCACATCTCTATTACGGCGACACTGCAAAGTGGTGTAAGCCGTGGTGCAAGTGACCAAAGAAAAAAGAGGATCTACAAATTAAGCCCTCATCTAGACCATCGTCGCCGAAAACTAAGGAGGCGTGTCCTAGCCACTGCTACAGCGGGCATGCCAGCTGCAAAATTCGACAACAAGAGGTACGAATTACTGATCGACACGGGAGGGGGGATTGTTTCAATCATCTCAGCCAGCATTGCTAATAACAGCAACATCAAAGAAAGTTGCATAAATCTTTCAAACGCAAACGGCGGGAATATTAAAATTCATGGGGAAATGAGTGCGGATTTGGCCATTCCAAGTTTAAGAAGGTCATTTTAATGGTCTTTCGTTGTAGCAGACATCACCGCCCCCATCCTGGGAATGGATGTCTTGAAGCATTTCAATCTAATCGTGGATTGCGCCCGGCATAAGCTGCTGGATCGAAATACCAAGCTCACTTCAGTGGTTCAAACTTCCGAGGAACTGTAGATAGAGGGGAGTAGAAAAGGGGAAAAAAATAGCGTAGGTAAGTTGCGAACAGCTTCTCGCGTCGCTGAACCACTGTTAGCCAGCGGCGAATCCACTCGGCCATCCTGAGTCTCAAAAAAGACGCACTGTATTGACCAGCTTCCGCTCAAACGGTACCAGCAATGGACCAACCAGTGGAGCATAATATTGATACCGGCAGTGCCCCACCTACATTTGCGCAACCTAGGCAATTGACGGCGGAAAAGCTAAAATTAGCAAAGGAAACAATCCAGGACCTCTTAAAAGAAGTCACTGTGGGCCTCACCGATACATTTGGTATCCAAGAAGACCCCCGGTGAGTACAGGATGGTTGGGGACTATAGAGCTCTAAATGCCATTACAAAGCCCGATCGATATCCGTTGCCACGGATCCAAAACCTGGCAGATTATCTCCATGGAAAAAGGATCTTTTCGAGACTGGACCTCGTAAGGGCATATCACCAGCTTCTAATGAGCCCGGCTGGCGTCGAAAAGACGGCAATTACCACCCATTTGGTTTGTGGCAATACATAAAATTACCATTTGTCCTTCGCAATGCGAGCATTACCTTTCAGAGATTTATGGATAATATATTCCATGGGTTGAGGTTTGTATACATACTCGTATATATAGACGATATCCTGATTTTTTCCAATAATTTGGAGGAACACCTCAACCATATGGAACAAGTAATGGATATAGTATAACAGAGATGCCTCGGGATTTCCCTAGAAAAATGCGAGTTCGCGAAAGAGGAAATCACGTTCCTGGGCCATCAAATCTCTCAAAACGGTATATGTCCTCCTGCCCCCCAAATAAGGGAAAATGAGGAAATGCCAAAGCCAAGAGATTCTAAAGGACTGTGTCGTTACTTGGGAATGTTGGGATACTACAGAAGAATAATGTCCAACTTTGCGGCCAAAGCAGCACCACTAACTGAGTTGTTGCGTGTGTACCCCGAGTCGAAGAACATCGAGTGGAGTGAAAGCGAGGAGAGAGCGTTTGAATTAACAACGAAGGCTTTAGAAGAAGCAATCATACTTCATCACCCTCTCCCAGACAATTCACCGCTTCAATTGTTGACGGACTGCTTCCAATACACGACAGGTGCTGCCCTCCACCAAATGGTGAACGGCGTCGCGAAGCCCATAGCTTTCTTTTCAAAGAAGCTCTCAGAAACGCAACAGGCGTATTCGACCTACGACCGTGAGCTTCTCGCCACATAGTTGGCTGTTATGCATTTTAAGCACATAATAGAAGGGCGCAATACGACGCTGTGAACCAACCATAAGCCATTAATATCGGCATTTTCGTCGCCGTTAAGTTAAAAAACTGACAGGCAACAGCGTTATTGGACCGCCATTTTAGAGTATGTCAACGACATGGCATACATACGCAGCCAATACAATATAGTTGCAGATTGCATGTCAAGGGACGTCAAGTCAATGTAAATTGATTCCCATGGACTTCAAGAGCTAGCAGCCACACAAGCACAGGACGACAAAGTAAAAAGTATCAAAGAAAAATTAAAACCTCTCCCCTTTAATGGAGATATACAATTATGGTGTGAAAATACAACACGAGCTCCTAGACCATTTATACCAAAAGAGTGCAGGAAAACGATATTTGATCAACTGCACAATATATCACACCCAGGTGTTCGAGCCTCCCTGAGGTTAATTAAAGCCCGATATTTTTGGCCGAACATCCATAGGGATGTGAGTTCATGGGCTAAGGAATGTATGTCGTGCCAGGCAGCTAAAGTATTGCGCCATGCGAAGTCTCCAATTCTACCAATAGAAACAGTCAGAGAGGTTTGAGACGATACACGTGGACATAGTGGGACCATTGCCGACATGTACCCCGCCGTGACAATCTTTCCCCTCACACTGCTGTTACGTGCTAACTTGCATCGATCGGGCATCGAGGTGGGTGGAAGTGATCCCTATCCCGGACATGAGTGCCGCCACGATTGCTTTTGCCCTGCTGGAAGGTTTGGTGTCCCGTTGTACGTGATTACCGATAGAGGTGCACAATTTGAATCGAATCTGTTCAAAGAATTGTCAGCCCTCGTTGGTTTTTATCGACTGCGAACCACGAGCTACAGACCTTCCACGAACGGGATGGTGGAAAGGATCAATAGGACTTTAAAACGGCTATAATGGCCCGGAAACAGGATTGGTTGATGGCACTCTCGGTGGTGTTGCTAGGCATTCGCGCCCTACCGAATGAGTCGGGATTTTCCCCATTCACAGCGGTAACTGACACGATGCTACCATGCCCAAAGCCACTGGTATCACCGAGCTCGTCGAAAGACCAATGCCAGTTCGTCAAGGACTCGGCCCAAATAGATTTTAGACGAATGGCCACGGGCAATATTTACTCGATGCCAAAGCCTTACATACCACCTGACCTGATGGAAGCATCACACGTGTAGTTGCGAATAGACCGTGTTCGAAGACCTCTTGAGGCGCCTTATGTGTGCCCCTTCATGGTTATCGAACGCGGCAGTAAGGTGTTCACACTACAATTCCCGGCGGAAGGATAGACACCGTCTCAATTGAGCGGTTGAAACCGGCACGATTACCCCAGGCAATTGAAGACTCTCGGGACGGCGATCGGAGTATCCCGGTGTCCCGGGCCGGCCAGAAGAGGCCGAGACCCGACCCTGCTTGGGAAAAGGAAACCCGCAACTGGAAGGGGCACCGAAACCCCTGGTCATGGCCCTTCGCCTAGAGCAGAGGAGCCGCAAGAGGAACGTACCTCATTGCGAGCGAGAAGAAGGATTAAGTTCGCTAAAGACAACATATGTATTTATTATTGAGAGACGAATAACAAAGTTCTAAATGAATAATACTTAACCTAACATTATAAGACAGGGTGCCAATATAAATAAAAAGTGTACATAAGGTGAAACTATATGCCGAGCTAATATATATTTATTTGTTTTATTAATTTTTAATAAACCAAATAACTTTAAATTGAGGCGTAGGTTCGTGCCTCGGTGATCGCTTGAGGATCGGGCTCTAAGAGTGCTAATCTTTATTTTTATTCTAGTTAATGAATAAACGGGGTTTCTTTCTTGACTTTATAAAATATTGCCACTTTAACTCGTTCGGGGATAATTAAAACAGTGCATTTACTAAAGAAAAATAGACTTTAATGAACATTAACACTCTCACTAAATCACATTAAAACACACAGATCTAATACACGTATAAAAAGAAAATGGGATTACAGGGCGAGCTCTCGAGGCTCGATTAGAGATAAAATTTTACGGGGGAACAATTTTAAGCTAATATCTTTGTCCTTAGTCAGACATCCAATAAACTAATTTTTATGCACGGGGACATAAATAACAGGATTATTCTTTACTAACATAAGGTAATGGAGATTAATACCCGATTCCAGTTAGAATATCTTCGGGGATTTTTGTTCCTGAGAGGCGTAGCTCGAGTAGTTTGCAGTTTGCTCCCCAAAATGGCGTTACTCCGGCCTAAAGGTGGATAAGTGACGTCACACGGAATTTCGAGTTGGCGTAAGAGAATCAAAACAAAGACGCCGATGAGGCGGGTTGGTTCTCGTACGTTTATGACCTTGAAAAGGTTTCCTTCAGAAAAGGTTGGGATATGTTTATATTCTTTTCTAGCGATTTGGGTCTCGCTTATATAATTTCGATTTTGGATGAGAAATTTATCTAGTTTGAGTTGTCAAACTCAGATAGAATAAGATTTGGAGTCCTCAATCTGTGTAGGTTGATACTCACTAATCTTGGGGCTCAAACGGCGCTGAGCTCCCTTGGTACAATCTGGTATTGTACAAGGACTGCAAATTCTCCTTAACTTGCAATAACTTTGTACCGGTGATTTTTGAGTCTTCTTGTCGAACTCAAAAAATCTTCTGTCAACCGGTGACTTTCTTGTCTCTTCGGTGGAACGAACAAAAAGCCCGGTTTACACGGGTCATCCTGTTATATACCCCAATTACTCCCGCTGAGGTGGATGGGGGGGGGGAGGCTCGCAAGGTGGGACCTCAGGTTGGTCTCCCGCACTTTTGCGTCTTGTGGCTCGAAGAGGGGGTAATACGAGATCGGCAGTTTGCACTTTTGAATGGGTTGTTTATAAGTGCACCCTCGAAGGGCCTGCCTTTTTGAGCTGAGGTCAGGAATCAGTCTTGTATCATTTACCCTTTTGCCCGTTCTCCTATGTTACCGGAGAACATCGAAGGGGCAAAGCTAAACCCAGATGTCTTTAGTTATTATTTCCTTAGACTCGATATATATATATATATATATATATATATATATATATATATATATATATATATATATATATATATATACTAAACTCTTATTATACCTCTACAGTTCATATCGCGAAGTTCGTGATATTCAGACGCAAAGACGTCACGAGGTACCGGGATGAGAAGAACTATAAATGTGTAATTAAAGTAGACAGCTCCCATCCAAAGTAGCGAATGAAATAAATGAATTGTTGTATAAATATTGTCAAACTTATTGTAAATGTTAATTAGCTGTAGCAAGTAAAAATCCAGGTTGAATGTTACGTATAGCAATTAAGGTAGGATTTAGTAATCCATAACAATTGTTAACCTGAGGAAATAACTTATATTAAATGTAGAAAACCAAATTTTGTAAAGGTCAAGGTGCAATAGTAGCAGGTAAACGACTCCGTCGACTTAAGAGCGGACGCCTGTAGTGACCATTGTGTAAGTCCAAAATAGGAGACACGCGAGAGTCGCCACACACATAAAGTACACACAGAGAAAGTAAAGTTAGCGCCGTTTACGAGAATGTCACACGGTAGTAAACGGACCACAATTATCTCCGTTAGAGTTGGTCGAGGCAATCTTAGGCAAACATTATAATCAAAACAGAAACCAGAATAAACCGGATAGTTATCACGATTAAGTAAATAGAAGGGAGATTAGGAAGCTGTCTCCATGGCAAAATGCCACCACCCACAGAGAATTTTACCCAATAGTCGGAGTGCCTTCCTTATCCCTATGTTCGGCAGTAGCCAATCAAAAGTCGAGTTATGTTAATACCGACCAATCAACAGGCCGGCACATAAGAGGGAGGTGTGGCTTAGTTGGACGGGAAACCTGTAGGGAGTGGCGTAATTCATCTTTGTATATAGTTGTGTACATAACGCAGACATTAAGGTGTAACTCTTAAAGGCTCTATTCGTCCGGCCTCCTTTAGACTTTGCTCGAACTTGAGTTCGAACTTAATTTAAGTCCTAACTTAGAACTTAAAACTTAATTAAAGAACTTTTCTAAAGTGCAATAAGATCTAGTTCAATAATAATTCTATTTTTGCTTTGGTGACTTCAATAGCCTGACGTTCCTCCATCTCCCTACTTCAAGGCCTTATTAATCGGCAAAACAACCGTTGCGCATTCTCCTCATAAATCGCAATTCCTTGCGATTACATAACTCCCGAAATACCGGTGTTCTACCCTGGTGTGGTCTATCTCTATCTTCCGGGCAATTTAAGCCCGTCGCTAGAATAAGACCGCCCCTCGGCTTAGGGCACCCCATAGCAATCAACAAATCACTCTCGTGGGAAATAAGGAAGGGTAACGCAAACCAACTGGGGCGTCTGTATCATACGGAGTCCTTGCCAAAAGATTGCCCGATAACTCGGTAATCCATCACAATTACTAGCAACCAACGTCCCTCGTCCGAGGCTCTTGGATTGTCCTCACGATTACCTTCAAGGTTCCCCCATAATTAGGGACGACATTCAAAAACCCCCATAACTTAACGACAAAATCACTCAAATATTCCGTCGTCTTTGCAAGCCTACTATCAACTAACCTCATACGCTGCAAATACACTAGTAGCTGGTGACCTGTTCTTACTTCAAATGGAACTCCATACAAAAATGAGCGTAACTACTTGAGACAGAATCGTAGCACACCCAACTCTCTTTCAATCATCGAATACGCACGCTCTGCTACACTAAAAGACTTGGAAACATAAACAATTACTCGCTTCCTTTCAACCTCATCCACAACCTGATCTTGCATCAAACATCCACCCATCGAATGACCACTTGAATCCATATACATTTAAAGCATTCCCGCATTTGCTCCTGTCGAGGAATTATGGGTGTACAACCTAGTCCGTAGATCCGTGCACGCATAAATAGGCGGCCGAAAGCTGAGAGGCCGCGCGTGAATGACGAATGGAGAGGTAGGCCTCGTTTCAGTTCAATGGGCGGTTCAAATAAAAGGGGGCGTAAGCGAGTGCGTGAGTTTCGCCTTAAAGGGTTTGTAAAATGCCAGGATTAATTCAAGGTTATTTAAAGAGACTACCCCAAAATAAATGATTTAATTACAACAAAAAATAAGGTAATCACAAAATATATACACGGGTCAAGATTGAGGTATTATGCAATTGCAATGCACATATCGGACATGGACTAATGCAATAGGAAATGAAAATGAGACTCGGTAATTAAGAAATTGTGGACAACGGGGAATAACCGCTAGGGGGGATTTAAAAATTGGGCAAAAGGACATTTACCTTGCGGACTAGCTTCTCGGAGAAGGAGCAGGTGGTGACGGAACCAAGAATTGGATTGCGCGGGATGAGATCTTGCAATGGGAGTCGATTACCTCAAGGAAGAGCGAAGTGAGGTTTGAGCAAAATGAATTACTTGTGGACGGAGTATCGAGATACACTTAGGTTTGGGGGAGTGCACTCGGAATTAGCGACGTACTTTCGTGAACGGGATGAGAGGAGTATGTCGCACTGTAGAAGTTTAAATACTCCATACATTAGTGTGCCAAACTTCTCGCAGACCCCCTCCCCCCCTTCAGAGTCAGAGGTTACACAGGACTTCCATCTGTGGATTACACTAGACGAGGCTAGGTAATCATTTTGGCTACTCACTCTAGGAGCCAATAATCGGAACGGACACTTCAAGGAGAAGAATTCCGATTTGAGTCACAGTTTGACTAGCATTCGCGATCCGGTCTAGGATTGCCCATATATTCGGTAACTTCGGACGACCGGGCTAAATGTGAACATCGTCAGAAGAAGAAGGCATTCCCTGACACCCTCCACATACTTAGGAACTCCAAGGTATCGTAAAAGTGAATTATCCCCTCCACTAACTTCCCCACTTTAACCGTTAACTAGAATTTCCATCCCGAGCTTATAACCTCGATTATTTCAAGTGATTACTTCAATGCTTAATTCCATAATATTATTCAATCCATTGTGTCGGGTGCAATTAAGACGCAAGCATCTTAGTACGTAGAATTCAAGTGTAATCCCCACGACATTATATATAGACTTACCTATTCAGTGCAAAGAGTAATCCTATTTATACCTATATATGCTATTTCATATTTCTAATTCATGTATATCAAAGATTATTTTTGTATCTGTGTGTTTAACTATTTTGGATGATCCTTTGGCAGTTAATATGCAATCCACTCGGCAAAATTCTCAATATTACATAAGTCCACCCATGACTAGCATTTACTGAGTGAAAACACACTCAAGGGATCATTATGTTGATTTTGATCAAAAGGGACGCACCGGGGTTATTCTTACTCACCTGAAGTGGCTACGGTGGGTGTATTGGCTACACTTCACCTCCACTTCACCTTGGTGCGGAATTATTATATATGCCTACGAAGTGGGACTGGGATTACCCACTCACTAACCCTCGACACGCACGAACTCTTCGAAGAAACCGCTTCACGAACTTGCCTATAGAGGATGGTCAAAAGTTCACTGTGTTTATCTAGCCGATGAGACCTTCAAACTTCAGGGGCTCGACCGAGACGAAAGAGGGAAACGCATCTTCGAGGGACGTGAGCTGTACTCTCTCTCGAGCTGGCTAAGTCGCTAAAAGGCCTCCGGGCACGGCTGCTGTCTCAAGGGAAATCTTTGCGCCGAACGGATTAGCTCTGTTTCAGATAAGGGTTTGAAAACATGCTTGTCTGGCACCAATTCTGGCCTCGAGGCATGGAGTTGACTGGAAGCTCCTGTCTGGGGGGGCGATTAATTTTTATGCGGCTCATGGGGGGGGGGGGATCGGATCGCCTGATTTAGGCAAACGCAGGTGGGGTGTCTCACCGGATTCCACGTGAGAATCTTCGTTATTGTCCTTCCTTAGGATTTTGTTTGAGACCACGCAGTCTCTGCTCGAAAAGGAGGGGGGGGGGGTCAAGGTGGTCCTCTGAGGTCGTCGTCCTACACTCTTCCCTTCCAAAAATTGGCCTTTTCTTGGAACGAAGGGGGGGAGTAAAAGACATCCCCCAGGATTGAAAGGTGTCGTGTTTGAGACGTACCAAAGGTATTGGAGCAGGGGATTCTTAACCTGCTTCGAACAGGTGTATATAACATTAACGTCTAATTGAACCGAGTTGTAGAATCGCTACAACAAGGGGATTTCAATATTAAGCGTTATTACCATTAGCCAAATAATTAATTAAGGTTGAAAAAAATCTAATCGACATGGGAATTACAGAGCCGATAATAGTAGTTAATAGAGTTATCCTTCAGACATAAAGGCGCAAGAAAATAACATAAAGGGTTAAATTGGCCATGGTTAGTGGAACGGGGTCAAAACTTACACACAAAAAATATATACATGAGCGTTAAAGGAAAAGAATACACACATTCGCTACCCGATTGTGGTTTTTATAAGCGAGTTCACTGAGTCTACAACAAATAATTTATTTGCAATGGGGATTATAGAGGGTTAAGAATTTTAATTTTAATTGTGAGGATTCCCTAAGGGGCTCCTACTAAGGCTGGCGGCAACATAATTCTCAGTCCATTTTTTATACACTATCCTAAATTAATTTTCTTGGAGGAGCAAACTCCATCTCATTAGCCATACATTTTGACTCTGAGTTTCTTAAGTAGGCCAGGAGGCGATGATCAGTTTCTACGATAAACTCCTTACCTAACAAATATATTGGAAATTTTCGAATGCTCCAAATAATCGCAAGAGCCTCACGTTCTACGACTGCATAGTTCTTCTCTGGCGCCAGGAGACTCTGGCTGGCGTATGCAACAGGGTGGCGTTCCCAATCCTCTCCGTATTTAAGCAGGACGGATCCAATGCCGTCATTGCTGGCATCTGACCGTATTACAAAAGGCTTGTCGGGATTCGGGAGCCTTAGGATGGGTGCTGACGCAAGCTTGTTCTTTACCTGCTGAAAATGGGCCGTAGCTTTGGGGTTACAGACCAGGGGGTCTGGTGTCTTCTTATGGAGCAGGAAGCAGAGGGGGGCCGCTAGAGAGGCGAAATTTGGAACAAATCGCCGATAAAAGGACGTCGATCCCATGGAGGGGGAGCCATTTGGTTTTCTCCAATGTGGAACCCTAAATATATGATAGTGCCATATGCAAAATGACACTTACTGGGGCCTACCGTAAGTCCGTGCTCACGGAGCCTACTTAAAATGGATTGGAGGGAGATCAAGTGTTGATCTTAGGTGCGGGTGGCAACGTAAACGTTGTCTAAATAAAAGAACACGTCATGCAGACCATCCAAGATTCTACGCATCATGCGATTATAATTACTGCAAGCAGTAACTAGTCCGAATGGGAGACGCCGAAACTGCATAAGTCCTTTTTCAGTGGGGAATAGGTTCAGTATCGAAAACGGTCACCGCATTAATCTTCCGAAAATCGACGCACATATGGAAAGACTGGTCGGGTTTCCGAAACATTACGATGGGGGAACCGTAGTTAGAGTTGGAGGGTTCAATGATCCCCAATTTTAAAAGAGTTTCCCCCTTGGTGATAAAAGCCTGGCGTAAATGAATTGGTAAGGGATATGGCTTTGAACGGCTGGGTTGTAAACGTGATTGTGTGCTCAAAGTGGGTTGAACAGCCGGGTTTTTCGGAAATTATTTCCGGGAATTTGTTCAACAATTGTACCAATTGCAACTTCTGAGAGGGTAAAAGCAAGTTGAGGGTCAATATCTAGCTCGAGGGCATAATCTTCTGGGAAGGGGGCGGGGGCTGGTAGTTTAAGGAAGAGGATAATCATTATCCTGCTCAACGCACAAAACCTGAACTGCGTTAAGGGTTCGGAAGGGTAAGAAGCTCCCATAGCTGTCTCCTCATCAAGGGCAACTATATTGTTTTTACAGGCGCGGCGGTGATAGCGCTTTAACATCTTCACGTGAAACAGCTTATCTCCAGAGGGGTTTTTAATTAGATAGCCCACGGGGCCACGAGCTTCGAGGGCGGGAAAGGGGCCTTTCCATTGACTAAGGAGCTTGTTTGTTACTGTGGGCAAAAGGAGCAAAACTTCATCGCAGGGCCGAAATCGTCTCTCTTTTGACTTGACGTCAAAATAGGTGCGGTTCTTTTCGAGATTGAGATCGGATTTTGTATACGCTATGCCCGCACACTTTTCTAGACGAATGCGGAGATCTAATAAATATGAATAGGAAGACTTTAATTCTTCATCCAGCCGGGGGTTGGCGAACAGCTCGCTAAGGATGCTCATGGGGTCTCGTACATTCCTACCATAGAGGAGCTCGAATGGGGCAAATCTTAGAGTTCGATGAGGGATTTTCCTACAGGCAAAATGAGCCACGGGCAAGTACTTATGCCATTTTGGGGGATTAGCTTGGCACAGTTTCTTTAACACGGATTTTAAGGTTCCGCTTAATTTCTCGCAGATCCCGTTCGAGGCGGGGTGATACGAGGAGGTAAACAGGGGTTTGATCGTCAGGAGCTTGCCGACCTGCTCCATCAATTCTGAGGTGAATTATCGGCCTCGGTTGCAAAGGATCTCCTTCGGGATACCAACGCGCGAGAAAATAGACATAAAGCCTATGCACAGCTCACACTATCTATTCTCTTGAGGGGAACTGTTTCTGGGAATCACGTCGCAAAATACACAAGGGTGAGGACGTAAGAGTGTCCTTCGCTGGAGGGGGAATGAATCGGGCCGATCAGATCAACGGCCACTCTGAAAAAAGGCTCAGAGATTACCGGGGTCTTCTGGAGTGGGGCTTGTCGTATACGCCCTTTTGCTGTCGTCTTTTGGCAAACATCGCAAGACTTACAGAACTCAGCAATGTCTTTAGCCGAGCCAGGCCAAAAGAAATATCAGAATATTCTTTGATCCGTCTTATTATGACTTAAATGTCCAGCCAATAGACCGTCATGGGCTAGCTTGAAGACTTGGGGGACATGATCGTGGGAATACACGAATTATGAGTAGCGGGGCTACTCCCATTAGAACAGGCACGGTACAGTAGGCCTTCCCTAATGACGTAAGAGACTTCCTTTTGTCCGTGGGCAGAGTCATTTTGCTGACTCCTCGCTTTTTCCCAAAGGCGAAGGAGAGTTGCGCACTCTTTCTGGGTTTGTGCAAATCCATCGCGATGGGGAGCAATGAATTCCAGGTCATCGGGGGCTTCTAAAGGAACGGGGGACACGGGAATATTCTGGGCCTTGGCCCAGGTAATTACAGGCTGAGCCACCGGAGTAGGGGTTATTTGGGAACTTTGGCCGATCAACACAGCACAGAATTTGTTCGGGGCAGCTACTATTTCGTCTCATCCAGTAAACTATTGGCATTCTAGGTAGCATCAGACGACAGGAAAACGGTTTGCTCGTCCAAGGTAGTCGTGGACCACCGCGTGTTTGTCATGATCAGGGCCTACTGGGGGAACCAGTTCGTTTGATACCACAATACAGGTGCAGCCAGTGTCCCTTACTAACGTAGACACCATGCATCCATTTACGGATCCCTGCTCGAATTTGAATTCACCGGGGGAGTTTTCATTGAATAGGAAGTTAACATGGTGTCCCGGTAAAGTATCCAACGAGAGAGTTGCGGGGGCTTCCGGGCAAGAGGGTGGAGAAGTTGGTGCAGCGCTAATTTGGTGAACTTGATGGTTAGGAGCCGATCGAAATTGAGAATTTTGAGAGCAGTACGGTCTGGTGTGGCACTCAGCACCACAAGGGAAACACACAATGAGTCTTCAAGGGTACGCCGACGAAAGGGGGAGGTATAATGAGGGGCTTGATATCCCTCGGCTCAGGCGGGGGACGGTTCTTCGGTTTGGGGGGTCCGGGGATTCCAGAAGCAGCGTTTTTAGAGGGGAACCGGGAGTTATTAGTCTTACTTCGGGGGAAGGAGGATATGTTTACTTTGGTCCTTTGGTTAGAGGTTGTGACTGGCCGCGTAAACATCCACCTCTTCAATGCATTCCTTGAAAGTCGTGCATCGCCTATCTTTCACTAACGCGCGGATTTCAGGAAGTAGTACCGCCAACAACTTATTCTTAAGGAAGAAATCGACGAGGGACTCATATTCGCGGGTAGCCTGGGTGGAATCTAACCAAAAATTGAAGTTCCTCTTCAAGATGAAGATAAACTGACGGAATGTCTGTCAGGGTTGAATTTTGGAGTGGCGAAACTTCGACCGGTAAAATTCGGGCTTCATATTAACTGCAGATAAGAGTTCCGCTTTAAGGGTCGAATAATCTATAGTTGTTTCGTCGGGAAGGAAAATAAAAAGTTCATGGAGTTGAGTATTGAGGAGGGAAAGTAATCTGGCATCACCATCGGCATGTATGTTCCAGCGATCAACCTCAAATATTTTTTTCAAAATGCGTGAGGTATGCACCAAAATCCTCACCATCTTTGAATACTGGTAAATTGATTTGGTAATTTGATGGAGAATGTGGGTCTTCGGTTTTTGAACTAACGGAAAGGGTTTCAATCTGGTTGCGACTGAGCTCGCGTTCATGTTGCCGAACTCTTTCCCTTTCTTCCATCTCTCGCTGCTCTCTTTCTAACTCTTTCTATCTCTCAATGCTCTCTTTCTATCTCTTGCTGTTCTCTTTCTCTCTTTTCTACCCTGTCGTTTCTTTCCTCTTCTTGCAGGTATGCAATTAGTTCTTGCCAGTTAAACCTAAAGCTTTTCCCTGACTCTTGAAGCGTTCAAAGGAAGATATCTTCTTAGCGTAAAAGCTCCTTTAACCGTGGCACGCGAAAATAACTTACATTTACGCTCGTGGGGCTCTTGCGAACGCAAACTTTTATGGAAAATTGACAATTATATTTCCTATAAATTTAACCCTGTATAATCAAAGGGGTCTGAAATTTTTTAATCTTGCTTGGGGATTAACCATATTATTTCAGGAGCGAGTCGTCTACGAAACGGACACCAAACAATAAATTGAAACTTACGGTCTCCAGGGAAACACAAAATAAAAATTAAATTAATGGCACAATTAAAGATTTGTTCGACTATTTTAGAATAACTTGCTTTTAAAGGAAAAGGTTCCTTTAACTCAGCAAACAAACAAAACCCCTCAACTTTACCTGACACCAGATTTTTAATAGATAAAGAGGATATACATATATATATATATATATATATATATATATATATATATATATATATATATATATATAGAGAGAGAGAGAGAGAGAGAGAGAGAGAGAGAGAGAGAGAGGAATTATGGGTGTGCAACCAGATCCGTGGGTCCGTACACGCATATAGGCGGCCGAAAGCGGAGAGGCCGCGCGTGAATGGTGAATGGGGAGGTAGGCCTCGCTAATGCAATGGGAAAGGAAAATGAAACTCGGTAATTAAGAAATTATGGACAGCAGGGAATAACCGCCAGGGAAGATTTAAAAAAATGGGCGAAAGGACCTTTACCTTGCGGATTAGTTTCTCGGAGAAGGGGGAGGTGGTGACGGAACCAAGACTCTGATTGTGCGGGATGAGAATATCTTGCAATGGTAGTCGATTACCTCAAGGAAGGGCGAGGCGAGGTTGGAGCAAGATGAATCACTCGTGGGCGGAGTAGCGAGATACACTTAGGCTTGGGGGAGTGCCCTCGGAATTGGCGACGTACTTTCGTGAACGGAGTATGTCGCACGAACTCTTCGAAGAAACCGCTGCACGAACTTGCCTATAGAGGATGGTCAAAAGTTTACGGTGGTGATCTTGCTAACGAGACCTTCAAGATTCAAGGGCTCGACTCGAGACGAAAGGGGGGCGTATCTTCGAGGGACGTGAGCTGTACTCTTTCTCGAGTAACGGGGGACCCTGAATATATATACTCAGCCGGCTAAGTTGCTAAAAGGCCTCCTGTCTCAAGGGAAATCTTGGCGCCGAACGGATTAGCTTTGTTTCAGATAAGGGTTTGAAAACATGCTCATCTGGCGCCAATTCTGGCCTCGAGGCATGGGGTTAACACTGGAGGCTTCTATCTGGAGGGGGATTAATTTTTATGCGGGTCATGGGGGGGGAGGCTGGTTTAGGCAAACGCAGGTGGGGTGTCTCACCCTCTTCCACGTGAAAATCTTTGCTATTTTCCTTCCTTAGAATTTTGTTTGAGACCACGTGGTCTCTGCTAGAAAAAGGGGGATGGGGTTCAAGGTGGTCCTCCGAGGTCGTCCTCCTACAGCTCCATACGCCGGATACGCAAGTTCAATATTTTTCGTAACTTCCGCTTTCAACTTTTCAAACGATGCATCCATAGATTCCTTCCACTTAATCAGAGTACTCTTCTTTTTCCCGGTCCATTCACCCAAAGGTTTCATCACACTCGAACAATCTTTCTTAAATTTTCTTCCAAACTAAACTAAACCAAGAAATCCACGCAACTCTCTCACTGTGGCAGGCTTAGGGAAATTCCTAACCTTTTCCACAAACTTCTCCGATTTACGCAATCGAGCTGCATTCACCTTATGTCCCCCAAACTCAACTTCACTGGCAAACGACACACATTTAGACAACTTCACTTTCACACAATCTCTTCCAACTTTCTCAAAACATCATTCATCAAGATCATATGTTATTCCATGTTCCCACTCATCAGCAAATTATACTCCAAAAACACTCGTACATTCTTACACGGAAAACCACTCAACTCTGCATACATTGCACGCCGAAAAGCAGCCGGGGCGTTCGCCTACCCCAAACTCAGGTTTCTCTACTGATAATGGCGCTTTGAGGTGGAGAACGCCGTAATAGGCCTACTTACTTCAGCCACAGGCAGATCCATCTTCGAAAATACTTTCATTCCATGCATACTGTACACACACTCAGACACACCACTCATAGCAAACTTGTCTTTCAACGTCCGTTCATTGACTCTTCTATAGTCAGTACACAGTCGCAAACGTACGACTGGCTTTCTTACAGTGACACTCAATTACACCAATTCTCTCGAATTCCTCACACTCTCCCTCGATCTATCGATCCATGTGGGGAGGCAAATGACGAGGCCTTTGATAAATCGGCGTATCATCGCTCAAAACTACCTTCAACTCAGGCAAGCGAGCATTGCCAAAGTCTTCATCCTCTTGACTCAAGGCAGCTCTCATATTCCACAACATCCTGTAAACCTTTTGCTTCTCACATTCACTCAACTTTTCTTCCAATTTGACTTACTCAATCAAATCTTTATACTTCCAAACATTCGACTTTAAACTCACGGAAAGCACACTTATATTCATCACATGCTTATCATTCTCCATATTCACCACTGTACTCAACACACCTAATTTATCTCCCACTTGCACTCCTCTCAAACTCTTCCTTCGCAAATCGGGCCAAACTTGAATCTCACACGCGGATCTTGCATGTCAATTACACTATCAAACACATGCACAACTCACCTCAATCGATAGTTCGCAGCACTACTATCCACGACATACATATTTCCATCATTCTCACTTATCTCAACATCAGAATTCCATCCAACCCTTTGTTCTGCTTGACAGGCACACTCTCCATCTCATAATATACCTCCAGACCTATCATGATATTCAATCTTACACTTCCATTTGGATCCACATACCATTGACACTTCAAATTACTACTCTTCTTACATTCAATAATATCTATATCAGGGTGAATCACAAGACCGTTCGCTTTCAAAAACCTATAACATAATAACATGTCATACTTCTTGTTTGCACCTTCTACTACACAAAATTCACTTTCACTCATTCGGACACCTACAATCGAAACTCTCTCTCTAAACCTCGCAACAATCGGCACATCCTGCTCACCTAATCCAGTCAAATGATATCCACGATCCTCAACTTCACTTGATTTCATTTCTACAAATGCTTCATAGTACACCACATTCACCTTACATCCTATATCAATCAATGCACTTACTTCTCATTCTCCACACTTAACTTTGACACACATACAACTATTCACTCTCTGACCCCAATTCACTCCACGATTCAACAATCCTTCTCTCACATTCATCACTTGCACTCACGGAATTCAACATAGGGAACCCTCTCATTCCCTAGCTTGCCTGAGTCGTACCATCTCGATTATTCGCATCGTTCCCATTCATTCTTTCTTTCACCAGTCCTACACCACCTCGTCGCATGACCTACCATTCCACATTTACCGCAGGTAGTTCTTGGACTGGCACATATCCTGGAACATAGACCTCTTTAACTCTGGACTGGCCACTGCGCTTTGTTTTGAATGTCGCCTGTGCATAACGGCCCCATTGAATTCAAACGCACCGCCGGCCGCACGGAAAGCCAGTTTGAGTTCATCAGTGATTGCAGCCACAAGTCACGCGTGCCTGCATCCTTAAGAGCAAGTCATTAGGGAGCCTACCCATTCATCTGGGAACTGCCTTGACTTGGTTTTCACTGATTCCCCTGGAGTCGTTACAGGTGCTGTTGATCCTCCTGTGGGAACTTCTGACCTCTGTGCAATTTCTATAACTATCTGTATTGAGCAATCTATTCCTAATATAGCTCATACAAGCAAAGTATTCATCAAATCTCAAGTAGACTGGTGCAATATATTAAATGATATCTCCCGGATCAACTGGCCACTAATATATAAGGAGGTTGAAGCAGTTCGTATTTTGAATGATAAAATTGTTTCAATTATTGATAGACATGTTCCATTCCGTATGATCAGATATCGCACTAAGGACAAAGCCTGGTTTAATGATGACTGTAAGAGGGCTCATATGCAGAAACAAGAAGCCTACAACCTGTGGAAGGGGAGTAGATCTGCCTTTCTATGGGATAATTATGTGCACTACAGAACAGCAGCTCAGAGGGTATATAATAATGCTGAAGTTGTATTCAATACTACCACAAAGGGAACTCTTCAGCGCACAGCAAATTCCCACAAATTCTGGACCACTCTCAAGTCTGCTCTTTTTGGGAATGATTCATCTATGCCACCCCTTCTTAAACCTGATGGTTCCATTACCCTTAGTCCTGAAGAAAAGGCAACACTGTTGGCTGATGTTTTTGATAATAAACAAAGTAATGAGAATCTAACTCTACCTGAGACTTGTTTCCCTGAACCAAGGTTAAACAAGATTGCTTTCCGTTCAAGTGAAGTAAAACAGTTACTTCTTGATCTGGATGCTTATGGTGGTACTGACCCAAATGGTATATTCCCTTTATTCTTTAAGAAAACTGCAGAGTATTTGGCTCCCAAGCTTTCCGTTATTCTTCGGAAGCTGGCGAGGAGTGGTAGTTTTTGCGAATGTTGGAGAATTGGTAACATCACTCCACTATGTAAAAGTGCAAGTGGTAGTTTTAACCCTACTGAATATAGGCCCATTTCTATAACTCCTGTTCTATCTAAGATTTTTGAACGTTTACTAGCTAAACGTTTAAGTACATTTGCCGAGCTTAATCGTCTGTTTCCCTTTTTACAGTTTGGATTTCGTAAGGGTCTGAGCACTTGTGATGCACTTCTCACAGTCTCTACCATTGTCCAAAAATCATTAGACTCTGGTCAAGAAGTTCGCTTAGTTGGCCTGGATTTCAGTGCCGCATTTGACCGTGTCAATCATAAGGCCCTGATATTTAAGTTGAAGCAGTTGGGAGTAGGTGGTGTATTTTTAAATATTATTGAACAATTTTTAACAAATCGACATCAAAAGGTTTATGTTGACAATAATTTTAGTGATGAGAGAGAGGTGCTATCTGGTGTACCACAAGGCAGTGTTCTTGGTCCTCTACTGTTTATATTATATACCCATGATATGTGGTTTGGACTGGAAAATAGACTTATAGCCTATGCTGATGATGCTACTCTAATAGCCCCAGTCCCATCTCCTGAGTTGAGAGCATCGGTTGCAGAGTCTTTAAATAGAGATCTGGCTAAGATAAATGTTTGGTGCACTTCATGGGGCATGAAGTTAAATGCAAAGAAAACCCAGAGTATGATTGTTAGCAGATCCAGAACACTAGATCCTCCCCATCCAGATCTTTTAATTAATAACATTCCCATCTCCATATGTGATTCTTTTAAGTTGCTTGGAGTTATGCTTGACTCTAGGTTTACTTTTGAGAATCACATTCGATCTATTTCCTCCTCTATTGCTCAAAAAATTGGCATTTTGAGGAAATCTTACAAAGTATTTGGAGAGCAGACTGTTCTTAAAAATTGTTTTAATGCTTTTATTCTTCCGTGTTTTGAATATTGCGCCCCTGTTTGGAGTTCGGCAGCCAACTCTTATCTTAATTTATTAGATAAAAATTTGAGAGCAATAAAATTTTTAATTCCTGACCTCAAAGTTGATCTGTGGCACAGGCGAGCAATAAGCTCCTTATGCATCTTATATAAAATTTTTAACAATGCAGATCATCCACTGCATCACGATCTGCCCAATTTATATGCCCCTCAACGAGTTACCAGAGGTGTACTAAATGCCAATAGTAGGGCCTTTACGCCTATGAGATTCAACACATCACAGTTTTCAAGAAGTTTCATTCCTAACACAACTAAACTGTGGAATGAACTTCCTAGTGTTGTTGTTGAGTCCTTGGAACTTCAGAAATTTAAAGTGGGTGCTAATACATTTTTAATTAACAGAAACTTATAACTTTAATATTTTATTCATTATCCACACATATATAATATTATAATATTTTTAACATTATAGCATTTAATTTTTTTTTTTTTTTTTTTTTAATTTTCTATTTATTTATTATGTTTTTCTTAATCTTTGTTTCGTTTTTTCCATACCAGGTTTCTTTCCCCGCTGGGGCCCTTGGGCTTATAGCTATTTGCTCTTCCAGTTGGGGTTGTGGCTTGGAACTTTAATAATAATAATAATAATATGGTAAGTTTACATTATTTTTGTATATTTGTACCCAAAACTGCATCCTTTTTGCTCTAATGTTAAAGAAGTTTTAAGGGATCTGTGCGTTGTTCGTTGTGTTTTTCTAGAAAAATTGTTTTGAAACTTTTAAGAACGAGACTTTTGTTTTTGACTCCCTACCACAACAATGTGTGTATTAGGTGGGTTCAGTGAACTACTATTGTTACTAATAGTAGTAGTAGAGGTAGCTAGTACATAGTCATAGTAGTATTAATATCCATAATATCACCATTTTACGCTATTGAAGTAAGAATTGATAGGTAGCAGAATATTCTATATATTTTAGAACTCTTAAATAATAATAATATGAATAATAATAATAATTTTATTATTATTATTTTCAGCATTATTATCATTATTGTTGGTATGACTTATGATAATGATTACGCCACTTTTTTTTGTTATTTTACTGCCCTTATGTTCACGCACATATGGTCAACTTAACCTGGTTTAGTGTGCTGCCGTCAATTGCAGGTCTGGGTACAGACCTACGAAAGGAGACTATTGCAGCGCGTGGCCAAGCACCCTGTGTTTGCCTTCTTCAAGTCTGACAGGCAAGAGATCCGTAAGAAGTGGATCTCTGCGCTAAAACGCAGTGATACTGTCTGGAACTCAGATCATGCTGGCGTGTGTGAGTTGCACTTTTTACCGCATCACTTTCACCAGGTGCTGGACTTGTCAAGACATCGTCATCGACAGTAAGGTCTCAGACAAACTTCCCGTGTCACCGAGCAAGTGGACAAGGACTTGGAGGTATCCCAACAGGGCAAACTCAAATCATTCAAAAGTGGGTACGTAAAGAGGACAGTGAATTTGTTTCTCGTGACCAGAACTTTGACAAAATGGCACGGGTTAGTGTTGGAAGTCAGAATGACTTATAATGTTCATTGTACTAATATTTAGTGTTCATTTATGATCTGAGAATCTATGGAAGCCAATGAGAAGTTAAAACCTAATAATATATTGTTTAGTTTAGTTTTCATTCAGCAACAATGTAGCAGTGATAAATAAATTAGATACATTTAACTTTTTTTCTTATTTCAACAATTGCAACCAATAAATTTCGTTTATACATTGTCATGACTCTCTCTCTCTCTCTCTCTCTCTCTATATATATATATATATATATATATATATATATATATATATATATATATATATATATATATATGAAAACTCAAAAACCTACAGCAAAAAAATCATTACCCTTGGTTTTCGAGCAACATCAAATAATGTTGAAAATGTCTTGATGCCTCTATGCAATTGGCCAATATTCTGAGCTCAGTCCAGGTGTTAAGGGGTCTGTGCCTGGCATAATGTCCTATTTGCCTCCAATTGCTACACACTCCAGGTCCACTCATATTCACTCGATCACCTTCCTTGCAATCTCTTGCTAAGTGTCTCATTCTTTCACATCCATAACACGCTGTTTCTTTCGCATAACTACAATCTTTTATCATATACCCCATTTCTCCACAGTCAAAGCAACTTCCTAGCGCCCAGCGACAGTCAGCCCTCATGTGCCCAACTTTATTGCCCCTCAGACACCTAGGCTCATTCACTTTAGATCTACTACTGTTCCTACCATTCGCGCGACCACTACTCCAACCACTCTGAACCCTACGCCAACCATTCCGACTCTTACTCCTACTTTTATTTCCTCTCGGTTAACGGCCAACATACACACTCTGTTGTTAATTCTGTCCGTAATAATTCTCCAAAAATCTTGACATGACCTCGATCGAGTTCTCTATCGACGCGTCCCGATACGACCGAAACTGGGCAACTTACTCATACTTAAGTTGCGCACAGTGTGTATTGAGGCCTCCTCTTTTCCATAACCCTCAAATTTACGGTCCTCTAACATCTCCAGCAGATCCTCACATAACAATCTCTAACCTACCCATCTCATCTTCTCTTTTCTTTTATACGTCACGTACTCACCTACTTCATTCGGAACTGTATTCCAAAACTTCTTCATCAGCTCCTTATTCTCATTTATTCCATCTTCACTAAATCTCATTCGCGCCAAGGACTGTAGGCGATTCGAATAGAAATTCACATCCTCATTTTTACCCATTCTCGCTTCCTCAAATCCATTTGACTTCTTATATTTTACACTCATTTTCATTCTCTTGCATTGCTCTATCATTCTCTTTTTCACCACATCCCCCTTTGGCTCACCCACACTCGTAATCGTCCGGTAAAAATCTTTTATAGAACATCCAGAAACTCGCCCAACTCTTTTACCCAGAACCTATTATCCTCCCCCAATTCCTCCTTACAATAACTCTTGTACTCTTCAAAAACACTTTTACGTCTTTTGTTTCTTCCACCTTAAACTTGTTCAAGTTTGGCACTTCTCTGATCAATATACTCCGATGAACCTCAGCATCACTTTCACTCTCACTCACTTCTCTCCCACTTTCACTCATACCCTCATTTGAGCTGAAGCACAAGGAGTCAATGCTAGCCAGTCGGGTACTTTCCTGTCGGTCTGGGCGTCGATTCTTTGGGGTCTTCTTTTTTTTCGGTGCTTAGTGCCTTGCAGGGTATCATTCAAGTCTGTCAGACCTTTTGTCTCTGTCAATTCTGTTCCAACTGGAGTAGAAGCCCCACCACCACCGATTGCCCAAACTTTTCCCATCCTATCGTTCAGCATCCGAATCAATCTTTCCTCCATTCGCACCTTACTGTCCATAATCCTCTCTTTCATCTATCACATTATCCTCTTCAACCAATCATTCTCCTCTCTCAACTTCGCATTTTCTCGGTCTTTCTGAAGCAATAATTCGTTCAACCTTCTCACTTCCATCTCCATAGCCCCGATCTGTTCCCTCTCCATCAAGGACAAAAAGAACACGGACTCTCACTCCTCTCCTTCCTTAAACCACCGCGCAGTCCCTATTCGGGTGCCAAAAATATGTGGCAGCAGGGTCGCGACTCCCTCACCAACAATCCCCGACTCCCTGACAAAGCCAACCCGGTTGTTCGAGGAGAGGGCAATGAGGAGAGAGTATAATTTTAATTTTATTAAAAATACAGATAACAATAATACTAGCCCAAAACCTCTTACAAAATATAAACCTTTTATATCAAACTTAATATAATATCCTGATATATATATATATATATATATATATATATATATATATATATATATATATATATATATATATATATATATATATATATACGAGTATATATATATATATATATATATATATATATATATATATATATATATATATATATATATATATATAAAGGGTCTTTCAACAAGGACGCTCGAGTTTTGTCAGGCGATAGTGGCCATGTTGTTACAGTAACATCTGGCAACCTCATTATGTACTGTTTAGTAGTACCTGGCAGGTCACGATGGAAGGTTATAGCGTTGAACAGCGTGTGAAAATCATCAAATGTTATTATCAAAATCCGTGCTCCGTTCGATAAACGTTCCGCGCATTACGTGATTTCTACCCCCGCCACAATCGTCCTGCCGAGTCCACTGTTCGACGCTTGGTGGCCAAATTTGAGGCAAAAGGGTTGATCAACAATTATTCAACATCCTTACGTCGCCAAAACGCAAGGTCTGCTGAAAACATCGCTGCCGTAAATGAGAGTGTACGGGAAAATCCGATGTAGTCAATTTCTCGTCGTTCACAAGAACTTGGCCTTTCTGCGACTCCAGTTTCGCGAATTATGCGTAGGGACTTGGGTCTGCACCCGTACAAAATCCAACTTACTCAGGAACTTAAGGTAAACGAACATAGACAATGCTGTGTGTTCATTGATTGGGCTCTAGAGCAGTTGGAAGTTGCCCCAAATTTCCCCCCAAAAATCATCTTCAGCGACGAGGCCCATTTTTGGATGAATGGATTTGTGAACAAGCAAAATTGTCAGATTTGGGTTGAAAACAATCCACATTAGATACACCAGCACCAATAGCCCCCCAACAAAGTCACTGTTTGGTGCGGATTTTCGTCTAACGGAATCATCGGTCCGTATTTTTTTGAGAACGAAGATGGGATTGTCATCACCGTCAACGGCGAGACCTACAGATCGATGATAATCAACTTCTTGTGTCCTAAACTGGATTATATGCCTGATATGGTGACTGACGACATGTGGTTCCAACAGGACGGCACTACGTGCCACACTGCGCACGCCACGATAGACATTTTGCACCAGCGATTTCAGGGCAGGGTCATCTCGCGCGGTGGCGACGTCAACTGGCCACAGAGATCATGCGATTTAACGCCATTAGACTACTTTCTCTGGGGGTACCTTAAATTGCAGGTCTATACTAATAATCTGCAAACAGTTGATGTCCCCAAAGTCAACATAACGAACACTATCCAGGAAATTCAGCCAGATTTAATGCGACAAAGTCATCGAAAATCGGGCCTCCCGAATACGTTCCACCAAGCGAAGCCGCGGCGTACATTTGAACGACGTCATATTCCACACTTAATGCCATAAAATTTACTTTCAAATCTAAAATAAATTGAGTGAATATATCGCACACAACTTGTTTTATTTACATTTGGAAATTAAGCGACCTTATTGAAAGACCCTTTATATATATAAAGCGGAGTGCACATAACATTAACCTAATGAGAGATATGCTAGTTGACAATACCATTATTAAAAGAAAAGAGGTTAATAAAGCTAGGCTAAACATCTTAGAAGCCATATTAATAAACAAAGATAAGCCAGCTATCAACAGTGAAGCGACAAGCTGGAATCGAGCATTAAAATTATTTTAAAATTCTACTCACTGGACTGGTCTGTTTCCTCTAACGTTACGCTGGACCTAGCCGGAATAAATACCCCTTAAAAATCGTAACCTCCAAAATTATTTTCATCCCTTAGCCTTGGAAGCCAGCGAACCAGGTCATGAATTTCAGACCTATCTCATTGCTGGAGACCGTTGGCAAGGTTTTTGAGAAAATTCTCAACAGCAGATTATCAAAACACCTGTCAGAGTACTCTCTGTTGAACGAGGAACAACACAGATTCAAAAGACACCAAAGCATGGAAACAGCCATAGCCCACATGCTTTAACACGCAGCGGCATGGTGGGCCAGGGGGTGCTGGATCGACGTCGTTTGCAGAGACGTGAAGAAGGCCTTCGAAAAAGTTTGGATCGACGGTCTAGAGTACAAAATCTCACGACTAAGACTCACCCCCACTTCGAAAAGATCCTCTGTAGCTACTTGACCAACAGGCAAGCTGCCATTGCCTTCGAGAAGTATACAACGGAAGCCTTTAAGCTCCTGTCTGGCGTCCCTCAGGGAGGATGCCTCAGCTCAACTTTCTACACCATCTTTACGAGAGGTCCCCAAACCAACTGATGGGAGAACTCTCAACATCTAATATGTGACGATATTACCCAAGTTGCGGTTCGGATAACAAATTCTGCGAGGATGATGGCCAGAGCCACGGCAGCAGAAGATTGAAAGATCTCCAGGTTCGAGAAACGCTGGAAAATACAGACTAACGTATCAAAATTCTCAGCAACAGCAATAGAGAGACGTCGTGCCGTCCCTCTCAATCGAGAAAACTCCGAAATTGACTACTCACCGCACGTGTCAGTCCTTGGCTACAAACTTGCCAGTACTGGCATGAACAGAAACGACAGCTCCAGGATTGGATACGACAGCACTGAACTCGACAAACTCTCCGATTTAGAAACCTCAGCACAACCAATAAAAAGAAGTTGTACACCAGTCTAGTCAGATCGAAACTGGTGTACCCTGCTATTCTGCTCAACGCGGCTTCAAGGAAAAATATGACAAGACTCCAGAGAGTGCAAAATCGAGGCCTCTGGTTTATTACCAACGCTAACTGGTATGAGCATCAGACATCCAGAAGCCTCCATGAAGAAACAGGTCTTGAACCATTAAACACACCTCTATAAAAAAGGCCGAGACATCTCCCTATGGAGACTGTAGCGGCTCTAGACCCAGAGGCAGAGGGAGGTGTATACAAAAGATACCTCCCCAGCACCAGAATAACGGAACCTGTACCAAAGTACAACTAAAAGGATAAAAAATGCGAAACAATAATATTAAAAAAAATCCCAAAATGGGACAAATTAGAATAAAAATAACAAATACAAAATAATTAAAAGATCCCGCAATGGGACAACATTAACAAATAAGAAAAAATAAACAAAATAACAAATGGAGATGGCCCGTTCACCGGGCACCCACACACATACATATCTGACTACCACTTCCTTCCTTTTGTCACTATTACCCTGCCCCCTCTTATTCTATCTTTCTCTTTCAAGATCAAGACTCAAGATTTCTTTCATTCTGTCAGATCCTCACTCCACTCATTACATCCGTAGAGGAGGAAAGAACATATCAAAACGCTCCGAAGATGATCGGATAAATCGAAAGCTTAGCAATTCAGTTTGGCTTTTACCAAACACATTCATTTAAAAGAGAGATGAATACAGGACAAGTGATCCACCATCTAAAAGATAGAATAAACAAGATAGTTAGAAGAAGAGAAGTTGCCAAAGGAAATTAATTAAGGCGAAATACACCATGGTCTTCAACAAAATTTGCATTCAAGAAAGACTACTACCCAACTACACTAAGATATATATATATATATATATATATATATATATATATATATATATATATATACATAATATACAATTTCCAGATGGCCTTACAAATTTATTGCCCCCCCCAAAAAAAAAAAAAACCCGGCCGGCGTAAAATTAAGATTGAATTGGCCAAAGTTACTGGGTGTACCCTCAAATTTCTTTCGAGCTCGCGAGTCGGGGTGGGTGGGAAAGGGAAGGTGAGGCAGGCCCGCGCTCTTCGGGAAGAGGGAGGTTCCTTAGGGGTATCTCGTCTTAGGAGATTATAGAAATGTACACCCAATAAAAGAAGAAAAAAGTATATATATATATATATATATATATATATATATATATATATATATATATATATATATATATATATAGCAGGAATATGAAGACCCAGGTGATTACTCTACTCATTTATTGGCCGGACGTTTCGGACCTTTACTAGGACCATCTTCAGCGACTATGCCGACTAATGAGAAGGAAGAGGAACATTAATTAATAACAGTTAAAAGAATGCATTAAAAAAAGCTGAAGAAGGCAAGTTAAAATAATAAAATTGACAATTATTAAAATTAAAGTAAAAACACTAATAATAATATATAGAATTAAATAATATTACCCAGTGTGATTTAAAAAAAATAATAGAAAGTAAAATTATAACATAAACTGACTTGATTATCACATATTAAAAGTTACTGAAGTAAACAAAAAATAACCTATTATATTGAATTGTAAAAAAAGCAAAAAAAAAAACCCGAAAACAAATCAGAATGAACAAAGTGACTAACTTTTATCGTGGGAGTTGAGAAATCAACTAACTTAACATATAAAACTACTAACGAAATTTGTTCGGTTGGTCGGTTCGCTAGTTAATGTATTGAAGTGTTGGTTGGTTATATTGTGAATAGTTCAATTGAGGAGGAGTAATTATTTAGGTTTGGATTTATTTTATTGATATATAGTGACTCTAAGATTTTCAAATCGAGAGAAGTTAAGGCTGAAGATAATATAGTAAATGAATTAGAATTAACAGGATGATGGTAATACTCTGAATGTTGACTGATGGAAGAGGCTTCAGGTTTAGAAATGGGAACACCAGTCCTATGAGACAAACCCAAGTGCTTCGCGATCCTGCATTTGAGTTGTAAGCCAGTTTGGCATACATAACGACTGTGGCAGGTCGTACATGTATAATTGTAAATTATACAGGATCGCAAGCCCAAAGGGATTGGTTCCTTATGGAGAAAAAAGGAGGTGCATCTCTCGCTATGCCGTTACGCACATTTTTCATTTTTCTTCCGCCAAAAATGAGGTGGTGTTCTTCTATCGCCATCAACGGCTCCACTCCGACCCGGACTTGTTACTAAACGGGGATTTTCTGGAAGTGGTGGATTCACACCGTTTCCTTTGTCTTGTTTTCGATCGACGCCTCACCTAGGATGCCTATCTTCGCAACCATTAGTTTTTTGTACTTGCGCTATGAACATTCTAGGTTCCGTGACGTGACGTCACGGTTGCCGCGAACCGGGCGGATGTCATAATTATATTCTGCTGGGTTCCTGGAAATGTTGAAAATGTAGAGAATGAGTGAGCCAATAAAAATACTAGAGAGTCCTTGAGAGCTGGGCGTTCAGACCAGCATTTCGCTCATCCTGATAGCGACAACATGTCAGGAATCAGGGCAGCCCCCTGGCTGCTTGGCAAAGAAAATGTGAGACGGCTATTGCACCGTGACTGTTCCCATGCCCCCTTCAAAAGCCGTGACGGCTTCTTGTCCCTTTATATGGTCTTGGAATTGGGCACACTCGATGGACGCGTGGCCACTTGATGGAGCGCTCCCTTACACCACACTGCGACGACTGCGTTGTGCCTTAGGTGGTTTGGCGCATTCTTGTTGAATTTCCCAGCCTGGACGATTTTCGCGCACGTTACCTATCCCGCTATCAGAATCACTATCTCTTGTCTCGTGTACGCGAGACTGGTTCTTGCTCTGACTTGTGGACTATCTGACTTTTGGGAAGAAGATGGCTTCTTCCATTTTATTTGTCTCTCTTTGGTGTTGGTTGCCTTTTCTTGCGCCGAGGGAGGCGTACGTTAATTTACTTTGAATTTCCTTGGACAGATGTTGGGATTGATTTGATAACTTTATCATTGTTATTGCACTGACCTTAACAAAATTCTGGTGATATCATTATCTCTGTACTTATTTAAGAGCTAAGTGAATGACCATGAGTTACGCCGATAAGAGAGTGAAGGTACTATGGCAAACTGACTGTTTTATTTATGTGGTGTGACAGAACTACCGCACATGCCATACCGTCAGCAGACTTTGACCCATCTGTAAAGATGGATTGGCAAGGTTGGGGGAATTTCTCGTGAAAACGACAAATTTCGCAGAGGACAGTTGGGAGTGTTGTCGATCTTGCTGTTTGTTCTGTAGGTACGGCCAAAGTATTTCAACTCTGCATCTTGCTTCTAGTCAGATCGGGGGCGATTTAAGTTTCGAGCAAAGGGAGTAGGTTGGGCTAGATTTAAAGGCTCCAGTGACGATGCGTGGAGCTTGGTGATGTGCTGGATATAATTTTTGGATTAAGGATCTGGATGCTGCTCAGTAAAGGTGGCTTCCAATATTGAGTCTGGACAGGATGAAAGCTTCATGTAGATACAGTAGCGTGTTTGTCTCTGCTCTCCATTGATGATGCAAATGTTTGTTCATTATAGTGATGACTTTGTTACAGCGCTTTTAATGTCTAATATGTGTTCTTTCCAAGTAACTCTCTGATCTAGTATCAGTCCGACAAACTTTGTTTTATTTTGGAAAGTGATTGGTTGTTGGTTACGAGTTAAAAGGATATGAGGAATGCGTCTTTTCTTGTGAAATTAACGGCTATTGTTTTCTCGGTAGGGATTGTGAAACAGTACCGTGATGAATATTCTTCAATACCGCCGATTACTTCATGTAGCGATTTGACACTTCTGTTGGAATGGTGCCTGAAAAAAAATTGCCAGGTAGTCTACATATAGAGACTACTTAGAGAATGGTACTTCTAAGGCCAGGTTGTCTATAGCTATAATAAACAGAGTCGTGCTAAGCATACTTTCCTGCGGAATGCCCTCGTATTGAATGTACTGCGTAGACAGAGTTCCTTATATTCTAACCGTAAATTCTCTACCGCTGATAAAGTTATGAATAAAGAATGCTATTGGACCTCTGATTCCCAGCCTATGTACCTGGGAATCAGCTTTTACACAGTTACCATCGGTGAACGAGCGACCGGCGTCGTTGTCTAGGATAGTCAAGGGATCTAGTGTAGAGCGGTTTTTCCTGTATCCGTATTAGTTTCAGGACCAAAGGTTGTTTGTTTATGGTACCGCTTCATCCTAGAGTTGACCATTTTCTCTAACAGTTTACGCAGACACTGGTCGAGGGAGATAGGTCTATAGCTTGTTGGATTCGATAGGTCTTTCCCAGGTTTCAAGACTGAGAGGACATACGCCCTACGCCATTCATCTGGGAAGGAACCATTTTTCCAGATACTCTTGCAGATTTGTAATAACAGCTCTAAGCCGTTTGGGTGGATCTTGCGGATGATTAAGTTAGATATTTTGTCGTCTCCTGGCACTCTATCCAGGATTTCTTGCAAGGATGTTTTTAACTCACTCAAGGAGAATAAATTGTTGTACGATAGGGGTCTATTGATGGAGGAATCTAATTCTGTTGATACTATTTTGGTTTCCTGTGATAATAAATTTTCGTTCTGGGAGCCTTTTGGTATTGTACTGAGGAAATTTTCTGTAATGTGGGTAACTTCTGCTTGATCACTAACGATGCTGCAGTTTATAAGAAGTACAGGAAGGTAAATATGTCTTAGATTCCCTGACATATTTTCTAATTTATCGCCATACTTTTGAATTGTGTATACCCTTATTTAATGTTGATAAGTACTCTTTTTAGAATGCTCGTTGGACTTCTTTGAAGGTCTTTTGAGTGATGACACGTGTTTTTCTGTAGTTAATATAGTTAGTTAGCGTTTTAGATGTTCTAACGTCTATGAGCTCTGTCTCGTTCCCTTTTGAACTCTTGGCATTGATTTTTTTCAACATAGGCTGGTGCGTTTTCCAGGTTTTGGGTTGGTCTTGGGAATGTGTTTAATAGCTGCTTACTGGAATTCTTCTGTGTAAGAGCAGATATCCATTTCTTCCGATGGCTTTTCTGAACTGGACTGGAGTCTGGCTGTCATTGAGGCAAAAGCGGACCAGTTTGTTCGGTGATGTTCCATCTTTGTTTGCGTGTGGGAACGGTTTGAACTAAGACTTCTGTCATTACCGGGTAGTGAGCGCTACCACTTAGAACGGGATAAACATTGTCTTGAGTTTTAATGGGGTGGAGCCAAGGTTCAGGTCTATAATGGAAAATGGTTTGTTGGTGGTATTGTGTTGAAAAATGCGTGTTCTATTACATTTGTTAGGTTGAGTCATTTGGTGTTTGTTTCGTTGTCGTGTTAGTGGTGACTCCTGGCATTCAAATCGCCAAGAACGAGAAAGAGTTTGGGGTAATTTTTCGAAGATGAGCTTGAGGCCTTGGCGATTAAAGCAAAAATTAGAAGGCAGGTATACCGAGCATATACTCATAAGCTCTGATCAGTCTAGCCGAAATGCTATGGCATTTAAGGGTGTATTTAAATTGTAGGGGTGTATGGGATATTTTGGAGAGCGTAAATTGTATTACCTTGGGTTGACTGTGTTTATGAAATGGCAGTGGTAACTGAATTTCAGATAAAGATGTAGATTTTTGTGCATACTGCATATCTCACTGAGAGAGATGTACGCTGGATCTTCTTCATGGATGATGTCTTGGAGTGATTCGAAATTAGCCCGGAGGCCACGAAAATTCCATTTCAGGAATTGAGTTTGTTTGTTTATTGTTTCGCTTTGTCTATCTATTTTCCGGATTTAAAGGCCCCGGGATGGGCAGAGCTGCCAGGTTTTGAATAGGCTTTGAGTATTGTCAGTTTTGATGCATTTGGTATTGCTAGGTTTTACCTAAGGGCGCTGTAATCTTGGTATTTTGCTTGGTAGACGGGGTTCTCGCTGGATGGTAGATGAAAGTGATCATTGTGAGCTCAATCTTGTCGGTGGGGTTATTTTTCTAGGAGTTTTTACATAGATGTCAGGTTCCTTAGTTATACTCAAATCATCTACAGACGCTCATGTCTTTTTTTTACTTTGGCGGAGAATTGGGTAGATCCATTCACTGTGCTGAGCTTTAAGGAAAGCTGGTATCTTTTTTAGTTTTTAACAATCCTATTTTCCGATGGAGTGCTCTACTCTGACTGTGCTATCTCCTTGTATGTAGGAGCAGAGCCGTGAGTATCTGGTTTCATTAGTTCCGAGGCTTTGGAACTTATGAGTGGGAATGCGAGTAGCTCGCTCTAGTAGCATACAGTCAGTTGCTTTGACTTCAGGATTTTTTGTTTTAGAGGAGAAGGAGGTGACAGATTTGGATGATTCTTGGTGGCTTCTTTACTGATGTCGCCTTAGGCAGTTCTGCGTGGTAGTGCTTAGTGATTGGAGTTTCAGTATTTTAGGCATGATTAGGTTTTACCTTTAGGCTTTAGAAAGGACATGAGCTGGTTTCCCTGTGTTTGAGGATTGTTTTAGATTTCTTCAGTTCTGATGTTGATTAGTAAATCAATTCGATGGTTTGGGTTTTGGGGGTGGAAACAACCTTGTCATATCTCCTTGTGTTCAACGATTTCAGCTATTCATCGATGAAATTTAATGCTTGTTATATTCTTATGCTGAAACGGATTATTCTAATGGGTACTTCATGGTGGAAAATTAAATGTTGACAAGTTCTCCTGAAAGCGCGGTGGTTATTTCCACAGTTAATGCATATATTTACTGCGCTGCAATGTTCGCTGCTATGGCACCTTTCGGCACATTTAAAGCATAATTGTTGGTCGCTTCTGCAATAGTTGGCTGGATATCCAAATAATAGACAAGATCTGCATTGAATTAGATAGAACATTTCTCCTTGGATGACTATTATTGTTCCTTCGAATCTGATTGCTTGGGGATGGTTTGCTGTTTTAAAGTAATTTTAAAATTTTTCAGTGAGTCAAACGGGCGGGCGGTTTTTTCTCAAAGATGAAAACCGAGTCTATTTGATGACGGTCATCTTCGAATAGTCTTTGAATGCTTTTGCATATACATGCCTCTGTGCTTTTGGACCCTGGCATAAATCTGCGAAGTAAGACCGTACCGAATCTTGTGTTATGACTAATTTGCTTGTAGATTTTACTTCATTGTCTCTCAAGGCTGTGAGAGCTAGTAGTTGCTTATATATTTTTTTCTGATTTGGCTTTAACAGTAACCTTCTCTGTTCGATCGGAATAAATTGAGAATTCTGCCCGAGACTCTCCAGTAACTACCTTCAGTCGCTCTCGAAGCTCGAGTGCACAAAACGGTTCGTTTGTTGTTGTTTTGATTATTATGTACCGTGACCAACAAGCCGGTCCGAATATTTTTTTGGTCGTTTATTTTTCGTTGTTCATTCTTTTGTTTAATTGATTGGGTTGATAAAATATAATTATCCATGGCTGCAAGAAAAATATTCGCCACCCCTCCTCGTAACGGCCAACACTGACCCGATAAAGTGAACGGCACTACTGGGTGCCTTTGATTGGCCGCGGCAGCTATCACTTGGTGGGGTGGGATATGCCTTCTCTGAAAGCCTTTAGAAAATCCTAGATCAAATCCTACACGTTGCTTGGCAGGCAGTTCAGGATAACGGATCCTGCTTGGTGAGTATCTTAAGAGCGGTTAGGATCAACGCACCTAACATCGGCTCGTAGGAGAGATTCGTGTTCAGCTCCTTTGGACCTCAGGATGTTGATCAAGGGGGTATATAAGCAGTAGAAGAATGTGTAGAGAAAGTGAATTAGTAAAAGCGGTGGATGGAAGGACGGAGGCAAGGTGAAAGAGCGTTGGTACAAAAATACGAGGTAGTGGTTAATGTAACGAAGAGAGGCAGCCTAAGCTAGGACCGAAGGAGTAACTGATCCCCGTCAGCAAGGAAGTCAGGAAAACACATCGTCAGGCACCTTACTCGAACGTCGTATAGTGGAACTTGTAGAGGCCGCACTGTGCAGAAGACCGTTGGCTTCCGCTGTCCAAGAAAAAAATTACTCTAATATTTACCAATTTCTCCATAAAATTCACACGCAGGAGGTTAGAGAATTTGGACGGAAACCAACCGAGGTAGAGTTATTTTTCTCCGGTTTGGCAAA
The DNA here is from genome assembly GCA_963969495.1 of Ceratothoa steindachneri. Lineage (NCBI taxonomy): Eukaryota > Metazoa > Arthropoda > Malacostraca > Isopoda > Cymothoidae > Ceratothoa > Ceratothoa steindachneri. Next base: position 158,597,253 of record OZ018321.1, on the reverse strand, counting down.
AGCGAATACAGTAGTCATTCCCAAAGAGTCTGAGAGGGTACCTTAAGTCCTTATCCTCCTGAACAAATCTTGCAGAAATGCCGTTCCTCGCTTACCTAGGGGAGGAATGATCGAATACGGGACATTGTCCGAACCAAGGGCAGTATCCACGCATGAAGCGAGAGTCGAAGCAACTCACTCAACTTGTGAATCTTTCGTTGGAGGGTTCTGCGCCTTTTGAGGTAAAGTCCAGACGGCGCACTTCACCAATGTGGAGAAAGTGGTCGCAAAAGACTGCTACGGACGCAAGGTCTAAGATTGCAGTCCCGTCTTCTTCAGAACGGGAGGGAAGGTCTGTGAGAACTTATCCTGGATACTTTTGACTAGCTTTCACACCTGTGCAAGAGGGGGCCTTCCCGTTAAGTGAAGACAAGAAGAGCGGCGTGCGTGCTTCGAAACATACCGGAATATAGCCCTAGCTCGACGAAATTCCCCGACATTGAAGTCGTTGGGGCGGATCAACAAGTGGGCGGCGTGCAAAACGGCAAGATGTTGTAAGATTAGTAGTTAGACTAGAGGCGATGAGGCTGCCGGGGAATAACTCGACGGCCTCATCCATCGACCTAAAGTACTCGACTGGCACAGAGAAATCATTAATTTTTTTAAAAATATAGACAACCACGCCTGTCTCAATCGCCACACGGTGCGATTTTAGGCGGCAGCGGCGCAGAGAATGATAGCTGAATTGTTAAGTGGTCACTACGATGAAAGTCATCGACCGACTTCTATCTAAAATCAGGCTGTGCATCTGGAGAGCACAGTAACAGATCGAGGCCAAATAATGAAGCGGTTCTAGGGCAGTGATGCGTAAACTCAACCACATTTATAGCACCCATTTCAAACTCATCGATAAGGTTAGCAAGGACCTGACCCCTGTGATCGATCGAGTAGTCTCCCCAGAGACGGAGTCTACCCTTCAAATTCCCGAGCAATAGAAAAGGTCTCGGCAACCGTGTCATGGTGCAGCGGAAGTCCCCAGATCGAAGTCTACTGACGGTGGAATTCACACAGAAATAACAGTATACTTCCTACTCAAGTGTAGTTGCAATGTCACTGCCTGAAATGAAGTATTTATAGAAAATAGAAGAAAAGAAACATCATGCCAGGTGTGAATCACGCATTCTCCTTCCTGTCCCCTTTCCAGTGTCGGTTATGTCTCAAAACCCTTATACACAGTGAACGCGCTTAGCATGTTCACCTCCATATATATATATATATATATATATATATATATATATATATATATATATATATATATATATATATATATATATATATTCATATTGTGGGGAAATCAATATCACGAGGACAAACAGACGCTAGTTTGTTTACACAGCGTCAACAGTTACGATCCATATGTTCCGATACTTTACCCCCCCACCTTTTGCCCAGCTGTCCCCAAAATGCTCGAGATCGCTCAGAAAGAAGGATTACAATCAGCAGGTTTCGTAGTCCGTTAATATAAACACAGGAGGGTGGGATGGCATTTAGAATAAAAATCTATGAACAGGTTCACTGTCCCCTCCGATTGTTATTCCCGAATAGCCCCAACCAGCGTCTCCTTCGCTCAGAGAGACGGCCAGCTGTTTTTCCGAGTCAGCCTTAAGTCCGCGAGAAGGTTCCCGTACAACTCGTCTCGAATCATCGCATCAAAGAGTTTCTCGTTCAAGGTTATCCAACGCCAGACTCCCTCTAGTTAAAGATAAAAGAAATCCCAAACTTATTCATGCTCGTTAGTTACCATTCCGTACTAAAGTGAATTTTTGAGTCAACCATCGCGTAGTACTCATTGGTAGTATTAATTTTTACTTAGATCCTAGTTGAGGATAAAGTCGGTCTATAATTTTTGTTAATTGATTGTGGTTAGCTCGTTAATAGTGTTAATTAGTTTTTTGGGGCGTATTCCAATTAACGGAAAGTGTGGGTGGTAAGGTTGAGTTAGGTAGAGCGCTACTTGTTTCGTGGTTGCATAAGTACCATTACCGTACATCGGGCAGGTTTTGACGGACATAGGTAAAATGTCGTCGTTCGAAAGATTCCACCGTCAAGGACAAATTCTTGGACTAGCAGGCAAAGATCTAGTTGCCTACGTCCCGGAAGAAGAAAGGATAGAGAGAGAAGAAAGAAGACTACAGTGGAAAAGGGAAGCAGAAGAAAAAAAAATACAGATGGAAAGAGAGGCAGAAGAAAGAAGAAGACAGATAGATAGAGAAGTAAAAGAAAAAAGAATACAGATGAAAAGAGAACCAGGAGAAATAAGAATACAGATGAAAAGAGAAGTAGAAGAAAGAAGAACACCGATGAAAGAATAGCAAAAGAAAGAATAATAGAGATGGAAAGTAAAACAAAAGAAAGAAGAATACAAATGGAAAGAGAAGCTGAAGAAAGATAAATACAGATGGAAATAGAAGCAGAAGAAAGAAGAATACAGATAGAAATTGAAGCAAAAGAAAGAAGAATATAGATTGAAAGAGAACAGGTGCAACCGGAAAGATAAGCCGAAGAAAGAAGAATACAGATAAAATGAGAAGCAGAAGACAGAATAATACAGATGGAAAAAGAAGCAGAAGAAAGAAGAATATAGATGGAAAGAGAACAGGCGCAAGCGGAAAGAGAAGAGAGAGAACGAATACTCGCACATGAAAGGGCCATTGTATACCGGCCTGGAGCTACGCAAGTACCTACGACGAAACCCCAGCAAAATATTGTGACGATGGATGAAGAAGGAACCATAGAAGCGTTATACCCATGTGAACCTCTTCAAGTGGTGAACACGGTGTGCGTAGAGTCAGATAAAGAGTATCCTCTACTTTCATTATCATTCCCCCAGGACGACCCGTCCACTAAGTTAGATTTAAACCCCCACCTTGGACCGCTCATAGATTCACTAGTGTCCGCTTGAGTGATGAAAAAATTAAGTTCAGCTTCCACGGTAATGGCCGTACCCATATCAGAGGCTGAACTCAGGGTGCTGTTAGCCGTGCAAGGCGTTAAAAGCCCTGTCGCCTTCCAGGACTTATCGGGGAAGGTTGGGCTCGTTGTGCAAATCTTTTGAGACGGAGTCCCCTCTTTAGGAGGGTTTCGCGTCTCCGGGTCACCCAGTCCAGCCCGAGCTGGGGGTGTAAAAGACGAAGCTTATTTGATGTTGCTGTTTTTTTTCGGGAGGCGCGCGGCCGTTTTGCCTTAGGTAAAAGGGTCACGCTGGAGGAAAGGCTAGATGGCGGTTTTAGACGAGGATGGGTATGAACCCTTTGTCCTGCCAGCTCTACCATGGAAGAACCCAGGAATGGATGGTGGAGAACCCGCAGAAGGGTTCCGAATGGGCGCTGGACGACCGTGCTCGTAGAACTGGAGAGGCAAAAGCAGAGGGTGTTTTTTTTTATTTTGAGGCGTAAGGCGTCCCAGGTAGCATTGGGCGAGCCGAGACAAAGTCCTTATCCTCGCAAAAGGAGAGACGATCCACAGCCGCAATGGCTAGGATTTCCTTCTTGAAGAAAGATTTGAGTTTCCCTAAATCAGATCTAGCTTAAAGGACAAAGTATGTCGCCGAAAAGAGAAAGGAAAGAAAAGTTTCGAACAGCTCAACTATGGCATTTTTGCGATGCGTGTCACTTTGTTTCGGACAGGTTCTCATGACGTCATCAAAAAGAGTAAGATTTCTGAGGATATCTCTCGAAGCGTCCAACTAAAGTCAAACTGTACCAAACAAGATGACGTGCTTCGGAAAATTGCCATCACTAAGCTAATCGAGCTTTTATTCTAAATAACCTAATGACTAATTAAATTCCAATCAAATATTAATTCCATAAATTTTTTACCGGAATTTTGAATAAGAGTAGTGCAGGCATTTTTAGGCAACTAACGCCTGTATTACTTCTTTGTATCGTTGCAATGATGGAATCAATTCAAGATTTGACATCTGAGGTGCCTCATCTTGAAATTCCATAAATGAGGTGTTTTACCTTAAATTGAGGTTGCGCCAGGTGCCTATTCTTGAATTGAACGACTTTAGTCAATGTGTTTATCCTGAAGCCATTCAAGATTTTGCTCCCGAGGTATCTGATAAAGGAAAAGAAAACGGGTCTTAAAAAGAGACGGCCTCCGAAAGTGATTTAGACCCTAGTATAACCTGACCTAATTAAACCTAACTTTTCTAGCCTAACCTAACCCAAGAGACGAGATGCCTATTCTTGAAATGAGGTTGCTCGAGGCGTCTGTTTGAAATGAGGCTGCTCGAATGGTCTATTCTTGAAATGAGGTTGCTCGAGGTGTCTTTTAGAAATGAAGTTGCTCGAGGTTCCTATTTTTGAAATGAGGCTGCTTGAGGTGTATTTTTGAAATGAGGTTGCTTGAGGTGTTTATATTTGAAATAAAGTTGCTCGAGGTGTCTATTTTTCAAGAGATTACACGAGACGCCTGTTTTTGAAATGTGGTTCCTCGAGGTGTCATATTGAAATAGTTGCTCAAGGTAACTATTCTTAAAATGAGGTTGCTTGGGTGCCTATTTTTTAAATGAGGTTGCTCGGGCGCCTATTCTTAAAATTAGGGTTGCTCGAAGTGCTTATTCTTAAAATGTGGTTACTCGAAGTGCCTATTCTTGAAATGAGGTTGCCTGAGGTGTCTTTTGAAATGAGGTTCCTCGAGATTCCTATTCTGGAAATGAGGTTGCTCGAGGTGCCAATTCTTGAAATGAGGTTGCTCAAGGTGCCCAACCTTTAAATGAGGTTGGAAGAGGTGCTCATTCTTTAAATAAGGTTGCACGAGGTGCCTATTATTGAAATGAGATTGCTCGAGGTGTATTTTTGAAATGAGGTTGCTTGAGGTGTATTTTTGAAATGAGGTTGCTCGAGGTGTCATATTGAAATAGTTGCTCAAGGTAACTATTCTTAAAATGAGGTTGCTTGGGTGCCTTTTTTAAATGAGGTTGCTCGGGCGCCTATTCTTAAAATGAGGTTACTCGAGGTGCCCATTCTTTAAATGAGATCGCTGGAGGTGCCCATTCTCTAAATGAGGCTGCTCGAGGTATCTATTTCGGAAATGAGGTGGAACGAGGTGCCTATCCTCGAATGAGGTTGAATAAGGTGCCTATTCTTGAAATGAGATTGCTCGAGGTTTCTTTTTGAAATGAAGCTGCTCGAGGTGTCTATCCTTGAAATGAGGTTGCTCGAGGTGTCTTTCTGAAACGAGGTTGCTCGAGATTCCTATTCTTGATATGAGGTTGCTTAAGGTGCCTATTCTTTAAATGAGGTTGCTCGAGGTGCCCGTTCTTTAAATGAGGTTGCTCGAGGTGTCTATTTTTGAAATGAAGTTGCACGAGGTGCCTATTCTTGAATGAGGTTAAACGAGGTGCATATTCTTGAATGAGGTTGAATCAGGTGCCTATTCTTGAATGACGTTTAACGAGGTGCCTATTCTTGAAATGAGATTGCTCGAGGTTACTTTTTGAAATGAGGTTGTTCGAGGTTCCTATGCTTGAAATGAGGTTGCTCGAATGGTATATTCTTGAAATGAGATTGTTTGAGGTGTCTTTTTGGAATGGGGGTGCTCGAATGATCTATTCTTGAAATGACTTTGCTCGAGATGTCTTTCAAAATGAGGTTGGTCAAGGAGTCTATTTTGGAAATGAGGTTGCTCAAGTGTCTTTTTGAAATGAAGTTGTTCGAGGTTCCTATTCTTGAAATGAAGTTGCTCGAATGGCCTATTCTTTAAATAAAGTTGCAAGAGGTGCTCATTCTTTAAATGAGGTTGCACGAAGTGCCTATTCTTGAAATGAAGTTGCTCGAGGTGTCTTTTTGAAATGAGGTTGATCGAGGTGTCTATATTTGAAATGAGGCTGCTTGAGGTGTCTATTTTTCAAAAGATTACACGAGATGCCTGTTCTTGAGATGTGGTTGCTCGAGGTGTCATATTGAAATTGTTGTTCGAGGTGACTATTCTTGAAATGAGGTTGCTTGAGTGACTATTCTTGAAATGTGGTTGCTCGGTTGCCTATTCTTAAAATGATGTTGCTCAAAGTGCCTATTCTTGAAATGAGGTTACTTGAAGTGCCTATTATTGAAATGAGGTTGCTCGAGGTGTCTTTTATGAAATCAGGTTGCTCGAGATTCCTATTCTTGAAATGAGTTTGCTCGAGGTGCCAATTCTTTAAATGAAGTTGCTCTAGGTGCCCATTCTTTAAATCAGATTGCTCAAGGTACCCATTCCATAAATGAGGTTGCTGCGGTTGTTATTTCTGAAATGAAGTTGCACAAGGTGCCTATTCTTTAATGAGGTTGAACGATGGCCTATTCTTGAAATGAGATTCCTCGAGGTTTCTTTTTGAAATGAGGTTGCTCCAGGTGTTTATTTTTTTAAATGAGGTTCCTATTGTTGAAATCAGGTTGCTCGAGGTTCCTATTCTTGAAATGATGTTGCTCGAATGGTATATTCTTGAAATGAGGTTGCTCAAGGTGTCTTTTTGAAATGAGGTTGCTCTAGACCTCTATTTTTGAAATGAGTTTGCTTGAAGTGACTTATTTTTTAAATGAGGCTGCTCGAGGTGTCTATTTTTAAAATGAAGTTGCTCGAGGTGTATATTTTTTAAATGAGATTACACGAGGTGCCTATTCTTGAAATGAGGTTGCTCGAGAAGTTATATTGAAATAGTTGCTCGCGGTGACTATTTTTGAAATGAGGTTGCTCGAGGTGTCTATTTTTAAAATGAAGTTGCTCGAGGTGTATATTTTTTAAATGAGATTACACGAGGTGCCTATTCTTGAAATGAGGTTGCTCGAGAAGTTATATTGAAATAGTTGCTCGCGGTGACTATTTTTGAAATGAGGTTGCTCGATGTGTCTATTCTTGAAAGAAGATTGCACGAGAGGCCTATTCTTGAAAAGAGGTTGCTCAAGCTGGCTATTCTTTAAATAAGGTTGCTCACGCTACCTGTTCTTGAAATGAGGTTGCTCGAGCTGTCTATTCTTGAAATGAGGTTGCTCCAGCTGCCTATTCTTGAAATGAGTTTTCTCCATGTGCCTTTTCTTGAAATGAGGTTGCTTTAGGTCCTTATTTTTGTAATGCGGTTCCTCGAGGCGCCTATTCTTGAAAAGAGGTTGCACGAGCTGCCTATTATTGTAAATATGTTGCTCGAGGTGCTTATTCTTAAAATTATGTTGCTCGAAGTGCCTCTTTTTGAAATGAGGTTGCTCTAGGTACCTCTTCTTGAAAAGATGTTGCATGAGAGGCCTATTCTTGAAAAGAGGTTTTTGAACTGGCTATTCTTGAAATGAGGTTGTTCGGACTGCCTGTTCCGGAAATTAGTTTGCTCCAGGTGCCTATTTTTGAAATAGGTTCCTTGATGAGCCTATTCTTGAAATGGTGGTTGCACTAGGTGCCTATTCTTGAAATGTGGTTGCTCGAGATTTCTATTTTTGAAATGAGGTTGTTCTAGGTACCTATCCTTGAATTGAAAGAATTTAGTTGTTCTATCTTGAATTGATCCCAATATAAAACCAAAAAAGACAGTATTTCTCCCCGATTCTGCAACTCAAGAATTCTTCCACAACGCCATCTTGAAATTCTATGAGAAAGCCTAATTTACGCTTGTATAGCAATGCCCTCTGGCATTCCTATAAAATATTAGCATACTTTCCTTTTTAAATCCAATGTTAAAATATCCAATTATTTTCCCACTTAATTTATCAATCAAAAATCTCAAATTTTTATGTATATGTATTTTCAATATAATTTTGTAAAAATAATTACACTAAAAATCGTGCCTAAGATACATTTTTTTTGGCAACACTTCCTTTAGTCAAACACACAAACTAACACGCTTTCAGCTGTTCCACATTAAACACAAATATTCCTCATTCGTGTCTCATCATTCTCATCGTAAAGGTCAGTAAATATTTCTTCTCCATGTAATCATTTAACTCCAAACAAATCATACTTAGTTTAATTCCTCGTCTTCTCATTCCAGACCCCCATGCACACTAGTTGCTACCTATTTACCTTGTTACCTATCCACCATACACCAAGCTTACTCACGACGAAAATTACGCATTAAACTCATGTTCATTTTTGTATAATTAAATTTAATCAATATATTTCAACTGTTTCATTCTTGTTAATCTATAATAATATATATTTTCTTCTATCCTCGTTGTATTCCATCCATCCTTAACGATTTCGTGGTCAGCCATTAAGCCTAACTTCGCCATAAGCTCAGCCGCTCGAGCCTTTTTACGATTCAATAACGCTCCTCAAAAACTAATATAGATATAGATTTGTTGTGAAGTACCTATCTTGCTTCATACCACGATGGCCCTATTTCTATAAATTGGTGACCAGACCCGGGATATTGTTTCATATTTTTCGAGCGCGCCAGCCAGCCGAGCCAGTTGGTCATTTATTTTTCTGATCGTCGACTCTCAACACGTGTTAGTTTCTAATTCCAAGTTTCCAATTACATACTTAATTGAATTAATAATATCCTTATTAAATTAAATTTATTATATCTGTAAAAATACAACGAGTGAATAATATTTCTTTTTCCGATATTTTTTTTTATTTTACGTTCATTCGCGTGACTGAGTTTTGCACACGCACATCAATCATATTTATCCATCTACACATGTACACAAACTCTGTAGCGACTAGCATGGAACATCAGATGACCTCAGGCAACAGCCCAATCGAGCAAATTAGCGAAGCCTCTGCCCCAAATTCCGAACTCATCCAGAGGCACGCCCACACCTACATCTCTCTTCCCGTGTACGATCCGATAAACTCTATCGCATGGATAGAGGCGTCATCCCTCATCCTTAAGCCTCAGCATGTGACGGAAGAAGAGAAGATAGCTGCCGTCGTCCAGCGCCTTCCCATGAGTATTTTTTAAAGAATTTAGAGAGCTTTCTCTAGATGGTGGGCAGGTGGGCATTCTGGAACGCCTCAGGGGTGCATTTAATGCCAAGTTCGACAGGTCGCAGGTTGACGACCTGAGAAAGCTCCTATCCATTCAGGAGATGGGGGATAGGAGCCATTCCGAATTTCTAAAATATTTGAAGGCTCTTACCGGGTAAAAGGTGCACAAATCGAGCATCTTAACCCTTCTTTACTGAGATCTTCATGAGGGGGGTCCCAGAGGGGATCAGACCTTTAATTATTAACGAGGAGGATTCAACGATCGAGCAGCTCGCATCGGCCGCTGACAAGTTATATAACAACCCTTATGTTCCCTGGGGCAGCGGCCCATCTAATAACATTAACCCATCTAATAATTTATTTAATCCATCAATATCCCAGGTTAGGGGGACGACGAGCTCCTCTGACGACCGGGCCGAGTGTTTAGAGGTTCCATCATCCTTATCCAGGGACCTCGAGGCCTCAATACGGAGGGTGGAAGCCGACATCCAGAGGTTAATGCTGCAACGGGGATCACGGGGCGAGTACAAACACGGAGTTGACAATCAGAGACGCAGGCCCCATTCAGGTTCTCGGAAGAGAAACCAACGAGGGCATTTCAATGCGAGAGGTGAGAGTCAGCAAATTTCTCAATCTTCTTCCGCTTATCCTCATCATCTTCCACAAAATCAGGTCCTATGCTGGTACCATCAAAGACACGGTCAAAACGCTGTACACTGGGAACAGCCTTGTAACTACTGTTATGCAACTTCACATACTGCGACAAGTAGTTTCCAGAAGCATAACGATTCCTTTCCCTCTCAACCATCTCAGTGGTGCTGGTATCATAACAAATATGGTGAACAAGCCGTAAAATGTTTACAGCCTTGCACATACAACCTGTAACTCCACCTCCACCTAATCTCAACTCTCCACTCCTCGCACACCAATCTTCATCTCAAAACCTCTATAATCTTCACTTTTCATCAACAAACTCTCCAAATCCTCAATTAAATCTTCATTTCTCAAATTCTCCAGTTTTATCACTTCACCCAATTCAACGACTTTCTCCAATTCCTCAAATTTCAATCTCCCAACGTTCAAATTCTCGCATTACTCTCACTCCAGCCTCTCAATTACAAACTTTAAACTAACCAGGCAAGGGATAAACGGGTCTACATCCCCTGCCTACACTTCATTTCATCGGGCAGGTCCTCTTTTTCGCATTTTTGACCCACTTTCTGGTTTCTCATTCCTGGTGGACACTGGAGCTGATTGCGGTGTCCTACCAATTTCTCAGGCCGACAAAGCTTCTGCTCCCTCAGATTTAGTTCTGAAGGTAGCTAATTCGACCAATATTAGGACCTATGGAAGGCGTAACCTTCAAGTCTCACTCGGTCTCCGTCGTGTTTTCCGATGGACTTTCGTCATGGCCGAGGTAGAGTGTCCAATATTGGGCCTAGATTTTCTTTCGGTCGCAAAACTCTCCTCACTGTTTCGGGTTCGTACTCGCCTTCTCAGAGTTCCTTGCTCTCTGCTCGTCTTCCACCTTCCGAGGTGGTGCATCAGATCGAGACAACAGGAGGTAAATTATTCTCAAGGCCACGCCGTCTAGCACCAGATAAACTCTCTGCTATGCGTGATGAATTTCAGTTCATAATAGATGCTGGCATTTGTAGACCTTCCTCTTCTCCTTGGGCCTCTCCGCTCCACATTGTGCCCAAATCTACGCCGGGAGAATTCGGAGCAGTCGGGGATTACAGAGCTCTTAACGCTGTAACAATTCTTGATCGATATTCTTTGCCGTACTTAGCCGATTTCACCTCTTCTCTCCATGGTTGTATAGTGTATAGTTATCATTGTGATTTATCTTTGGTTAATAAATCAGCCTAGATAGCGTTTCGAAAACCATAACCATAAATTTTGTTTGATCGAAGATATCTGCCGTTAGTTTTAGGCCTAAAGGCGGCAGCGAAATAAATTTTGGAATAATGACTTGGGCTTTTAGAAAGACAATTACACAAATATAAATATATTCATAAAATCAACGAATGTACATCGATAAGTAGGTTAAGTAAATATGGTGAAACAATATAGAGTGAATAATAGAGTAAATAATAATATAGTAATATAGAGTATAATATAGTATATTTGATATAGTAAATAATATTGAGTTGTAAGTAATATAGTGTAGTAATTTAGAGTATTTTAAAGTATCTAGAATGGACTGTGAATTGGGGGCTGCAATGAGAAACAAATATAATTAGGACTTACTCTCGTATTGTCGTATGCAAAGAATGTGAGAGTGGAATTAACTCAGTATGATTTGTTTGGAGGTAAATGAATAATTGTAGAAGGAATGGTTACCGACCTTTATACGAAGAAAGCAGCGAGTGGAGTGGGCATAATGCATGCTCTTTTGATCGAGCTGGGAACGTGTTTGTTTGTTTGTTTGTGAAATTTAAGAGATGTTGTTTGGAACAGTATACATTAATTGAATTGACAAGAAAATAAATGAATTAATTAATTATTAAGTTTAACATAAAATGATTTGATTTACAAAAGTTGCAGTAAATTAATTGAAAGATTGAATTGACAAAGTTAGAGTCAAATAAATGAATGATTAAATTAACAAAGTGAAAGGATTGCATGAATTATTTAAATGACAAAAGAATTGTATTTTATACATAATAAATAATGATATATATATATATATATATATATATATATATATATATATATATATATATATATATAAAAGTTTCCCAGGAGGTTTTTATTACAGGAATGCCCAGAGGCATTGCTATAGTTGTACGATCTTTTCTCACCTGGATCTGGTTCGTCCTTTCAACCAGATTTCTATTCACCTAGGTGATGTTGCAAAGACTAACATCACCACTCCGTTTGGTTCTTTTGAAATGGTCAAAATGCCATATGGGTTGCGTAACTCTGGTCAAACTTTCCAGCGTTTTATGGATCGAGTCCTTAGGGGTCTTTCTTTCGTATTTTGTTACATCGATTACCTCCTAATATCGTCTTCCTTGCTGGAGGAACACTTTTCTCACCTTCGCCAAGTTTATTCTCGTCTTCAAGATTACGGTATCGTACTCAACGCTTCCAAAGGCATTTGTGGTGTCCCGCAACTATCCTTCTTGGGTCACTATGTCTCGAGTGGAGGGATTAGCCTACTCGAAGATAAAGACATCGTGATGCGAAACTTTTCTTGTTCTAGATCACTTAGGCGTTTCTGTGGCATGGTAAATTTCTACCATAGATTTATTCCTAACTGTACCAAGGTCATGCAACCTATCGATTCAATATTCACCAAGACCAAAAAGAACTCTCCTCTTTAATGGTCTACTGAGGCGTGCGATTCATTCTCCCGCACCAAAGAGGCTATTGCCCGCGCTGTAGAATTGGCTCATCCTTCTCCAGGAGCCCTTATCAGCGTCTCCTCAGATACATCCTTAACTCATGTAGGTGCAACATTGAAACACAAGATTGGTGGCCAGTGGCAACCTCTTTCTTTCTTCTCTCGCGCTCTTACAAACTCTCAAAAGAGATATTCAACGTTCTCTCGAGAACTCCTCGGAATATATTTCGCTGTCCGCTACTTCCGCCACCATTTGAAAGGGCGTGAATTTACCATTTTTACGGACCATAAGCCTTTGGTCGGTGTATGTTCGTCTCGTAGTACTTCGTCAGTACACACTGCACTTGACACTCGTCACCCTGACTTTATCCTGAAGATGACAAACGATATTCACTACGTTCCTGGTTCTTCAAAGGTCGTAACAGACGCGCTCTCTCGTATTTCATCTATTTCGGGCACGCAACTCTCCCACACTGTGCCCATCGATCAGGCAGCAATAGCGCTTGCCCAGGAACAAGATGAAGACACGCAAACACTGCGTCACCCTTCTCAACTCATCGTTCACGAGATCGACTTGCTAGAGAGACCTTCCAGATGCATCCTGGCTGACTATTCATTGCCCGACTGTCCCCGTCCTCTCATTCTTCTCGTTTACTGTCGGCACATTTTCGATCAAATTCACGGTCTCTCATACTGGTGTCAATGCCACATGCCACACGCAAGCTCGTTGCCCAACGCTTCGTTTGGCCAGGTATGAATGCCGACGTGGGAAAATGGACTCGCTCATGCCTGCCATGTCAGCGCGCCAAAGTCCATCGCCGTACAAAAGCTCCTCTGGTACATTTTCCTCTTCTTTTGTCGCGCTTTGACGTCCTTCACGTCGATCTAGTAGGTTCTCTGTCTTACTCCCGTGGTTGCAATTATCTTCTCGCAATGATCGATCGTTTTAATCGCTGGCCAGAGGCGGTTTCTATCTCGGACATCAGAGTTTCCACTGTCACTCGTAGCCTTAGTCTCTGCATGGGTTGCTCGTTTTTGTGTACCCTCAACGATCATAACTGATCTTGGCAGCCAATTTGAATCCCATCAGTGGGATGCACTCATGTCATTCCTTGGCTCCTTTCGCCTTCGTACCACAAGCTACAATCCCCAGAGTAACTCTGCAGTAGAACGTCTGTATCGGACCATCAAAGCAAGCTTACGCTCCGCCGATCCAAACATCACTTGGGTGGACAAGCTACCTTTGATTCTCCTTGGCATACGCTCGTCCTTGAAAGATAATCTGGCTTGTTGTGCAGCGGAATTAGTTTACGGTACTCAACTTCATCTACCCGGTCAATTCTTTTCCTCCTCTAACCGACCTCTACCATCTCACCTTGATCCTTCTTCATACGTATATAATCTTGTACGGGTGATGGCTAAAGTTAAGCCAGCTTCCCCTCGAGTGCCTGATAACTATAAACCTTCGTGCCGAAGGAGATGACAACATGCCCCCATGTTTTCGTCCGTCGCGATTCAACTCGCACTTCATTGCAACCAGTCTGTCGTGATATGACCAGGTGTACGCTGTTATACGCACAATGGTCTACCGGCCGACCGAAATTAAGGATCCACCTGGAATGGCTCTAAGAGTGCTTTAAATACACAGTTGCTAGGCCAAGGAATATTCAAACACGGATAAAAAATATACTTTAATAGGACTAAAGATCTCATACATATATAGGGCAAGTTAAATGGCAATGCACTTAAATATTGACGGTTCACGGCTAAGATGATTACACTATCAATTAAGTTTGAACCGAGGGATAATTAATTAAGAAATGATCTTACAATTATGCAAGGTTCGACGCGGTAAAGGTTGGAGGAGCGTGACATAGCGTGGGTTAAATCCCTTTTACCTCGATGTGCGGCGAGTTGGACCAGGGAGGTAAGTTCGACCTTGAACTTGTGGGCGTCTCACGAGACGCTTAATCCAACTTCGCGAAATTGAAGATGAGGGCCTCTTATCCTTAGAATGCAAACGGAGGATGCTTTGGGGATGGTTTTTCCGATCCTTAAAATCCGAAGACGTGGTGAAAAGGGTTGAAGCGTGCCTAAAACTATCTCCACAAACAACACTGAGTGATGACTAGCTCTTCCTTGGCTCTTCGAAAATCACTCAATTCTTCTCTTAACGAGAATGTAGTCGATTTCCTGTTGACTAACGAAGATGTTAGTTGCTAACGTACTGGATGGAGGTTTAAGACACAATCTGCCTATGAACTTCGAAGCATCGAATATATACTCTGAAATTACCTAAACGGAGAGAGAGATTCATCGCCAACAGACTTTCTTAATTACCTTGGGTCACGATAAGGGTCCATAGCGGGTAGTCGCGATGCCCATTAATAGTCTTTCCATTGTTAAAATGTTCGCAGTAAAGAGGCAAACGGAGAACCGAGGTACCAGAGAAGGTGGGAAGAAGAAAAAGAATTCTTTTTCTCTCTCCTTATTCTTCCAAACTCATCCCTTTTCAGGAAGACATTTTTTTAGCACAATTCAGGTGCGAAAATATGTCTCGAATTAATTTTTATTCAAGGGGAAGATGCTATAAAAATTAAAGTAGTAAAACGAGATACAAACAAAATTCGGACATGAGCGGGTTTAGCAAATAATGATAATTATTTCAGACTATAAGCACCGGTACAATAAAAAAAAAACAGAATTAAAATTAAGCCATACAACACATTGAGTATCTAAATAAAAGAAGAAAATGAACCTTTACTAAAGACCCACTACCAACAGAGAATAATTTTACAACACTTCAAACAATTAACCTATATATAAAACAAATCATCAAACATATTTACAAGGAGATACACTAATGGTATCTTTAATTTATGGCAATAAGGTCTTCTAGAGGATTAATGCTTAAACTATCCGCTAAACAATTTTGAGTACCCTTGATATACACAATACAGAATTGATATTCCATGAGCAACAGACTCCATCGCATTAGTCATCCATTTTGACTCTTGAAATTACGAAGGTATGACAATGGCTTATGGTTACTCTCATTTACAAATTCGGTTCCTATAAGGTACGAGTATATTCTAAAATGTTAAATTGACCATACTTTAGCTACGCCTCGAGGTCAATGGTGGCGTAAGCCTTCTAGTGGGCAGACAGCCCGGGCAAACATACTGCATGAGGGCACAACCTACACCATCACGAGAGGCATCAGTACGAATCCCCAACTTTTTGTTCGGATTCGGGAGTCTCAAAATAGGAGCAGAGATCAGTTTCTCCTTCAGCTAGTTAAAGCTAGAAACCGCGGGGGAAGTCCAACTGACAGGATCGGGTCCCGTTTTCTTTAACATATCATTAAGGGGTGACGCTATAGTGGCAAAATTGGGAACGAAGCGCTTGTAAAATGAAGCAGAGCACAGAAATGACCACAGCTGCTTCTTCGTCCGAGAAAGCGGCATTTCATCTATGACTTTAACTTTGTCTTCTTGGGATGGGGGAGGGGGGGCAATCTGGTCCTTTTCGATCTTAGAACCAATATATTTAATCGTATCATATGCGAAATGACACTTCGACGGACCTATCATGAGTCTGAGTGCGCGCAAACAGATTAACAAAGTGCCAAGGGACTGTACGTGCTGGTCCCATATACGGGTGGCAACGTACGCGTTGTCAAAATAAAAGGTTACACTGACTAGACCGTCTACAATTCGATGCATCATTCGATTGTAGTTTCCACACGTACTTACCAAACCAAAGGGAAGACTGGTGCTAAACTGCATTAAGTCTTTCTCTGTAGCAAAAGCTTTAAAACGCTTAGAAGATTCGGAGAGTAGAATCTGATGGTAGGCCTTAAAAAGATCAATTTCGGAGATGAATTTTGCATCTTCGAAAAGATTTAGGTTTTGATCATTCAAAAGTATGGGCTCGGTGTCGAACTGGGTAACTGAATTTAATTTGCGAAAATCGACGCACATCCTAAATGATTGATCAGCCTTTCTGGCCATCACAATTGGGGCACAAAAGTCAGATGAGGAAGGCTCGATGATCCTCAACCTGAGCAAATTTTCTACTTCGGTTTAAACACGGGGCGTAAATGAACAGGAATAGGGTAAGGCTTAGTTCTTGCGTTTTTAAAACAATCTCATAAGTGAATTTGGTTGAACAACCTGGAGTTTAAGAGACTACGTACAATAATTCATTTAGTAAACTGGCTAATTGAGCCTTCTCGATGGGTCAGAGACGGGGGTTAAAATCGAGCTCGGGGGTGAGTCCAATTGGGGGGAAGAGAAAGAGGGAAAAGGGTATTCGTCGTCTGCTTCCACGCAGACCGTTTGAACGAGGCAGAGCGGTCCGACCGGTAGGTTGCCTCTAAGACGAGTTCTTCGTCTAAAGCAGTGGTTCCCAAAGTGGGCGGTACCGCCCCCCTGGGGGCGGTGGAAAGATCTGGGGGGCGGTGAGGAAGAAGGGGGCGGTAAGGGGGCGGCAGTCCGAAGTCGAAGTCAGAAGTTCGAACGTTTGTTTGACGATTTGTACACAACACGTGCAGCAGGACGAGTCAGTGGACGACGCATCAGGGTCCGGTTACCGCACGCCGCTCTGGCCCAGTCAGATCCGACAGCATAGACTACAAAAGCAAAAGCTCAGGTTTGTAATTTCAAGTTTGTAATGCTCAGAATTTTATCTTATAATAAAAACCGCATCCTGGCGGTCAACATCATCTTGAGTTCAAGTCAACATGAAATTGGGGACTCGCCAGAACGCGCCGTGTTGTGTTGTTTTGAGCTGGTTAGGGTGGTGCATTCACTGATATATATTGTTACGAATGTATATGACTTTGTACCTGTGTGTGCATGTGTGTGTGTGTGTGCATATATGCGTGTTCGCGCGTGTGTCATTGTGTGGGTGATCACGTCCGCCACCATTTTCTGTGAGTAAATGGAAGAAAATGAATACGTGAGAGGGTAAACTTGCTTTTTATACCTTCAATGTTGTCATTTTTGTCTTTAAGTAGGCCTATTTATGAAATGCGATAAAATGCTGTATTTTACATGGTTTTATTTTTTTGTTCCAGAATAAAGTATGGCCTTGGTACAGCAAACAAAAAAGAAGTGTCGGCAATATAGTGTGGAATATCTGAAATATGGATTTGTTGCAGCACCACACAACCAACAGCAACCAATGTGTCTACTGTGTGATAGAGTGTTTTCAAATGAAGCTATGAAACCTTCGAGGCTTTTGGAACATTTGAAGAAAATGCACTCTGATAAAGCAGACAAAAACTTGGCATATTTTCAGTCACTCCGAGACAACGTTCGGAAACGGAAAACCATCGGAAATATATTTGCCAGCAGTTTACAACAATCTACTGACGGTTTGCGAGCATCATACAACATCTCTTTGCTGATTGCTAGATCTGGTAAGCCTCATACAATTGGAGAAGAGCTTATTCTACCAGCAGTAAGAGAGGTTCTACACACAGTTCTACACAAGTCACCTGACCAAATTATAAAAGCTATTCCTCTCAGTGATAACTCTGTTCAGAGAAGAATAGATGAAATGGCTGAAAATATTAAAGAAACATTGTGTAACATGCTTAGGACAACAGAATTTAGTTTACAGTTAGATGAGTCCACTCTGCCAGGCAATGAATCTTTGCTTCTTGCTTATGTTCGTTTCGTCAAAGATGAAAGCTTGGTTCAAGAGCTGTTATTTGCGAGACAGCTTGAAACAGACACAAAAGGGAAGTCAGTATTTCGTGTCGTTGATGTTTTTTTCAAAGAGAAAGACATCCCACTTTCTAACATTCTTGCTTATGCAACAGATGGGGCACCATCAATGGTAGGTCGTCATCGTGGCTTCATTAGTTTCTTGAAAAAAACTGTACCTGGAGTACTTACAGTGCACTGTGTAATCCACAGGCAGCATCTGGTCGCAAAAAACCTGAGTGGTAGACTACACAAATCAATGAGTACTGTTATCACAGCAATAAATAAAATCAAGGCACATGCCCTCAATTCCCGACTGTTTCGACAGCTGTGCACTGATAATGATGAAGAGTTTGAACGTTTAGTGTTGCACACAGAAGTTAGATGGCTGTCAAAGGGAAACTGCCTGAGACGTTTCTATTCACTCTTTGATACAGTTGTTGAATTCTTCCAAGACTCCAATTCTGTTCTGTGTGATGAACTAAGAAACATGAAGCATGACATTGCTTATTTGGCAGATATATTCACAAAGTTCAGTGAAGTTAATTTGCAGATGCAAGGAAATGAGGCTAATCTAATTACAGTCAAATCAGCTATCTCCACCTTCCTGGCCAAGTTACAGCTATTCAAACGAAACATAGCTCGCCATGCACTCTACCAGTTCTCAAGCCTCTCTGAATTGGATAAGGAAAAAGGCATACCATTCGATGACCTTCAAGTGTATTGTACACACCTGGATGAACTGCACAGAGACATGTCTGAGAGATTTGAGGAAATTTTATTGCTTGAAATACCAGACTGGGTGATCAATCCATTCCTAAATGTCGACGGTGAAGAAACTGGAGTGGCAGAGGAAGAACTGATTTCCATTCAAAATGACATTGAGCTAAGGCCAATGTTCAAAAAGTCATATCAAGATTTTTGGTTACAAAAAAAAATCTCTGACTGCTATCAAGTGCTGTGGAACAAGGTCAAGATGTACTTTATTGCCTTGCCAACATCATATTTAGTAGAACGGGGCTTCAGTGCAGTCGCCTTGCTTCTTTCCAAGCAAAGAAACCGACTGAAAATTACTGACCGCGGGGATCTACGACTTCTTCTTAGTGAGTTCCAGCCTGATGTTGAGAAGCTTATGTCCCTGCACCAAGCACATCCATCCCATTGATATTAAGTGTGAGACAATGAAGGTTACTGGTGGAATGTTTATTTACCATTCTATGTTGCTGAAACAGTTAAAACTGCTAAAAAATAAATTGGTTTACTAAATTGGGTTTTATTTGTGAAATACACATTTGTGTTTAACCTTTCTCTTTTCAAATTGCAGCATACCAAATATCAAGAAAGAGGTGTTTGTTTCCATATGTGTCTGTGGGGGGCGCTAGGAATTCACTGGGGAGCCAAGGGGGCGCCAGCCTGCAAAAGTTTGGGAACCATTGGTCTAAAGCGACCACATTATTAACGCACGCGTGTCGGGGGTACCTTTGTAACAGGTTGACGTGGTACACTTTATTACCTGAGGGGGTCTGAATTAAGTAGTCGACCGGGCCTCGGCGTTCTACTACTGAAAAAGGTCCTTGCTAGTGATATAGGAGCTTATTAGACTCAGAGGGCAACAAAAGTAGTACTTCGTCGCCTGCTTCGAATTTCCGTGCTTTGGATTTGATGTCAAAATACGTTCTGTATTTTTTCAAATTCACCTCAGAATTCTTGAAGGCGAGGTATGCACAATTTTCTAGGCGAGTACGCAAATCCAACACATGAGGGTAGGAGGACTTAATCTCCTCATCAAGCTTGGGGTTTGATGCTCATGGGCCCGCAGGCGTTTCGTCCTTTCCTGATAGTCCTAGGATCTGTCCCTGCTAATAAAAACGATCGAACGAAGACATCCTGAATATGCTGCGTTCGTCTTTCGATACACGAGAAAGTTACTAGAACAAGTGAGACTCTTCCTAACAAAGCTAACCTACTTGTAATTAAAATTAAAAGAAAAACTTACTAAAGGTTCCAAATAATTATGCACACCAGAAAAAGAAAATAACTAACGAGGAAAGCTGACTCAACACTGAGTCTTCTGGTAATTTTACCACAGAAAAACCAAAATTTGGCGGCTATTCTTGCCGTTTAATTAGTGGTATTTTGACCAGAGTAAATACGCTCAACTAAGAAAAATATATAATTGCCTATTAAAAAAAATTGTCCTATTATATTTGCTTGAATATTATTGACACTTGCAACTGCATAGATTGGAAATAATGATCTTTAAGGAAATAGCAAAAGATCAAGTAGGGTGGAATTTTTTACAAACCTAAAGAAATTTCGCCAGTTTATTTATATATATATATATATATATATATATATATATATATACAGTGGCGGCAACAAAAAAAGTGACATTGAATATTGGCAACAGAAATCGATACACAAAATCGATTTCACGATTTTACTTGCCAACAAGCCAATGAAAAGGGGCAGGGCTTATGCTGCGAGTGGATGACTCTCCTGAGCTAAGACAACAGAACTGCGCTTTATTGGAACTCACTGTCTCGTTTGAGCTCGTACAGTGAGGTTTTAGTGTACAACGCTCCAGCGTGCTGATTTCCTGCATTCGTGCCTACATTTGACGTGCTATAACTTCTGTGCAAGTGGATACAATGGGGCGGAAAAAGCTTTCTAAGACAGAGAAAAGCCGTGCCTTGACCATATTAGAGCAAGGAAAGTCTTTTATTGATGTAGCAGCAGATTTCGTACCATCAAAAAATACGATTCATCGCCTAAAACGGGCAGCTGAGTTATTGCCACCAGGTAACATACCAAAGAGGAAGGAGGGCATTGATGCAGCTAGGAAGACATCTCCAAGGACTGATAATATCCTAAGGCGTGAAGTGATGCCAGACCCTTCTGTAACCTCCGCTCCAATCAAGAAAAAACACCCAGACCTCCTCCAGAATGTCGCCCTCAGGACCATCCATCATCGCTTAAAGAAGGACCTAGGCCTACCGGCTCGCCGCGCTGCCAATAAGCCACTTCTTACTAAGGCTATGAAGATGCAAAGGCCCAATTTTTGCAAGAACTATAAACATTGGACAGCTGCCCATTGGAAGAAGGTCATGTTCAGAGATGAGAGCACCTTTAGGCTGGTCAGAGGAGAGTCAAAGATCGTGCTCGTCCCAGCAATGTGTCTCGGTATGACCCAAAATATACTGTGAAAACTGTGAAGCACCCTGATAGTGTGATGGTGTGGGGTGCCTTTAGTGGAAACAAGGGCAGAGGAGGTCTGTACTTCCTTCCCAAGAATGTAACCATGAGGGGGACTAACTATCTTGAAGTTTTCAGGCAGCACATGCTGCCATTTTGGGAAATTCATCAGTGTAAATTTTTCATGCATGATGGTGCCCCTGCTCACAGGTCCCAGTTAGTAAAAAGGTTCTTCAATGATAATAATATTAGTGATTCGGAGTGGCCTAGTCATTCCCAGGACCTAAATCATATTGAGAATGCTTGGAATCTCATGAAAACCAAAGTTCAAGAGACAACACCCGGCATCATCAAAAACCTGATAGAATCACTGAAGAAGATTTGGGTTACGATCGACCCCACCTACTTGGCAAACCTCGCTGAATCAATGCCCAATCGACTCAGAATGGTCATCAAGTGCAAGGGCAACATGACCAAGTATTAACTTTCATGAAATATTCATAATAAAATATGTAAGTTACATTTTTCTGTTTCATTTTTCCCGAATTGTCACATGTCACTTTTTTTGTTGCCGCCACTGTATATATATATATATATATATATATATATATATATATATATATATATATATATATATATATATATATATATATATATACATCGAGTGTCCAAGAAAAAAGTTAACCGTACTTGAATTAATATAACTCAAAACCCATTGGAGATATTTGGGTTCTGTAAAGGTGTTTTATTTACCAACAATTTATCTGTCGATCCTGGAAATTTCATTAAATTACCTTCTATGATATTGATACCCTAATGGGTTTAGTGGAGGCTATCAAAAATACGTTTGCGCAAGGAAGTGAAATAATGAAACGAAGCCTAGGAAGGCTAAGCCACCGTGTACTTTCAAGAGAAGCATAGGCAGCCTAGGTAGGCTTGGTCACTGTGCGATTCTTCAAGCAAAGCCTAGGCCATTTAATAGTGGTTTTTCACCCACGCTGTGGTATGGTCTCGTCATTATTGCTTATTAAGCAAATCAAAGCGTTTCTGGGTAAAAGTTACCTCCATAGAAGCTTTTTAATCATGCAGTTAACAAAAAATCAACGCGTATTTGTAGTCACAAACTTTATTAAGACTGGCAGTATTAAACAAGTACAAGATTCATTTGAACAACGTTTTCAAGGTAGGCACCCACCAAGCAAGCCCACAATTTGGAAAAATGTTCGCAGATACCAACATGAAGGAACATGCTTAAATCTAAATAAACGTCATTCAGGTTGTATGAGAACCATATGAACAACAGAGAATATCGAAAATGTTCAGATGACACTTCTTCAAAATCCACATGTATAAGTCAGAAAGAATGGGTTACAATTGTCAAAGTAGTCATTTAACCGCATTATTAAACATGACTTAAAATGTCATCCCTACAAGACACCATCTTTTTGAAACTGATTTTCCTCGTCGTAGACAATTTGTCAAATGGCTTCTCCATAAACCTGCTCGTTTCTTGGCAAACATTGTGATTGGTGACGAGGCAGCCTTTTCATGAATGTAAAGGTAAATAGCCATAACATTCGGCAATATGCACCGCTGAACCACCCCCTAGCATTCAACTTTGACAACACGTTTTGTCAGCAAAAATTGTCTCTTTGGATCAGAATATGCGGGAATGGCTATCTTGTCGGCCCATTATTTTACGAGAATAACTTGAATGGTGCTGCCTACCTGAGCATGATCAACGAAAGGATCTTCCTGGAACTCCACCAGATTTAGGGCAATCAATTCAATAAGACTTTGGTGGATTCAGGACGGCGCACCAGCTCATAGACAGCTTGCTGTAAGAACAAAACTAAGAGAAACGTTTGACAACCGCATTGTCGCGCTAAATGATGCAATTGAATGGCCCCCAAGATCCCCTGACTTAACACCGTACGATTATTTCTTATGGGGATATCCAAAGAATAAAGTATATTCTACTCCATCACAAAGCATCAACTAGGTAAGAGATAGTATCACACGTGAAGTCAATAGACTTAAGGAAAATCACAAGTTAATAAAAAAGATTGTTTAATCAATGCGATCAAAGGCGCAACTGTGCTAGGAAAGAAATGGAGGACATGGGAAAGGAACCGGTGCTCAGAAAATTAAAAAATGAATTTGTATTACCCATATGAAGAGGTGTTTTTGATAAAAATGGATTTAAATATATTTGTTGATTTTAAACTTCAAAGTTTTATTATTTTACTTCCTTGCGCAAACATAATTTTGATAGCCTCCACTAAACCCACAATGTATCAATGTCGTAAAAAGGAATTTAATGAAATTTCCAGAATCGACAGATACATAGTTGTTAAATTTGTTTTGTTTTGCAGGACTCAAAAATCTCTAATAGGTTTTGAGTTATAATAATTCAAAGTACGTTAACTTTTTTTCTGGGACACCTTGTATATATATATATATATATATATATATATATATATATATATATATATATATATCGTGGTATAACCAGATGTACGCCGTTATACGCACAGGTAATTTCGGTCTGCCCACTGGCCGACCGAAATTAAGGCTCCACCTGGAGATGGCTCTAAGAGTGCTTTTAATACTCAGTTCCTAGGCCAAGGAAAACTCAAACACGGCTACAAAAATATACTTTAATAGGACTAAAGATTAAATACACATATAGGGCAAGTTAAATGGCAATGCACTTAAATATTGACGGTTCACGGCTAAGATGATTGACACTATCAAATAAGTTTGAACCGAGGGATAATTAATTAAGAAATGATCTTACAATTATGCAAGTTCTAGAGCAAAGGAGATCCTTGAGGTTCGACGCGATAAAGGTGGGAGAAGTGTGACAAAGTGAGGATTAAATCCATTTTACCTTGATGTGCGGCGAGTAGGACCAGGGAGTTGAGTTCGACCTTGAACGTGTTGGGATCTCACGAGACGCTCAATCCAACTTCCGGAAATTGAAGATGGGGGCCGCCTCTTATCCTTAAGAGGCAAACGGAGGATACTTCAGGGATGGCTTTTCCGATCCTTAAAATCCGAAGACGTGGTGAGAAGGGTTGAAGCGCGCCTAAAACTATCTCCACGAACAACACTGAGTGATGACTAGCTGTTCCTTGGCTCTTCGAAAATCACTCAATTCTTCTCTGGACGAAGAAGACTTGACTAACGAAGACGTTAGTGGCTAACGTACTGGACGGCGGATTCAGGCACAATCTGCCTGTGAACTTCAAAGTATCGAATATATACTCTGAAATTATCTAGACGGTGAGAGAGATTCATCGCCAACACACTTCCTTAATTGCCTTGGGGTTGCGATAAGGGTCCATAGCGGGAAGTCGCGATGTCCCCTCAATAGTCTTTCCATTGTTCTAAATTTCGCAGTAAAGAGGCAAACGGAGAATCGAGGTACCGGAGAAGGTGGGAAGAGGAAAAAGAATTCCTTTTCTCTCTCCTTATTCTTCCACACAATCTATGACGCACCCTTTCTCGTCATCTTCAGGAAGCCAAAATTCTTCGTCCTACAGCTTGGCACCAGGAAGGATACTGTCTCTATCGAACGCCTGAAACCCAGCCATGCCAAAAATGTTCATCTCGAACCACTATCTCCTCCTTCTTCTTCTTCCACTATACCCCTTTACGTCACAGTAATACCCCCAAATAAACCCAATCCTACCCTTTCAACCACCCCTACTACTCAAACACCACCTTCTGTTTTGCTACCTCCTCTTCTTTTTTTGCAGGAACCCTCGTCGGTAGAATCGGTCAGTCAGGAGCAAATCTTTCCCCCACTGGTCATTCCGTCAGCGGACAACGGGACTCAAGACTCCCACATCCCGCTTGACGCCATCTCGGAAGGGAACCAACAAGCGGATCACCTTTGCTCCACAACCTTTTCTTGTGGTAGTGCCTCGAACAACGCTACTGGCACTCCCACAGCGAATCCGTGTCCCCGCACTCGCAATCAAACCAATGGCACTGTCGTCACACGCTCCGGTCTCATCGTCAAAAGGTCTCGGCGTTACTCAGACAGGGGGTCTTAAATTATAAAAAGGGGGGTAACTTTCTTAGGGGGGAGTGTTATTGCAATGCCCTCTGGCATTCCTATAAAATATTAGCATACTTTCCTTTTTAAATCCAATGTTAAAATATCCAATTATTTTCCCATTTAATTTCAACCATTTCTATTCAATCTTATGTATAACTTATCAATCATCTTAAGTAATCCTATATTAATTTATCAATCAAAAATCTCAAATTTTTATATATGTATTTTCAATATATTTTTGTAGAAATAATTACATCCAAAAATCGTGCCTAAGATACATTTTTTAGCATCACTTCCTTTAGTCAAACACACAAACTAAAACACTTTCAGCTGTTCAACATTGAACACAAATATTCCTCATTCGTGTCTCGTCATTCTCATCATAAATGTCAGTAAATATTCCTTCTCCATGTAATCATTTAACTCTAAACAAATTATACTTAGTTTAATTCCTCGTCTTCTCATTTCAGACTTCCATACACACTAGTTGCTACCTATTTACCTTGTTACCTGTAAAAGAACAACCTCTGACCGCCTTCCCCCCCCTCCAATTTGTCTGAGACCACGTAAGACTGAAACCCCCTCCATTATTAGTATTGCCAAGTTCTCCCTTTTGATCTGAGCCTAGTTACATTTATCAATTAATTCCATTTGAGAATCTCTCCTCATAATAATTATCAAGAGACTCTTTCAATTTAAATAATTTCCCTTTGCTTATTACTATTCTTATTTTGATCTGTGTAAATAAAATAAAATTTTTGTTGTTTCATCTTTAACTAACCTTGAACGATACTCTCGGCCTATTCAAGTAAATCTCAACACCATTTATGCACTCTGTTTGATTAGTAAGGATCTGAAACCCAACGCCTCAAGTGTAACTTCCTAGATGGTCGTTAATCCCTGCGAACAGTCCTTCAACGGTTCGCGTTGCAGTAGGTAATTAAGTCACCCTCCCCATAATATAGGAGTAGTATATGGTATAGAGTGTTTGTACCACGGCATTACCTATCTACCTTAAACCAAGCTTAGGCACGACGAAAATTCAGTATTAAACTCATGTTCATTTTTGTATAATTAAATTCAAATTCAATCAATATATTTCAACTATGTTTCATTCTTGTTAGTCTATAATAATATAGATTTTTTTCTATCCTCGATGTATTCCATCCCTCCTTAACGATTTCGTGGTCAGCCATTAAGTCTAACTAAGCTATAAGCTCAGCCGCTCGAGCCTCTTTACGATTCAATAACTCTTTTAAAAGACTTATAGATATAGGTTAGTTGTGAAGTATCTATCTAGGTTTATACCACGATGGCCCTATATCTATACTTGCTTGTTTTGTGTGAGGTTGCATTCGAAAAGTATATTAACTTTTGTTTGAACATAAATTATACTAATCATGCTCAAATACTATAACTACTCCTAACCTTCTACATTGCTGCTAGAAAATTAAAAAGTAACTAATATTAAGATAAAACAATGAAAGTTTTACTCTCTGAGAAAAAATTTATAGGAGTAGAGGTAGAAAGTTATCTATCTAATTCTACAGATTAACGTCCCAAATCGCGAATAGGTCGTGTTACTAAACATGCGGTTATTTCTTCAGATTAATAACTTTTTCATTTAATGCATACAAGTTATTCTACAGGCCTATCTATCTAAATAGGCTTTTGCTTTTTTTTTCGGCGCACAAAGCACTAACTAGTATTCGACTTATTAGCACTTAAAAATAGTATTTTTAAATACATAATTTTTTTTATTTGCCGTTGCTATGACGTCGTAAGCTTCGTGAAAAAATATTTCATGATATCGATTCAACTACGATATAGAAAGTTAGGGGTATTGTTATTTAATTAAGCACGTTTTGTTTTAAATGTTATTTTAATGTTTCCGATCAGTTATATTTTCCTTTTTTTTTCTCTGAATCGGCAAATTTAACTGGCATTTTCATATCCTTCTCGTTAAATCTATGCAATTCAACCTTACCCCCCGCACCGTTCACAAACATGTTCTTTACTGATTAGGTCGTGCTTTTGACAAAAATCCATTATAACTTCGAAACGAGCATAATATTCACGGGAGAAGGCAAGAAAAGTTAATTCACAACTATCACATACAGCAGACATTTTAGACTTATAGGCTATGCCACGCCGTGTCACAAGAATAGGCTTCTTGTTTTGTCCCCTTTCGGCGGAAAAAATGCAAAATAAATTTTAATAAAAAAAATATTAGGTTGAGGAATAAGTTCTTGCGTTTTTTTAATGTTGTGTTGATTTAAGTTTTGTTGACGTGATTTGTGCACATAATAAGAAACAATAATAAATAATGAGAGCAAAATTTGCAAAGATTAGGAGACGTCTCTTAACAGCGTAGACTATTAGGCTTTTGCTTAGGCTACGTCTTGAAGTTGAGTAATAAGTCATTGCGGTTTATTTAAAAGTTGTGTTAATTTAATTTTTGTTCTGTACCCTCAAAATGGAATGTCAAGTTGAAAGAAAGGCGCATTTTCGACATTTGTTGTTATTCATTTTCAATCGAGACGGGAACAATGCAAACGCAGCCAAAGCTCGTCGCGATATTTGTGCTGTGTACCGAGAAAGTGCTTTATCAGAAAGGACAGCTCAATGGTGGTTTTCACGTTTCAAAAAGGGTCATTTCAATCTTAATGACAAAGAACGTTCTGGTCGTCCCATTTAGTTGGATGAAGATCAATTGAACGACCTTCTTCATGAAAATCCTCGTCAATCGACTAGAGAACTGGCTCTACGATTGGCGTGTGATCAGAATTAAACTGTAGTGAATCCCCTTCATTCGATGGGGAAAGTTCAAAAACTTGGTGCATGGGTTTCGCATGCTTTGAGCGAAAGCAACAAACTTCAACGCTCTACGATTGCCGCAGGTTTGCTTGCTCGTCACAAGGCTACTCGTGGATATAAGGACAGATTTCCTCACCGCATTATCACTGGCGACGAAAAGTGGTGTGTCCATGTCAACATGAACCATCGAAAACAATGGCTTAGCCTAAAAAAAAAAAAAACCACTTCCGCGATTAAAGCTAGGACTTCATCCACGAAAGACGATGCTGTGTGTACGGTGGGATTGTGAAGGCATCATTCTTTATGAGCTCCTTGCGAACAACGAGATTGTCAATGCAGAACTCTACGTTCAACAAATGTATCGACTCGCCGAAGCTATTCGTCAAAAGCGACCTCATCGACGTTATGGAGTCCTTCTGCAACACGACAATGCTCGTTCTCACATTGCTAATATGACAAAAGACGCCATCGAAACGCTTAATTGGGAAATCCTGCCACATCCTCCATATTCGCCAGACTTGGCCCCATCGGATTTCCATCTGTCCGATCGCTTTCCAACAATTTGCACGGCGTTTTGTTTAATACTGGTGTGAAATTAAGAACCTGGTTAGACGAATTCTTCAAGTCAAAATCCAGAGATTTTTATTGCAGAGGCATCGAAAAACTAGTTGAACGTTAGGAAGAAGTCGTAAATAACAACGGAGAATACATTGATTAAATTGCATATTGTTATCAATTAAAAATGAAGTTTTTCTAAAATTGTTAATGGTAATAAATGAATTTGATAAAACCGAAAGAACTTATTCCTCAACACAATACTTACCCCTCCCAAATTAACAAATTAAAAAAATAAAAAGAACTAACTTACCTAAACCCCCACATAACCTCTATTGGTGGTTTAAAAAAAGATACTAATGACGAGATGGCTGCCAATCTATTTTTCGTCATAACATCATAATTAAAAATTTGCGCGCCTTAATTATTGAAAGTGTCATATAGTTAGTGTATAGCTTCGATATACGCTATATAGCATTTGAGTTGCAGGTGTTAATCTGTAGAATTATCAACGTGCTTAAATACACTACTACTACTATCACTAACCTTCTGGATCGTCGCTCGGAAAATTAAAATTATTAAGAACGTTAAAATGAACGCGCAAACGTACATTAGGCCGTGTCATGGTATTTCAACATGGCGCAATGGAAGAATTCTTGAGTTGCAAAATCGGGTTGAAATATTGACTTTTTTACTTTATATAAAGCGTAATAGACCCTCTCCGCCATCGATATATTACTCCTAGAACACTATTATAAAGATACGAAGAAGTATTATAGGCTTTAGAAGCCTAAAACGCATGCGCCACTCTTATTCAAACTTATTCCTGACCTAACCTACCACCTAAACTAACCAAATATCCTCCAAACTAAGCTAACCTAAACTAACCTTACCT
Organism: Ceratothoa steindachneri; assembly: GCA_963969495.1. Classification (NCBI taxonomy): domain Eukaryota; kingdom Metazoa; phylum Arthropoda; class Malacostraca; order Isopoda; family Cymothoidae; genus Ceratothoa; species Ceratothoa steindachneri. Next base: position 158,567,713 of record OZ018321.1, on the reverse strand, counting down.
AACCAATAACGAAATAATATGAAGCTAGACGAATAAAACAGCTATTAAGAAAAACTCTTACCTCTTATCTAATATACAGGGTGCAAGAGGTATTTGAGGACATTTCGTTTTCATTTCATTACAATTTAATTTAATTAAAATATTTATTTTACATAAAGCCTTTTAAAATAACATAACTCAAGAAATGAAAAGACATGCAGTCATAGGTGCTATACATGCAAAGCATAGTGATTTAGCATTTTTTGTTTTTTTCTGACCTATGACAATAAAAAACAAACTTTGAAGCAGATTAAATGCCTAACATAAGAAATGACAGGTGGTTGGTTATGTGCAGAAAGAACCCTCTGAAGTACCCGGAGTGATGAATACCGAATTTCCAGCAACTGTGATGGTTTTAGGAGGGGGGAGTTTGCGAATGTCATGTCGTTCCACTCCACTTTTTTCCCCAGGATCGTAGAATTAATGCTGCTGGAAATTGTTATCAAGCCCTAGATAGATTAAGTACGCAATGGAAGGCCATACGTGTTTCACAAATCTCGCGGTCCTGCGAAGTGATTTTTAGAGTTGCCTGGAGTCGGGAGTGACTTTTTTTAATCGCCCACCAAGTGGCTTCTACTCCGTTCGTAAGTGTCCTGGCTTTAATATGTTGAGTGATTAACTGTAAAATAATGATAACCTTCTTCTCAAGGCAGTTGTAAGATAGTTTGGGTTAATATTTAAAAAAAACTGTAATGGCTTCTTGAAAAAAAAATTAATTACTCCTATTTGCCAAACACATTCTTTGCGAATTTATCTATATAAAATTTATTGAGTGGTCGATGTTACATTTAATACAATAACAGTTTGAATTTTAATATTTGTTCTCTCCCTTAATTGTGATGACGTCACAATGGAAAAATATTTTTTACAAAAAATTGGTACAGTAACAGCACATTGTCTACATAATTTCAACCGAACTTACTTCGTCAACTTTTTCCCAGGTGCCTCTGTTATGGATTGGACAGCTTTGCGTCATGACTTGTAGTAGATGCGAATTATATTTCGAACGTCTCGGTAAAAGAGGTTCGCAGTGACCCTAATCCTGTATTTTAATTTTTCTTGAGGTTATTTATCCAAATCTTTTCTTCATTTTTAGTGGTCGTAAAGCGAAAGGCGACAAAGTCGGGACTTGCTTTGGGCTTTCGAGTTGTTTATACTACGATTTAATTAAAATTCATCTTTGGTGATTGTAAAGCGAAAGGCGACAAAGTCGGAGCTTGCTTTGTGCTTCGAGTTGCTTTTACTACGATTTAATTAAAAAAAGTCAGGGTGTTATTGTTCAGTAGGTACAAAAGATTTTTCTTTTAGTTATACAAACTGTTAATTTGAAAATTGAAGATTAGGTTATTTTTTATTGAATTATTTTTTGTGCTTTGTTCAAACTGTTCTTCATTTTTTTTTTGCAGCGAAGGAGAAATGCTGTAAAATCGAGGTTTACTCCGATTTGCGACAGAATCAGCATAAAACTCTGTTTTCCCGCATTTCACCTTCCGATCGCCAAATAAGAAGTACAGATTTGAACAAAACACAAAAAAAATGCTCCATGAAAAGTAATAAAACGTACAAATAAAGTGATTACGATAAAATAAATAATAAACTAGTTTGGTTTCTGCAAACCACGTACTTGCATTTACATTTTTTACGGAAACTGCACCATTTTTCACCTTTCTGCTGTTTTCAAAACACGCAAACATAATTTTTGTTTTTTCGCGAAAGAGTTCACATTCTCCACTGCAGCGATCACAAGTTCGGGAAATTATATTAAAATGCAATACTGCCAAAAACGCCAACAATTCACACTTTTCTAACTTCATTAAATTTCTCTAACACGTAACTGATTCTGAAATGTTAAGTTTGGACAAACAAACACTGACTAATAGCTCTATTTCGGAGAAAAAAAAAACTGACTAAAAATTTACAATGCAAGAGACAACAAATTCACCTCAGTGATGTAGGCCAGGTGAATTTGCATGAACGAAAAAAAGACCGTTTTGTACGAATTCATGTGAACTTTCGAAGTTAAAGGGTTCTGTCGCCAGATTTAAAAATAGGAGTCTCGTTTGCCAAGAGCCAGTCATGGGGGAGTCTCCAGTTAGTAGTGGCTGTGAAAATATAACCTGCAGGACAGCGGCCAGTACACTAGCACCAGCCTTAAGTATCCTGCAGGGTATATTATCAGGTCCAATCACTTTGTTAATGTCTACCTCAGATAATAGTTTCTCAATTCCTTGGGTGTGTATAACAAGGGGAGGTATGGCTGCGTATGGTGATTGTGGCATGTCGGGTAAGTCTGCTTGTTCATTGGTAAATACGTTTTGGAATTGTGTGTTGAGTGCAGTAGCTCTGTCTTGTGGTCATGTGACCAAGGAATTTTTATGTAGTAATGTTGTTATACCTGTAGAGTATTGTTTGCGCATTTGAAGAAGCTGTAAAATTTGGGGGAGTTTTGTTTGTTGTCTGTGAGAAAGGTGTGTGTGTAGTTAATTTATGTTTGTTTTATTTCTTTTTGGAATGTTTTCTGTATGTTCCCCTAGTGTTCCCAGTGTTGTGTATCTTTGTACCGTTTTGCCCTCTTGTTTGCTTTTACCTTGTTTCTATGTAGTTTATTTAATTGTCTCTTGAACTATGGTTGTGACAGGTTCCGTGTGAGAGTTTTCTTGGGTATGTGTTTTTCCATTGTGTCATGTAATAAGTCTCGTAATCTGGTCCAATTCGCTTCCGCGGAATTGGCCATAAGGTCACTGTCGAGGAAAGGGTCTTTAAAGTCAGCTAAGTCACTGGTAATGGCTTTCATGTCAGCTCTATTGTACAAATAGATGTTCCTGCGATTTGTTTCTGCATCTGTAGCTTAATGTTCGCGTCAATGAATACCATCCCATGGTCACTGAGACCAGGTAGTACTCGTGTTCGTGTAATTAATGAAATGTTATTTGTGAGGAACAGGTCTAGTATGTTGGATATGGCACTATGTCCGATGTTTGAGTTGTTTCTCCCAACACTAACTTGTGTGCGTGTTGGTTCGAGGACTGTTTGAGTAAGTGAGTGTGTGTTGATTATATCAATAAAGTTTCCATGTAAAACTTTCCTATCAGTGTCTGGTAGTATCATGTCGCTTTCATGAATGAAGTTGTCTAATGAGGCTTGCGCCTTCCAATTGAAATCTGGGAGGTTGAATTCCCCACACAACCATATGTTTTTGAAGGGGTCAATTTTGGAAAGAGATTCGTCTAGATCTGCAGGTATTCTATATTCGAACTGAGAGGACGATAAAAAGCGCCTACAAAAAGGTAACTGCAGCCCTGTATCTGTATTTTTGTCCAAACTAATTCTTAATTTACGTTAAATTCGTTGGCTGGGGTCGCAACTAGTCCCGGCTTCGTTGCTATCAGGACTCCGCAGTAGTCACCGTTCTGAAGGTCTTTTCTGTATAATGTCATGTTATAGGGACTGTCTGTTGGGAAGACTTCACAGTCCTGAATGTCTGTTGTGTGCCAAGTCTCTGTTCCTCTAACAATGCCCGGGTCATATGTCTCAAGGGTATGATGGAATGCGGCTCTTTTGTTAGTAATGCTACGGAAGTTGATGGTGATTAGGCGGAGGTTAGATGACTCTTTTATGGCAAGAGAGTCATTATGGGTGGTGTTTGGATGGGGTTAGATGAGATATGATCTGATTTTGAGAATGGTGATATTGATAATGACTGTAATGTATTATTATAAGCATAATTGGATGTGAAATGGGTTGGGTTTGAGGGGGAAGTGGGTGATGTCAAATGGTAAAAGGCTGTCCTGTCTCCTTGTTGGTCAGGGGTAGGAAGGGGAGGAATTGTCTAAAATGTCTTGCCTAGCTTTTCTTTTAGTTAATGATGGTGAGGTTTGATTGAGGGGTTCTATTGGTATAGGGGATAGGTCAAGATCAAGGGAACTGAATCTATTATAATTATGAATGGTGAAATGAAGAATGGAGGAGCTATAGTTGGGCCCTCCACAATCCCAGCAGATCCATGAGAGGCTTCGGTCAACTAATCCGTCTTACGCCGCTGTGAAGCCCCCAACACAACAGCTGACATGATACCAGCCATGATGTATGGAATCCCCACAGAAGCGGTCGCACTGGATGGCCAGCTGCCCCCACCTGACCGCACTCTTGCAGAGCCGGCACGGGTACTTGGGGGCACGCGGACCGGGGTTGACCACACAGCATAAGGAGCCCCATTAGGCCTCTACAGCCTATTGGCCATGGAGCTATATTTAGGCTACTGCCTGCAGGGGTTACCGCATTGGCTATTAAAAGCTAAAAACTATTAAAATGATTAGGTAATAAAAATAATTTATGAAAAAAGACTAGCCCACTAGAATACCGTCAGCTGACGAACGTAAAGAAAGATGGCGGAAGGGCACCGACAAGACCAAAAACCAATCAATTCTATACTCAAGTTAAAGACTAGGATGCACTGACGATGATATGGGAAACAGCAGGAGACGAAGGTGTTGCTGAAGATGGAAATAGGAGGATGGATGGAGCTCGGCAGGGCATAACCGTCTCCCAGGGTGCCGCTAAATAAAATATATATGGAAAGACTGGAATAACTAAACATACTCGTAACTATGAATGAACCCCCGGAAATATACTTAACATAATCACCAATATCTTCAATGCTTATTTAAACATTGAGAGATTCTCAGAAATATTCAAAGGGGCAAATATTGTTTCCCTTCTACTCTAGTCATTACTTCAGATCAATATCGCTGTTGAATTTTATGTGAAATGTTTGAAAATATATTAAATAAAAGAATGGTGGAATTCCTAGAGGAACACGGAAAGTATAACCAGCAACAGTATGGATTCCGAAAAGATAGGGATTTAATAATGGCATTAGCAATTACTACCTATACGATAGCGCAAGCCAAGGCAGAAAAGGGTATATGGCCGTGGTCCTTCGAGATGTCGAGAAAGCTTTCGATAAGGTATGAGTTGAAGGCCTTAAATATAAGTTCCTACAAATAAATCTCAGTATTGAGATGGAAAGAATATTGGCAGATTATATCAGTAATAGAAAAACCTATATCTCGATCGAGGATCACGAAGGACCAATCTTCTGTCTCCAGACGGGAGTCCCACAGGGGGAGTGCATAAGTCCCACCCTTTATTCGAATTATATGGCTGATCTACCGTTCCCCATAACACCGGATTGTATAAATATAGAGTACGCGGATGACATCAGCTAAATAATTTCAACGCCCTCCACCAGCCGCAAACCTATTTTTAAAGATATGAGAATTGTAGCTTCGAAGCGAGAATGATTTGAAAAATAATACTTTTAAGATAAAAAACGTGAAGATTTTAGCTACAACAATTTGCATAATGTTGAATTGCCAATTAAGCAACTCATTAAAGCGTTAGTTGGTAGTTGTTTTTGTTAAATCAAGGTGAGTTCTAGATGAAATTTTAACCTTTAAGAAAATTCATAATTAATGACCAACGTTATATTAGATTAAGAGTTTAGAATAAAATTATAATTAATGATTCAAAACTTAAATTCTTTTAAATGGAAATTGCGAAATATCGTTCATATTTTTTAGCAATTGTCGAGAAAAAGCTATCTTGGTATTTTTTATTAATATGCACTCAACGCACGAGTATGACGTCATTGACAAAGCGAGTGAGCCAAGATGTACGTATTCACCGGCACAAAAACAACCTATTATATTCATTTGTAACGTACATGTAAATCACGAAAGTCGTTGGTACCGGGTTTTTATGATGCATAAACAACTATTTATTTTTTCTGCTTAATGTTTTTGAACGCATAGGGTCATAGTCACATATATACAACTAATCTCAAAATACGAAGCCCACTTAAACTTCGGCTCGCTCATTTGTAAATGACGTCACACCTTGTTCGTAGACATCGCACCTTGGTAGACCTCAATGCAATATTCTTTCTGGTAAGATTCTGAAAATCATACTTTTTTACTTAGAGGTGCTTTATTTATTAAGTATTTTGTTCTTTGAATAATTTGACTATAGATTTTCATTGCGCGTGGCTGAAATAATAGGTTACCCTTAAAATTTAATCACAATACTTCAGTTATTTAAATTATTTAGTACTAAAGAATGAAGGGAGTAAAGTTTCAGGAAGAACGTCGCTACCTTTAATTTTTATTAGGTATGAAACGGGGCAGTGGTTCTTCTTCTCTAGGGTAAAACGGGGTCACAGATCGCTTCGAGCAAGGTATACAAATAACGTCACCCTCGAGTCATTTTGCTCTTGTTTTTAGCAGCACTATACTTTATGAGCTTCTGATAATGAAAAAGAATTGCCATTGACTTCCAGCTGTTGGATGGAGTCGTGGCCATTCCCTATGGGCGGAGCTTGGAAAGAGCTTACCTGAATGAAGTACGAGAGAAAATGCCACGTGCGTGATATTTATGATATTATTTTCAACTATATTTAATATAATCAGAGATAATTTAATTAAAATCCCACAGAAGATACAGACTCTCATCCTAACACTACTACCCAAACTATTCAACCCATTTCTAGTGAAAACCAAGATGGCAATCAAGTCAATCCGACCTCCACCAATACAAATAAGGACTCTAACGAGAACCGAAAATCAGCCCAGACAGAGGATGAAAGTAATTATGAATGCAATATACCCAGCTCTACCAGCCGTTGACACTGATACAAACCCGTGGTTCAGTGTTGGAGCAAGAGGAAAAATCCTAGAATCCGATAGTATAAAACCAATTAACTCTATGAAGAACTCGATAGAAAAATCCCAGAAACCTATCAAAGTCGGTACATCATCAGATGAAGGCATTAGAGTTGCTAAAAGGCTTGCTAGAGTCCATGCAACCAAATTTACACCTGACAATACGGAGGAAGAACTCAAAAGTTATATTAAAAAGAAAACAAACTTAGATGCGAAATGTACCAAAATGCCATCAAAATTTCCTGAAAATTACAGTAGTTTTAAAGGGGAAGCTCAATGCGAAGACCCTTCAATCTTTATAGACCCATCAACATGGACAAAAGGAATCTATTTCAATTGGTTCAGACCACAACGTACAAGTACATCTCATAATGGAGAATAAATTAAATGTAGTTAGTTACAACTGCAGGGGTCTGCGAACAAATGAAATTGGTTTAAATAAGATAATAAATAATTTTGAGATAGTTTTACTACAAGAGACATGGATATCAAAAAGGGAATGTAAAGAGATTAATACACTTTTTTAAATCATAGGGGTGTAGCAAACTCTCCAAATGATGATGGTAACTGTTTATTAGTAGGTAGGAAAAATAAAAAAGAAGGTGTAGCAATAATATGGAATTCAAAATTTGAACATTATATAAGTGGATTAACTTTTGATTATGATTGAGTCGTTGGTATAAAAATAGTGCTTAACTGTCAAGTAATGTATATTTTTAATGTATACCTACCATGTGAGTCAGTAGAAAATGAGGAATTATATATAGATAGACTATATAAGTTAGGTACTTTGTTAGAACAGTTAGATAGTACATGTTATTGTGTATATGGCGATTTCAATAGTAACATATTAGGTAATGACTCAAGCCTAAGCCTGCCGAGAGACACTTTCACATATGAGAGTGACGCGTGGGGTTCAAAATCTTGGTTGGACCACTGCATTTCATCTGAGGATGGTCATAAATTAATTTCAGATATGTATGTATTATATGATTCTTTTGAGTCTGATCATCTTCCATTTGTGTCAAAATTGACTGTTAAATTAATACCTAAAGTCTCAACAAAAAATTCTTTTGAGAACTTAGCTAACTATAATAGGATATTTTGGGATGAGATGTACCACAAAATAAAAAAGATGAATACACTGACATGAGTGAGGTGTTCCTCGAGAATGTCGAAATTCCAAGCGAGGCCTTTAGTTGTAAAAATTTGAACTGTAGAAATAATGAACATATGGAAAAAGTCGCTACTTTCTATAATAACATAATTTTTGCACTCCCTGAGACATCAAAAATCGTATTTGAGAGTGCATCAGATAAAAATAAAGAGTATAATCGGCCTGGTTGGAATGACCACTGTTATGAATTGTATGAGAGATCCAGAGAGGCTTATGCTCTGGGGTTAGAAGTAAACAAATCTAGGAGTGGTCCAATTTTCCATCTAAAAAATTCCACAAAAGCAAGATTTAAAGGGGCACTTAAATTTATTAAATTAAATAAAGAAAATCTAAAAAGGAATCCTTAGCTCGCAAGCTCTTTAATATGAAAGTAGATAAAAGAGAATTTTGGAAAGAAATTAAAGTGCATAGCAACAAAAAATTAAGTCCACCTGATGAAACTGAAGGTAATTCAGGAGCTGAAAATATTTGTAACATGTGGAAAACACACTATCGGGAACTGTTTAATTGTTTGCACGATATTTCACCATCCTTAGACAACAATTATGCAGTCTCTGATAACTATAAAAAGGTTTTAGTATCATGCGAAGAGGTGGCAACCATGATAAGAAAACTTCCTGTAAATAAAAGTTATGGATTGGATGGAATTCAAGCTGAACATATTAAATTTAGCATTGCAAAAATTATTCCATTATTAGCTATGTGTCTCACTGGATGTCTCGTACATGGAGTCTTACCTGAAAGCATGTTGTCTGTTGTGTTAATACCTATTATTAAAAACAAAAGTCAAAGTATAACTATAAAATCCAATTATAGGCCAATTGCGTTAGCTAGCATCTGTAGTAAAATTTTAGAAAGAATCATACTTAGTAGAATAGAATCATTTATCTTACCAACGGACAACAAATTTGGATTTAAGAAAAATCATGGTAGAGATATGTGTATTTACTTATTAAAAGAAATGATATTGAAATATAATAGTCTTAATTGCAATATATATTCCTGTTTTTTGGATGCGTCAAAGGCTTTTGACAGATTAAATCACAGAGTTTTAATAGATAAGTTAAGTAAATTTAAGGTTCCATCATATATTATAAGAATAATTAGTTACTGGTATGCTACTCAAAAAATGTGTGTAAGATGGTCAAATACCATATCTGACTTCTTTACCGTAAGTAATGGTGTTCGACAGGGAGGAATTCTTTCTCCTTACCTATTCTGTATGTATATAAATGATTTATCCATAAAATTTGGCAAAATCAAAGTAGGTTGTATAATAGGTAATTCAAAAACAAATCATTTTATTTATGCAGATGACATTGCACTAATTGCACCATCTGCAAGTGGTCTAAATAAATCAATTAACTTTTGTAATCATTTTGGGATAAAAAATGATATCAAATTTAATAGTTCTAAAAGTGCGGTGCTAGTTTTTAAGTCTAAATTTCTTAAAAGAGGGAAATATGATAGTTTCAAGCTAGGTAATGATACAATTCCAATAGTGAGCAATATAAAGTATTTAGGGCATATAATTAGTGATGATCTCAAAGACACATTAGATATAGAACGCCCGCGTAACAAGCTGTATAGACAAAGTAACATGATTAAAAGACATTTCGGACATTGTACTGAAAATGTAAAAAATAAACTGTTTAGGTCTTATCGTGAGTCAGTTTACACAACTCATCTATGGTGGAATTATGCAAACACTACCCATAGTAGATTTATAGTTGCTTATAACAATAGTCTCAGAATTCTGTGTGGTGAACCTAAGTATTGTAGAGCTAGTCCGATGTATATATGTAGAAATATACCTTCGCCTAATTGTTTTTTTAAATAGGTTAGAAAGCAGTCTGAGTGGTATTTTTCACTCAGACTGTAGGTATCTTTCTGAAATTACTACTCACATGATAAATATTACCCATTGCGTTAATCCGGCAATATTAAATATTAGTAGATTGACAGTTCATTTAAATAGGTGAATAAGTATTAGCAGTAAGATAGTGGTAATTTTAGTTGATAAGGTAAATATAATCTTTTGGTGTCTTTTGGATAAGTAATATCGAAATTTTATACTTCAAAATTGTAATGTAATTTTTTTTATGGATTACCGAAATCCTCAATAAAGTTGTCTGTTTGTTGTTGTATTTAATTCCCTGTTTCAAATTGGTTACTGAATAATTCGATTCTTTGATCACAATTGTTCGAGTCTGCTGCAGACTTACCTCAGGCTTCTAGAATTTCAGGTATTCTCTCTTGTTTCATCTCGATATCTACATCTTTTCCAAACATTTTCACTCCGCAGGACTTGAAGCTTTAGTTAGGAACCCGTTTTCAAATCATGTGACGGACATAACCTCGTTAGTTTGCTTTGGCAATAATCTTGTCCCGGATCAAACCGAGAGATGTCGTTATCATATTTTGGGGTTAAACTTGACGAGATACCTCGGCCATAAAATAAAAACAGATACCTCCAAATTTACAACTGAAATCTATTATCTCTGAATGCGTAATTTTTCATTCTGAGTCAAGTCCGAGATAACTCGTTCACATGTTTTAGAAAAGTGCTCCGAGAAGAAGAAATCTAACTAATCCAACGAAGGTACGAGTATATTCGCTCGGGGAAAGGATCTATTTTCAAATATATAATGCGCTTTTCTAACGCCAGCAAGCAGGGGGGCATACCCGGCGAAATCCTTTTCCCCAGAGGGGGGGGGGTACCCTGTGTAGACTGTTACATTTGGTACCTGAAATTAGTTATTATTATTGTTATCATCATTCTTATTATTATAATTTGTCTTATTTATTATTTTATATTATTATTTAGTATTATATTTATTGCTATTCAGTATTATGATTTATTATGATTACTATTATTTATTATTATGTATTTAATTATTGTAAATTATTATTATTGTGTATTATTATCTTTATTTGTTTATTATTTAATATTATTATAGTATTATCATTTAGTACTATTATTATTATTTATTTTTATTACAGCTATGCCCTCAACCTTTTCTACCCGCACTTTGTGCCAGGAGGAGTGTTCCCACCTAGACATAGTTTGGTCCGGTAGTTATGGTTCCTTGGTGGTCTGCAAGCATCCTGAGATCACCTAACACCAGGGTATGATAAAATAATAAGTGATTACCCACCTTAGTCGTTAGTGGAAACGCCTATCTCTACTTATCTATGTTACTGTGGAAGAATAAGGAGAAAGAAAAGGAATTCTTTTTTTTCTCTTCCCACCTTCTCCGGTACTTCGGTTCTCCGTCATCCCCCCTCCCCCCCCCGATTTCTCCAGTTCGCCGTTGACCATCTGCCCCAAGCAATTCATGCGAGGGCGAAACACCATTGTCGCAGACGAATTTAATCAGCCTCACTTCCCGTTCAGAGCACTGCATTTATCTGCCCTATATACTGCGAAAATTAGAACAATGGGAAGACCATTAAAGGGGCAAGCGACTTCCCGCTATGGACCCTTATCGCGACCCGAGGCAATTAAGGAAGTGTATTGGCATTGAATCTCTCTCCCCGTCTAGATCATTTCGGAGTATTTATTCGATACTTCGGAGTTCACAAGCAGATTATGTCTGAATCCGCCGTCCAATACATTAGCCGTTAACGTCTTCGTCAAGAGAAGAATTGAGTGATTTTTCGAAGTATATATTGTATATAATGCAGAGAAAGCAGTTGCAAAGTACTCAGTCAAGGACACGGTGTCCGAGATGACGGTCCCATCTTCCTAGAAGACAGGAGGGAGGTCCTGCAAGAACTTTCTCTAAATCTCTCTGTCATACTCCCACACCTCTGCAAGAGGGCTCTTTCCGTTGAGTGATATCACGTATTCCAGCCAAGAAGAGCGGCCAATGTGCATCGAAACGAAATGGAATCTGGTCCTCGTACGACATAAATCACCAGGGGTAAAATGGTTTGGATATGGAACTTTTGGCGCTTATAGATGTACATACAGTGACTGGACCTAAGTATTTGTATAACCCTATTTGTGATGTATTTTGAAAAGTCTGAGATCTGGTTTGGGGTAAAGAGTACACGTAAAGAATATTTACGCAGAACATACAAAAATATATTGACAACCAGAGAATCAACTAAAAAAAGAAATGTATGGGACAAAAGTATTTGGCCAAAATAAATATCATATTAAATCATTGTTAGTTTATCGCAAAATTTGAGTATCTTAAATTAAACACGTCTTATAAAGCTGCCAGAAACTTCCAGAAGCACATGTAATGTAAAAAAACTACGATGGGCACAATCATTACCTCTCCAGAGTTTGTTGAAGGTGGATTTCAGTGAATACAATGCCCGAAAGTCAAAGAAATAACCAAAGCTATTCGAAAGCAAATAGTTGAAATTCGTAATGAAGAATTAACTTATAGGCAAATTGCTGAACGTGTTAAGGTTCTATACTTAACTGTTGGGGCAATAGTTCGGAAGCATCGAGAGACTGGGTCAATCTCCAACCTGCCAAGACTTGGAGCTCCTCGCAAGAACACGGGCCGCTCTCGACGGTATATGCTGCGTAAGGTGACGAATGTGCCCATGACTAACCGTACAGAACTACAGAATGAACTGGAGTTACAAGGAGTTTACGTCAGTCGAAAAACGATTTCTCGAGAATTGCATCGAAGTAGTCTACATGCCTTCACTCTACGCAGAACTCCCCTTCTTACAGCAAAGACCATCTTGACAAAGGAATTGAGTTTTGGGAACGGGTTGTATGGTCCGACGAAAGCAAAATTGAACTTTTCAGCCGAAACGAAGCTCGTCATGTTTAGAGGAAAGCAGTGACTTCCTATGATCCCAAGAACACCATCCCTACCGTCAAGCATGGAGGAGGCAACATCATGGTGTGGGGCTGTTTTAATGTCCATGGTGTAGGGGAACTCCACATCATTGAAGCTGCTTCCGAGGGCAAAAGAATTCTACGGCCGGCGCAAGTGGATCTTTCAGCAAGACAATGACCCCAAACATACGGCGAAATTAACGAAAGGATGGTTCGCAAATAAGAAAATAGGTGTCCTTCCGTGGCCTAGCCAATCGCCTGACCTCAATCCCATTGAAAATTCGTTGCGATTATTCAAAACTGCTGTGCACAAAAGGTGTCCAAAGAACCTTGTTGATTTGAGGATCATCTGCATGCAAGAATGGAACAAGATACCACAAACGGAGTGTCAAAAGTTAGTTTCCAGTTACAATAATCGTCTCCATGCTGTTATTACAAATAAAGGTCACGCCACTAAATAATAAAGACTTGTTTTTTGTTTTGGCCAAATACTTTTGTCCCATACATTTTTTTGTTTAGTTGATTTTCTGGTTGTCAATATATTTTGGTATGTTCTGCTTAAATATTCTGTTAAATATATGTTCCCCTAACTACGTGTACTCTTTACCCCAAACCAGACTTCAAACCTTTCAAAATACATCACAAATAGGGTTGTGCAAATACTTAGGTTCAGTAACAATATGCCTTCTCTTTGAGGGCCATCTCACACTCGGCTGACTACTAGGTGGCGGACCTCGCACAGAGGGGCCAGACATTCGAAGACTTGAAGCAAGGCTTGCGGCGATGAGGATAGGGGAGAAGAACTCGACCGACTCATCAACTGGCCTAAACACCTCTACTGGGATGCCACTCATTTCCTCGAATAAGGGCCACTGTGCAAGATTCAACAACCACTAATATGGTTTCTCAGATATTTGAATGGAAAAGTAATCACTGCACTGCCACACAAATTGCCTTACAGGAAGTGGTCGCGTGGGGAGGGGGTAACCCTGGTTTTAGCTCGGACAGGGTGTGAGCTCTACCAGAGTGGCACCATGGAAAGGTAGAATCCATAAAAGGATTCTGAATGGGTGCGGTGGTAGCCGTGCTAGTCAGCCTGGAGAAGCCAGGGAAAGTGTTCTTTTTATGAGTGGCGTAAGCAGTCCCAAGTTGCAAATATCGCAACAGGACCAGTTCCTTGGCCTCTCGGTGCGAGCTTTATACCGTTACTTGAACAGCCAAGATCTCTTTCTTTAGAAGATACGAGTTACGTTGCTTCGAGGAAGCAGGGTGTGGCTCGCCGAAATTCCCACATTTGGGCATATACGACAGAGACTAGTCATGTTTGGACCTTGGTTGACCCAACTTGGAACTTTTACAAAAACGGTTGAAACGTTCGCTACAATAGCACCTATGAGACTGAAGAACATATGCTTTGACACGGTAGCGATACTATCTAGCACAAACCGACTCAGGAGGCCTGTTACGGTCGAACGTGAAGAAGAGTGAAGGGATTGGTCTTGAGGCCCCTTTATGTTTCCTCATCACAAGATCGACTTTGACTGCTCCCTTGTTAAACGGGATCTGGATAGAGTGTATCTTCTCAATATTCTGACAAATGGCTACTGTGTTGGGTTTGTTTTAAGCAAGCGGAAAGTGATCACTCTACCACATCTGGTTTCCGCCAAATTTCTCTAACATCATGAGTTTAAAAGTTGAAGGAAAAATTGATTGCCACTAGATTTGTTATTCCCTCGATGACGGAAGTATCCTGCCTGTCTCCTGCACACTGTGGCTTTCGCAAGTTCGATTCGACGTCGGATGTTCTGCTTTAACAGGAAAATGCTCTCTACGAGGCCTTACTTTGTAGACAGCCTTTTGAAACTTCATTTTTTATCTGAAGAAGGCCTCAGTTACTGTTTTACGATACATTATTATGGAGTCACTCTACAGCATGGGCGCGAAGGGATGCCACCCAATATCCGTAGTAGATTTTTTGTACGAGATCTTCGATGCCGTATACGGGTAAGTGGATCTCTCTCCGGTCCAATAGAGCAGGAGGAAGGTCTCCTGCAAGGAAATGTTCTCGGTGTCCTCCTATTTGCTAAGAGCATCAAAGCTATCAGCTCGATACTGTCGGAAGATATTCTCACTACGCTCTACGTAGAAGACCTTTCGATCTCTTTTAGTGCGGCCCATATGCCAACTCTGATGCGTCGAATACAACAGGCTGTGAACCTCTTCTCTCCCTATGCTGAAGTGCACGATTTTTGCTTTTCTTTGGAAAATACTAAGGTAGCGAGTCCATTACTTTTGCCATCCAAAGCTTAACCCCAACCCGGGCTACTTTTTAATGGCGTTTTCTTAGTTATGTTAGAGTTGCTTCGTTTCCTTGGTCTTGTTTCTGACTGACTCTCTCACCTGTAAGTTTATATTAACAGATGTGGTGTCTCTTATACCCACGCCATGGACATTCCTAGTTCCGTGACACTCAGCTCTTGGTGTGCTGATAGGGCTTTTGACTTTAGTAAAAGGTAACTAAACCGGGAACTGGATGTAGCTCAGGATAGTGGTGGTTTTGCTTCTATCCAGGAAACCAGCCTGGAGAATATCCCATTTGACCATTTTTTGGCGTACTGCTTCAACCATTTTGGTCCATACACCGCGCCACGCTGGCAATGTAGGTTATTTTCCCTCTGCTAACGATGTAAGTTACATGCCCTTTGCAGACGATGTAAGTTAGCTCAATTTGCTGACGATATATGTTACCTCCCTTTAAGACGATGTAAGTTAGCTCAATTTGCTGGCGATGTATGTTACCTCCCTTTGCTGGCGATGTGCTACTATCATTTTGCTGAAGATGTAAGTTACTTTCCCTCTACTAACAATATTTTTTTCCTTTACTGAGGATGTAAGTTACTTTCCCTTTTCTGACAATGTAAGGTACTTTTCCTTTGCTGACGATCTAAGTTACCTTCCTTTTGTTGAGGTTACTTTCCTTTACTGACGAGATTATTTACCTTCCATTTGCTGAATATTTAAGTTACCTCCACTTTGCTGATGATGTAAATTACTTTCCCTTTGCTGACGATGTAAGTTTGTTTCCCTTTGCTAATAATGTAAGTTACTTTCCCTATCCTGATGATGTAAGTAACCTTTTCTTTGTTGAGGTTACTTTCCTTTACTGGCGAGATTATTTACCTTCCATTTGCTGAATATTTAAGTTACCTCCACTTTGCTGATGATGTAAATTACTTTTCCTTTGTTGACGATGTAAGGTAGTTTCCCTTTTCTGATGATATAAGTTACCTTCCCTTTGCTAACAATGTAAATTACCTTCCATTTGGTAACGTTGTAAGTTAATTTACAATTTGCTGACGATGTAAGTTACTTTCCCTTTACTAACGATGTAAGTTCCCTTCCCTTTGCTTACGAGGCTAGTTACCTTCCCTTTGCTGAATATTTAAGTTACCTTCACTTTGCTGACAATGTAAATTACCTTCTCTTTGCTGACGATGTAAGTTTTTTTACGTTTTTTGATTAGGTAAGTTACTTTCCCTTTCCTGATAATGTGTTACTTTTCCTTTGCTAACGATGTAAGGTAGTTTCCATTTGCTGATGATATAAGTTACTTTCCATTTGCTAAGAATGTAAATTTCCTTCCATTTGCTGACGTTGAAGGTTAATTTACAATTTGCTGACGATGTAAGTTACTTTTCCTTTGCTAACGATGTAAGTTACTTTCCCTTTGCTGACAATGTAAGTTACTTTCCATTTGATGACGATGTAAGATACTTTCCATTTGCTGACGAGGTTATTTACTTTCCTTTTGTTGACGGTATAAGTTACTTTACATTTGGTAACGATGTAGTTGCCGCTCTTTGCTGGTGATGTAAATTACCTTCCTTTTGTTGAAGATTTTTGTTACCTTCACTTTGCTGACCATGTAAGTTACATTTCATTTGCTAGAGATGTAAGTGACCTTCCTTTTACGGAGGAAGTAAGTCACCTTCCCTTTACTGACGATGTAAGTTACTTTCCCTTTGCTGATGACTTCGTAGAGTGATTTAAGAGTCTCTCTGCAGTAAGAAAATTCTCTTGTTAAAAAGTGAAATAAGTGTACGTAGTGAAAATGAGTATTATAAAAGAAGAATAAAATTCGTTATAACGTCTTGCTCAATAATCTGAGGAGGCTCAAGCATTGTGTTCGACTGGAAGGACTATATTGTCAACACTTAATATACAGTGTGTCGTAGAATGGACTCTCAACGATATACCATATATAACTATTTGTTGAGGGAACTTCTTTAATTATCTTTAGAGTGCGTTAATGTCTGGCGGGCCGATATTATGTATCTTCGATATGCTTAAGAAGTGGAACTGAGCTCAAGGATAATAATATTGCTATCATTAATAAAATAGAGTTTTATTAATAATAACTATCAACAAACACAAGACGGAAAATATTGACATAAACAGAGAATGGAAAGGGTCGTGGGGGCTCAGGATAATCCGAGGATTAAAGGATTTAAAAAGGTAAAACAAACATAGAGTTAAAGAGATGGGATGGTTCGCTAAACCATTTAAAGCACAGGATAGAATTGACAAAAGGGTTAAGTACTCAAAGGTGACGTTTGGCTTACGTAACTTTATACTAGTGGTGCAGTGGAAGGCGACGTGAAGGAATTTTCGGTCCGCTGGCGAGGTCCAGCCGAAGGGGGGGGGGGGAATAAGATGATCCTGACGTGGCGTCTTGGGAATGAGAACCGTTTCTCGACGAACGGCTTGAAGAACAATGGCTGTTCTACGTTGTTCTCTTCTGAACAACCGGAGGGGGGGTGAGAACCAGCTCTTGTTTTCGGACTCAAGAACAATGGCTGTTCTAATGTTGTTCTCCTCTGAACAACAAGGGGGAAGGGTGAGAACCGTTTCTTGGCAAAGGACTCAAAAGAACAATGGCTGTTCTACGTTGTTCTCTCCTGAAAAACAGGGAAAGGGGTGAAAACTGTTTCTTGTCAACGGGCTCGAACGAACAATGGTTGTTCTAACGTTGTTCTCTTTCTGAACAACGAGGGGGAAGCCTTTTGGACTCGGCGTCGCAAAGGCTCGAACTTTGGCACTCAAGGGATATTGTCCTCCTTCTGGACAAGTGATGGTGAATCTCGAGGTCGAGGTCCCTTGGCGCACAAAGTGAGAGAGGGTCGTGGTGATGTTTCGCGACGAAAATCTGGATCTCCAATCTGATCTTAGTGGTAAAGTTTCCATTTAAATAGTCGAGACACTCCCTTGGCGTGGGAGACAATGGAGTGGGAGCTTCAAGGGAATGCACAGCCGAGCCTGGGAACAATGCCTTATCTGCCCATAAGCCTAACTCAATCTGGCGAGGTCGGCGTATGGGGGCGAACGGGGGGACGATAACCTCCTTGTTTAAACATTGACATCTGGTGGCTGCGATAAGACGCCAAGCTTCGAAGCGAAGATGCACGTGGGAGCATCGTGGTTTTAAATAATATGTGATAGGAGTTGAAACTAACGCTGCCTCAACCCGTTCTATCACACCCCTCCATTCCGGGGGAAGTTGTCACTTCGAAAAAAGAGAGAAGGGACAACGATAGAGCTCCGTTGTGGGGATCTAGTCTTCTTGTACCAACCGTACCTTCCCGCACCTAACTCGTATTACCTCAATACATATGATTATTTTGATCTTTTGATTATAAGGGAAAATAACCTTTAATACAAACTTAATAAAAAAAAAGGCATGGAACAATGAAATTATATAAATATAGTACATATGGGACAAAATAATTTATACGTAATTAATGGGTACGAATATATATACATACAAAAAAATAGACATTGAGCGTTACAAAATTCAGACATATACATTAACTAAATATAATACAAGAGAATCTTAATTTAAGTCGTACAAGCCGGTATATACCTACATGGAGATACTAATCCTATGAATACAATTATTCTACGCTATTCGGTAACGCATTCCTACTGAGTGCGTCAGCGACCTGGTTATCGGAACCTTTTATATAATTTATTTTAAATTGATACTCTTGCAAGAGTAAACTCCAGCGCATGATGCGGCCGTTGGAGTGTCGTACATTCCTAATATAGGCTAATGGACGGTGGTCGGTTCCTATCTGAAATTCTTTTCCTATCAAGTACATCATGAATTTGTCTATGACCCAGATAATTGATAGAGCTTCCTTTTCTATAATGGCATATCTCTTTTCACGTGGTAATAATTGACGACTAGCATATGCAACTGGATGACTCGTGCCGTCATCCTCGTATTGAAGGAGTACACCTCCAATGCCCTCGTTGGACGCGTCGGTCTTAATCCCAAAGGATTTTTCCGGGTTGGGCAACTTAAAAATGGGGGCAGAAATGAGCTTACTCTTGAGCTGATTAAAATGGGAAATAGCGACATCATTCCAACGTAGACGATCGGGTGAATTCTTTTTTAAAAGGGAGCTGAGGGGCGCCGAAATTGCAGCGAAATTCGGCACGAATCACCGATAGTACGAAGGTGATCCTAGGAACGATCTTAATTGCTTCTTTGTAATCGGGAGGGGCATGTCGGCGATTGCCTTAATCTTGTTCTCGTGGGGACCTAACTTGCTTTGTCCTATTTTGAAACCCAAATATTTGATGGTTTCGTGGGCAAAATGGCATTTGCTGGGGCCAATGGTGAGGCCATTTTCGCGCAGTGGTTCGAAAAGAGCTAATAGGGTGGTTAAATGGTGACTCTATTTAAATAGTTCTTGTAGCTGACTCTTTTGATGTGGTGTCAGCTGCGCGTCAATATCCAGGTCAGAGGGTTCTAAAGACTCGCCTGGTAGGGAAGGAGGAGGGTAATCGGCATCAGGTTGGGGGCACACTATCTGTATTACATTAAGGGACTCCGCGGGGTAATCCTTTTCAAGCGCCGATGTTTCGTCCAGTTCTACGAAGGTATCTCCATGGGCGCGTTGGTGGTTCTTTTTTTCTTGGGGTCCACGGACAGTCTCCGTGTCCTTGTCTTGGGCCTTATCACCTAAGGGTGTTAGTAATTCACACTCCTTTTGTGTCGTCCTAAAGTCCTGGTTAGGGGTCTCCGAGAAATCGGACGGTATCGGGGTTCTGATGGGGACGGGCTCCTGGGCTTCTTTCTTATCTCGGCCTCGAGGAAGGGCGGCCTGAGACACAGGGTCGGAAATTACTTGGGGGCTCTGTCCTATAAGTACGGAACAGAACTGTATGGGTGCTGAAATGACTTCAGCCCAGCCATCATAATATTGGCACTGCAGGTAACATCTAACGACGGGGAATTGGTTTGCCCGCCCAAGGTAGTCATGTACCACCGCAAATTTTTCGTGGTTAGAGGCCACTGGGAGGAGTTCGTCGGACACGATGAAACACGTACATCCTGTGTCCCTGACGAGAGTCGATACTCGGCAGCCGTTTACGCTGCCCTCCTCAAATTTCAAAGTTCCCGATGAACTTTTATCAAAAATAAAATTTACCTGGTGGCCTGACGGAGGGGGAGAAGTTTCTGCTTGGGTCTGCACCACCGGGGGAGCCGGGGTTGCATTAATCTGGTGAACTTGGTGGGCTGGTCCGCTTTTAAGCCTAGAATTTTGAGGGCAATTCCAGCTCATGTGGTTTTCTACACCACAGGTGAAGCATATGATTGGTCGCTTCGGGAAGAGAGATGGAGGAGAAATCTTAACGGGAGGTTTGGAGTCCCGTTGTTGGTTTTGGGGAAAGAAATTTTGGGGTTTTACGGGGCTCGGAAACTTCGACGGCTTTCCTGTGAAGGGGCGCGAATCCTTCCTTCTTTCCTTGTAGGGGGATTGGTGAGAAGTTCGATTCTCCTTTGGGTATAAATTATGGCTTGCGGCATAGACATCCGCTTCTTCGGTACATTCTTTAAAGGTCTGGCACCGACGATCCTTGACGAACGCGCGGATCTCCGTCGGGAGAGACGCCAAAAATTGATCTCGCAACACGAAGTCAGTTAAGGACTCGTAGTTCGGATCAACCTTTGAGGATTCTAACCAAAATTTAAAATTCCTCTGAAGAATGTATCCGAATAGAAGGAACGTCTGTCCGGGTTTAATACGACCTCCTCGAAATTCTTGGCGGTAGAAATCGGGAGTCATATTATGAGCGGCCAATAACTCAGCTTTTAAGGTGCTGTAGTTAATTGTACACTCAGATGGTAAAGATATAAAAATTTCGCGCAATTTACAATTTAACAGGGAAAGTAATCTGGCTACACCTTCAGCCTCCAGATCCATGTTATTGATTTCGAGGATCTTTTCGAAGTGGGCTAAAAATGCTCCGAAATCCTCTCCCTCCTTGAAATTGGGGAGCTTTAGTGAGAGATTGGGGGGGGGGCTTCGGAACGGGAACTGGCGGACTGTATCTCTGCTTCAACACGAGCTAATTCAATCTGATGGTGAAGCTCAGCTTGTCTTTTCCGTTCCTCTCTTTCTTCTCGTTGGATTACTCTTTCTCTTTCTTCTCTTTGGATTTCTCTTTCTTCTTGTTGAATTTCTCTTTCTCGTTCTTCTCGTTGTATTTCTCTTTCTCGTTCTTTTTCTTCACGCTCTTTTCTTTGCTCCTCTTGAATGTACTCAATTAGTTCTTTTCCGGAAAGTCCCAAGGATTCTCCTTGCGCTTTAAAGATTTCGAACTGAGTCATCTTTTGCACTTGGGGCGCACTAGTCAACCAACTAAAATTCCTCGCAATAAGAATTATGCCTTCTAGAGAAATTAGCCTACCTAAATATGGGCACTGACCTATTCGTACTTGGTTTCTCAATCTAAATAACCCCTGACTCAAATCACACAAAAAAACACAAACAAATTATTATAACAGTTCCTTGAGCTACTCCATATTCTTAAGTTTAAAAAAAAAGGGGATAGCAATCGTTAAAAAAAGGGAACTACTATATTCTATTATTATAACGAATAACACTATGCTTTACTCGACTGAGACCAGTGTTTGCAAAGATATAGCGTTAAACCTTACACACCTGATACCAAATTTAAATAGTATATATATATATATATATATATATATATATATATATATATATATATATATATATATATATATATATATATATATATATATATATGTCGTAGAATGGACTCTCAACGATATACCATATATAACTATTTGTTGAGGGAACTTCTTTAATTATCTTTAGAGTGCGTTAATGTCTGGCGGGCCGATATTATGTATCTTCGATATGCTTAAGAAGTGGAACTGAGCTCAAGGATAATAATATTGCTATCATTAATAAAATAGAGTTTTATTAATAATAACTATCAACAAACACAAGACGGAAAATATTAACATAAACAGAGAATGGAAAGGGTCGTGGGGGCTCGGGCTAATCCGAGGATTAAAGGATTTAAAAAGGTAAAACAAACATAGAGTTAAAGAGATGGGATGGTTCGCTAAACCATTTAAAGCACAGGATAGAATTGACAAAAGGGTTAAGTACTCAAAGGTGACGTTTGGCTTACGTAACTTTATACTAGTGGTGCAGTGGAAGGCGACGTGAAGGAATTTTCGGTCCGCTGGCGAGTTCCAGCCGAAGGGGGGGGGGGGGAATAAGATGATCCTGACGTGGCGTCTTGGGAATGAGAACCGTTTCTCGACGAACGGCTTGAAGAACAATGGCTGTTCTACGTTGTTCTCTTCTGAACAACCGGGGGGGGGGGGTGAGAACCGTCTCTTGTTTACGGGCTCAAGAACAATGGCTGTTCTAATGTTGTTCTCCTCTGAACAACAAGGGGGAAGGGTGAGAACCGTTTCTTGGCGAAGATCTCAAAAGAACAATGGCTGTTCTACGTTGTTCTCTTCTAAACAACAGGGGAAGGGGTGAGAACCGTCTCTTGTCTACGGGCTCAAGAACAATGGCTGTTCTAATGTTGAACTCCTCTGAACAACAAGGGGGAAGGGTGAGAACCGTTTCTTGGCGAAGGGCTCAAAAGAACAATGGCTGTTCTAACGTTGTTCTCTTTCTGAACAACGAGGGGGAAGCCTTTTGGACTCGGCGTCGCAAAGGCTCGAACTTTGGCACTCAAGGGATATTGTCCTCCTTCTGGACAAGTGATGATGAATCTCGAGGTCGAGGTCCCTTGGCGCACAAAGTGAGAGAGGGTCGTGGTGATGTTTCGCGACGAAAATCTGGATCTCCAATCTGATCTTAGTGGTAAAGTTTCCATTTAAATAGTCTAGACACTCCCTTGGCGTGGGTGACAATGGAGTGGGAGCTTCGAGGGAATGCACAGCCGAGCCTGGGAACAATGCCTTATCTGCCCATAAGCCTAACTCAATCTGGCGAGGTCGGTGTATGGGGGCGAACGGGGGGACGATAACCTCCTTGTTTAAACATTGACATCCGGTGGCTGCGGTAAGACGCCAAGCTTCGAAGTGAAGATGCACGTGGGAGCATCGTGGTTTTAAATAATATGTGATAGGAGTTGAAACTAACGCTGCCTCAACCCGTTCTATCACACAGTGAGGTGACCGTTATTTGCACACTGAAATTTTCAATATTTCTGAAATATTTCCTGCTTTCATCCATTTAGAAATTTAACAAGAAACTCAGCAAGCACATATTTAACAGAAGAAATACACATAAGACAGATTTTCTTTGTATATAACAATTGTTAATAAAACAAATTTAGTAGGTGACAAAAATATTCAACCAATAATAATTTTACTCATTTGATATTTCGTGACCTAAACTTTGTTTGCAATAACAGCATGAAGGTGATTCGCATAGGTTGATCTTAGCTTTTCGCATTTCTTTATATTTTTTTCCGCTCTTCTACGCAAATCTCTCTCAGAGGCAAGGTTGTGTCGGTTCTGTCTCGGATTGTAGCCTTCAGTATTCGCCACAAATGCTCATTAGAATTGAGGTCAGGCGATTGACTTGGAAATGGAACGAAGTTTAATTTTCTTTTCTTAACCAATTCTTGACTTAATTTGGCCGTGTGCTTAGGATTGTTGTCCTGTTGAAATAACCAATGATGTCGGCCGTAAAAATGGTTCGTACTTGGAAGGTGCTTTTACTCCAGAACTATTCGATACGTGGCACCATCTCTTTTCTCATCAATGATGTGGAGTGCTCCTGTGCAATGTGCTGTAAAGCAGCTCAAAACCATGAAGATACCTCCTTCGTGATCCAGAATTGGGATAGTGTGCTTAGGATCAGAGGCAGTTCCTTCTGCCCTACAAACGTGCCCATATGACATTGTTCGAAAATTCACTTCCCTTTCAAGATGTTCTCTGGCAAACTATAAACGGTTCGTTACATGACTTTTTATTAAGAAGTGGAGTTTTGCGGGGAGCGAAAGAATGCAGTTTAATAATATGGAGCTCTCTACTAATAGTTCTTATACTCATTTTAATCCATGATAACTCTACATTTCTTTGTAGAACTTTTATAGTAATCATTGGGTTCTTCTTTAGCTTTCGAAGCATATAACATCGAGACCGATCGTTAATTTTGCGATGAGCAGTTTCTTGGCAAGTTGTAGGTGGTTCCATACTCACGTTGCTTTCAAATTATAGAACCTAAGTTACATGAGGAATTTTATCTCGCTCAGAAATATTCCTATGGGATAATCCATCTGAATGAAGTTTAATTATCTGCTTTCGAATAGCTTGGGGAGCTTATTTGACCATCGGCATTGCTCAAAGCCGACGCCTTTCTTCTATGGATTCTTATTAATGAATGATAGTGTTAATATTCGGCAGTTTACATAAGTTTAATTTCTAAAAAAATAGAGAATCTTCAATCTTACCTTTTCATAGAATAGATAAGAATTCTTTTGTTCATTAACAAGATCCTCGCATGTTATTGGAGTGGTTAAATACTTTTGTTAGCTGCTAAATTTTGTTTATTAGCAATTTTTTTTATATACAAAGAAAATCATTCTTATGTGTATTTCTTCGTTTCTAAGTTTACTGTTAGTTTTCTAACCAGGCGAACGCACCAAATATTTCAGAGATATTGAAAATTTGGGTGTGCAAATACTTGTCACCTATTAAATTTTATTACTGTGGATACGGCGTTGGTCTCCTAATGTCGCGTTACCGGGTTCGATCCCGGCAAGAACAGACACAAACGTCAGCGCACGTAGAGATCTGGCTACTAATTGGTGGACGCACTGTGCTCACCCCGTTTTCGGGTGGGGAGATCTTACACTTATCATTACACACATAACCAATTGCAACACTGCATTCTTTCCTCTCTCGCCTTCACAGCACAACCCACAGACACTCTATTCCAAGGAATCCTGACGATGGGTATCTATACCCGCATACCTCTGACGCGGAACAGGTCCCTTTGCCTTACACCTAAACGCTGTTTGGTGTCAAAACATAACCTCACCAAGTTGGAAGGACCTCCTCAACGAAATATGTAATCATTTGGTTCCACAAACTCTAGCTAAGACAAGCAGAATTGTAAAAAAAAATCTTATAATTTCAGGCTTTCAAGTTAGTGGTAAATAGATGTTTCCAAGCAAGAGAAATAAGTGGTAGTAATCTGCATCGTGGGTGACTTTAAGTTCCCCACAATTTCTTTTATCCCGGCTGCCAATTTGTGTCATCAGTAAAAAGTGACACTTTATTATTAACTGCTTCCCCAGATCACAATATCATTTATATAGATTTCGAATAGTAATGGGCCCAAAACTGATCTCTGAGGGACGCCACTAATAACGTCCATCCACTGTAACTTTACTCCATTTAGTACTACTCGCTGCTTCCTATCCTTCACCTATTTAATTTTATGCACCCCAAGATACCCCAAGCTTTTTATAATTTGCGGAACCTTATCAAAGCTATGCTTAAAATACAAAGTAAATTAAATATAAATTCCTTCCCTTATCTAATTGTTTTGTTTTAAAATCTAGAAATAGGAGTAAATTTATTAGACATGATCTACCTGTTATAAACCCATGATGTCCCAAATCCCTTTTTTGACTATTTCCCCTCGAATTTTACAGAAAATAGGAGTTTAAGTTTACTGGTCTAAAGTTACTTGGATCCTCTTTACTTCCTTTCTTGAAAATGGGCACTACATTCGCTCGTTTCCAGTCATCAGGTATTTATCCAAACTCTTGTGATCTAATATGTATCTTCTCAAGATCTACTGCAGCACTTTACATCCCTTCTTTAAATATCGTAGAATAAATGTTATTAGGGGCAGATGCCTTGTTAACATTTAACTCAATTACAAGTCTTTTAATGGTTTTCTTGTGTATATTAATGGTAGTGAACTCGTCTTTCTCTGAGCCTCTAGTATCATATATTAAACGGTTTTGATTCTCTTCTGTAAATACTGAAGTAAACTGGCCATTAGGTACCTCAACTATTTTTCTCAAAATTTCTTCCACAACCCAGTCATGTTTAATAGGTGTTATTTTAGCTACTATATTTGTTATTTATTTGATAATAACTAAATAACTTGCTTGGATCTTTGTTGCTATTTTGAGCTAATTTATTATGACACCCTTTTGTTTTTCTTTAGTATCCCATTTGATTCGTCCCTAGTCAATCTTTATGGTATGCCTTTTTCTTCTCAAAAGATTTTCTAGCTATCTCGTGATTGCATCCTAATGGTATCCTACCTTTTTTCCTTATGGTCGGTCCTCTAGCAATCGCAGGGTGAAGCCGCCGATCAACCTTGAGCAGAAGTGACGCTCTCTTTTGGATACATTGCTCTTGGACTAAATTTAATTGCTTAAAAGTATCCCACATCTTTTTAGCATTTTTCTCCCTGAATTCTACATTACATTTAACTAAATTTTAAAGCTTTATATAATCCCCATTATGAAAATTAAGAGCTTTCGTAGCATTCTCAGATATTCCACCCCTCCCAATTCCAATGTGAAAATGAACTATCAAATGATCACTATTTCCTAATCCTTCCCTAATTCAGCCTATTCGCACGAGACATCTATTCCAACCCAACCACGGTGAAGTTCTGAACCAAATGATCATTGTTTGAAAGTACTAGGTACTAGATATAA
Organism: Ceratothoa steindachneri; assembly: GCA_963969495.1. Taxonomy (NCBI): domain Eukaryota; kingdom Metazoa; phylum Arthropoda; class Malacostraca; order Isopoda; family Cymothoidae; genus Ceratothoa; species Ceratothoa steindachneri. The sequence continues at coordinate 158,540,928 of OZ018321.1, read as the reverse complement.
TCTCTTGGCACCTCCAATTGGCTCATTAATGCTTTGATTGAAAAAGATATCCTCAAAAACATTATATAAACATACAAGTCCTACTTGTCCTTTGACTACATGTTATGACCGTGTAAATCAAATTCACTTCTATTGGCCCTACATTTTATTTCATTAACCTAGGCTTCCGTTACACATACAGGGTATCCATAAATTCTCTTTACAATTTAAAAAATGCATTACAAAAACAATTGATAAGATATCTTAATCAGACTAGTGCTATTGTACTCAGTGGATATCAAAGTTTTTTTTACGTCATTTAATACACCTTGAAAATCACTGAGTACAATAGAACAAGTCTGATTAAGATATCTTATCAATTGCCTTCGTAATACATTTTTTTAAATTGTAAAGAGACTTTATGGACACCCTGTATATTTATATCTTCCTCAATAATATAATTAAATAATTCATTCTTCTTATTTCTAAGACTACGACCATTTTATAGTCAACTCTACCCACGTATCGCCGAAGCACCTCTTTTTTAATCTGACTGACCCTCACCTCCATCCCCTCTGCACCTATCTCCCTTCCCTGCCCCACCCGGGCTACCTTCAGTGCAAGGGTGTCTTTTGATTTCCCTTATTACTATACTAACACTACCTAGTTTCCTGCCCACACGGGCCTAATAACACGACCCTACTCCTTCCATAAGACATCCACCTCCTCTCTACTCAAGTGCAGTCCATCCATCGCATACATTACATTCTTACCATAAAACCTATCCCACACATCAACAAACATCACGCATTCAATTCTCGCACATAATTCGCACATATTCATTCAACCCATTCGCACGAAACATCTATTCTCGGAAGCACCCCCAAATTTCTACTTTCTTTCATCATAACATAACATAACATAATTTCACGGATGACAAAAGCCACAAAGGCCTATCAAAGGTCATCCGCATCCGTCAAAACCCACCCACAAAAAGCACCATCACCAAAGTCCCCCACAATATAATATAACAGATGACAAAAGCCACAAGGGCTCATCATAGGTCATCCGAGTCAAACGGCCTCTTTTTTAAGGCACTCAAACTCCCAGGAAAAGTACATCCAGAGTTACATCTTATGTAACTCACATGTATCACACTTTCTTTGCATATACTTACTCCATTGCCCGGCAAAGAAATCATCAAATTTACTCGCACTCGACTTCCTCTCTAAATATCTATCACGAGAATCAACCCATTACAAGCACTTCATTCAGACTCCTGTTCTCATTCAAACTAACAGTTCCTCCACTTCGACCAAAATCTTCCTTTAGACTTCCAATCAAATCTTCACTCGTATCACTTCCAGTTGGTTCCTCTCCTAGGGCACTGAATATATCTGCAAAGTTAACTGGTTATGTGTCTATCTGTCTCACATGCCTACATAATCTGTTCTTCCTTATCTATAATTTCTACATTCCCCACAATTCTCCTTCATTTGCCTCATTCACTAATGTCACTCGAGACACTCTACTATTAGGTACCTGATTTAAGTTTAACTAAACTTACCCCTTTGAATTGTTTATAAATAAATTATTCGCTTCTAATAATTCACATAACGGAATTTAAGGGATGACAAAAGCCACAAGGGCCTATCAGAGATCATCCAAGCACCCAGTCATTCTCCATAAACTTCATGCCCGGAATTATATCGGGAATACTGCTTCAAAGGCATCACCAATCAATGCTTGTCAAAAACTAAACCATGCACTCACAATACGTATATATAAATATCATTATTATAATGCATATTCATGAGGCAAAGAGAATCAACTAAATCTATCTGCTCCTGTAACGATAAAGCATACAAAAATAAAACAAAAATGAAAAGAATTCTATCTAAGTTACTCCTTGAATTAAAATATAATTTTTCTGTCAAAAACATCATTACAGAAGACGAAACCTACGTTTCCAAATATGAATTTAAAGAGCTCTAACAACATTTCGGAGGATATATTTTATCTCTTTTTTGAGAATCGGATTCATTGAAATATGAAAACTGACAGGCAAATTCTCTTTTGATGACAGGCAGTAAATTCTATTTTACTGAAAGATTCGGAAGATGGCTCCGCCCACTGATGTCAGATCGACACGCCTTTTTATCTCACCCACACTTATGAAATCCTGATAAAGAATGGCATTTCTTTGCTGCTGTCAGCTGAATGGGGGCGTGGCAAAATTGTAAAAGTAGGCGGAGGAACTACTACTACTATTTCAAGAAATTAGGTAGGGATCATAGTTATTTGTCTCTTTCACAATTACACACACATTTTTCCCTTCAGGAAAATAAAGTCTGAAATTAAAGAAAATACTCGTACAGGATTGCGTAAAAAGATTTGCCGAAAAATAACATTTATTCAAGAAAACTAACTAGACATTATTCATTTTCAGCGGTGGAACGTCCTTTCTGCTGTCTTTACGCCTACGCATATTTCGTTAAATGAATCAGCCGAATTCCTGTTGTCATACAGATCGCATAACCTACGCATAGCGTTAAATAAAACCGAAGGATTATGTGAATAGGGAATAAGAAAGAATCCAATTAGGGTCCGATATTCTTGCCATAGGGAAACCTTTGGGGTAGCTATTTTGTAATGGACAGGAGTAGATTCGAGCCTTCTTGCCTATCCTTCAGCTGTATAATGAACATTGTGAACCACCTAAGATGATATACAAAACCAATTCAAAGGAAAAGTAACAACAATAATAATATTTTAATAATATTATTAAAAGGAAGAAGAAAATATTTGCACATAAACTCTTAATTCTTTTGGTACCTGCGCGTGAAGAGGATATGAAGCTGCTTAGAGAAAGGCTAAGGTTAAAGCTTCTTGACGATGCGATGGGAATTTATAAGAGCCCACTCGATTTTCTGTCGCCAGATATTGTCCCAGTCTATTTTATGCAAAGGAAAGCAGGCCTTGGAGGGACCTGGGCGTTAGGGTGCGAATAATGGTAATATCGGATTTGCCCCGATAGCCGCTTCCCTGCGTGTAATGAGATGACGACCTCCCCGTGGCCATTCTAGGTGTATAAGGCTGTGCTGTTTGTGGCGGTTAGATCCTGCCCTTCCTGTCGATGATACATAAGTACCCCCGGTAAGGATAGCCGCCCTATCGACCCGCCTCTCTGGATGCCCAGTTGGGAGATGCGACCTTGGGGGAACGACGAGCCACTAGGTAACTTCTGGTAGATGTGATTCGATGCCATAGGTTGCAAACACCGTTAATGGACTAAGAGTGGACTCCTGAACATTCCAAAAACTCAAGATGCGATAGGAGGGAACGGATTGACGCTGGATATAGCCTACCCCCCCCCCCCCCTTTATTTTCAGGGGGCACAAGTGCAGAGAATTTTCAATTGTTCTCCAAAGTTTTTAATATTTCAGACTAGGTTCCTATCTCTAAATCCTCGCCCGACCTTGCTGTTGGGAAGGACGAGGAAATAAAATATAGCACATCTTTGACAAGCGGAAGAGGTCCCCTCCTACCTTATGAATAAGGCGGCAAAGGGATTTCCCCTTTGCCATCATCGGAACCGTCCCTGGGCAGTTCCACCTCTGAGACTGAGGTGACTCTCCCTGTGCTTTCTCAGGGCCCCTTCCAAGACTCCTTCAGCAGAGGGGGACCTTCTCCCTCTCTTTTTCTTTGAAAGGTTCGGGGATTTCTTCCTCACCCCATTTTGCAATTGCCTTTGGTATCCTTTGTTTCTCAGGGGCTGCTAAGAATACAGCAAGACAAAGGACACGCCGGCTCGGTTCTCGCCCCTCCCGTTGGGGTTAGGTGAACGACCACAAGCATCTTAGAGGAACAATAGGGGGTATCGTCCGCTGGGCCTTGCCCACGCATCACGTCTATCCGAGGTTTGTCATGTTTATAGAATCCGGCATGCCAGCTATCTCTTTCCTACCAATGCGGGTCAGCATGCCGGCCCCTTGACGGGCTATAAGCCCTATGTGCCCCCAGTCAAGACACCTGAACCGGGGAGGGGGGTATTTGAGGCCCCTCCTGAGGTTGAGATGGTCCTAGAGTTGACCCCACCCAAGATGGAAAGGTCTTACAAGGGGTAGAACCTTGGCTTGGTGCCTGACACTAAGCCTAATTTCGCCCATCTGCAAGGCCCCCATCAGGCGGCAAGGGCCCAATAGGAATTCCAAGGCTATCTGTGAACCAGGTACGTACGGCCTTGGGGCCCCTTCCGCGGGTGTGGGAAGGTAATGACGTGATCTATTATTGCGGTTTACTATAGTCTTGTTGTCGAAACTTCAATACTAGGTGACCTCTTAAGGTCCTGTAGAAATAACCAGTCAGTCCACGCCCGTCACTCACTCTATCAAGATAACGACCTACTTAAGAAAAGTCTATAGACACAACAACCCTAGCCTACTGTTTCCTATCATAGCCTAAATTACATATTACATTATTCTATTTACTAACCCCTACTAATAACTTATTGTGTCAATTACTACCACATCTGATGCGCTACGCCATCCTCGGTGAGTGTTCTAAATAATAGTTGTTATAACCTAACTAATAATAGATATATTACATTGGCGACGAGGATTGAGGATTTGTGTTTTGCCTATTATCAGTGGGTTAAATTGTCCCCTATTCCTATTTTCTGTGTGTAGATTTCTATTTTTGGTAGGTTATTTTTTGCAATACAATGTCTCTTATAGGTTCTATTGATAGTTTCGATGCTGGAGTCGAAGATTTTGAGACCTATATTAGTAGGGTCGAACTCTATTTTCTAGCTAACTCTATCTCAGAGGAGAAGAAGGGAACCAGCCTATCTTACATTGGCTAGACATAAGGTTTTTGTCTTAGCTAAGGGTCTGTTGTCACCAAAGGAGCCAGGGACTTGTAAATATCCTGATATTATTAAAGTTCTGAAGGAACATTTAAGTTTTATTCTAGGAATCAAAAATCTGGTGAAACTATTGCTAATTTTGTTGCTCGAATTAAAGCACTAGCTCACACATGTGAGTTTGGTGACCAGCTAACAGATATGTTAAGAGACAGATTTGTGATGGGCCTATCAAATGAGTCTACACACCACATTTTGCTGGCAGAATCAGACTTAACTTCTCTTAGAGCTGTAGAAATAGCTAGTGCTAGAGAAGCATCTTTTCAGAGATGCACAAGCTATGGGACACTCTGCTATATAATAACTGCATGAACAGAGCCCCACCTTCAAGTATAAGCCTACTCAGCCTAAAGCTGGGGTGGCAGATGCTACTTTAAAACTTAAGACACCTTGTTCTGGTTGTGGTAAATTACACTGGAAACGTGAGTGCCCATTCAATAATGCTACTTGCTTTGTTCGTAATCAGAAGGGGTATATTAAAACTATGTGCAAAAATGTGTAAAGCGTAAATTTTGGTAGGACCAAACCAAAATTTAAAGGGAATGATCGTGTCCATAAACTGGACAAGGATAAAGTCACTGAGGTAGATTCTAGCTATGACTATGTCTTTAATGTTACTCCTACTAAAGGTAATCCTCTTAATGTCACATTATTTCTAAATAATGTCTGTGTAACTATGGAATTAGATCCAGGTGCTGCATGTTACCTTATTTCTAAGAACACCTTCTGTAATCTATGGCCTATTGAAAGTGACAGACCCGTTCTTCATCCTTCTTCTATAAACCTTAAGACTTATGGTGGTGTTCGCCTCAAAGTAGCAGGTGAAATTTCTATCTGTGCTAGTCTTCATTCTACTAATTCTTGTCAAGCAACTATTGTTGTTGTTGAAGGATCTGGCCCATGTCTTTTAGGAAGAGATTTAATTAATTACCTTCATCTAAATAATCGGAAGCTCTCAGATATAAATAGTGCATCATATACTGAAGCTGATCTAGTAAAAGAATTCTCAGATTTATTTTCTCCTGGTCTGGGTTGCCTAAAAGGTAAAACGTTCCCTATTGAGGTAGATCCAAATATCCTTCCTAAATTCTGTAAAGTAGAAAGAGAATTGGATAGATTGGTAGAAGAAGGTATAGTTTCCCTTATACCAGATTCTGCCTGGGTTGCTCCAGTGGTACCCGTATTGAAGGCAAATGGATCAGTCAGGATTTGTGGAGACTATATGCTTACCGTAAATAGAGCCGCTAGACTGCATACCTACCTCATTTCTAAGATCGAGGATCTGTTTAGCAGTCTCTCAGGTGGTAAGCTATTTACTAAACTAGATATGTCTCAGGCATATGCCCAATAATGCCTTGATGATTTATCGCAACAGTATACAGTAATTAACACACATCGTGGGTTATTTAAATATCATAGGTTGTCTTTTGGAGTTTTCCTCGCACTTGGTATTTTTCAACAAACAATGGAAGAATTATTAAGGGATCTTACAGGTGTTGTTTGCTACTGGGATGATGTGCTCATATGTGGTTCATCTTGTGGGGGTCGAACCTAGTAAACATTCGTTTGAAAATTTTAAACGGTTCACACATTGAACCTTATAAACGGGAAGACAAACTTCAGGCTTTTTAGTATTTGTCTTTCGTAAATAGGAAGATAAACTTCCCGCTTTTTAGTATTTCTCTTTCGCAAATAGGAAGATAAACTTCCCACTTTGTAGTATTTCTCTTTCGTAAATAGGAATTTGAAACTCACCAGTATGCAGTACTATATCATGGGTCGGCTATACGTGACTCCGTGAAAAATAGATCTTGTTCTTGAAGTCCCCGTGTGGAAAAGGTAAAAGTAGATGGCGTTTTCTTGAGGTGACTTTCTCGCCTTTTTCTCCTTTGCCGACTGTGAACTTTTCAGTGAGATTAATTTTCTTGTAGATATCTTCCAAGTCTAAAAATTCGGAAAATTGATTTCAGCCGTGTTTATGTATAAACGGTTGGAGCGCTAGTAACATTTTAAATATATCATGGCTGTTATTCCAAAAATGAACGTAAGAATGACTATTAAATGTATATCAATCCTGTTTGGTTGAATTGTTTTAGTGTTATGTGTAGATGAAATAACTATTTATATAGGTGTATTTTTGTGTAAAAGATCACCCCTTTCGGGTATACGGCTATATGCCAGAAAGAAGCGGACGCAAAACTCTTGGCCTCATCCAAAGCAACAAAAGTTTTCAACTCAATAAACTTGACTTCTAAGATCCCACCCCAAATACAGGCACACCGTAGATTAGACTTTTGGGTGGGGCACCACTCAAGCGCTGAAATTTCCTATGAGATTGAAAGAAATCACCAATGGGCTAAAGTATCCGAGGTTTTTAAATTTAGAGACTACACCCACGATTTCAAGGTGATTTTCCAGGATAAGGCTATGGCACAGAAGGCAAAATAACTCGCTCTCCTTCTCTTTCACGGCAGGGTCTGCCCTGACCAGATAGAAAGAGAGGAGTTCATAGAAGTGCAGACATGCTTTAAGTGCGATGAATATAACAAGCACACAACTAGAGCGTGTCCACAGACCGAAATTATCTGCTCCATATGTAGCAAAGTTGGTCACATCTGGCGTGACTATAGAAGTAGCAAAAAACGCTGCATAAACTGCAACGGTGACCATGGAGCAATGGCAATGTCAAACCCAGTAAAGAAAAAGGCAATAAGGAAACAACAAAACCGCAAAAAAAGAAGAAGAGGAAGCTAAGACCAACAGGTCCTATCCCAAAGTGGCAAAGGCGGCAGTCGACGAGGCCTCAGCTTAACGTACCTACCTTAAAGTAGAGAGCAAGCAGTCTACAAAGATCATGTACTGCATATATTATGCGCACATAACAAACCTCATAAAGCCAGGCTCATTCAAAAAAGAGCTAAACCAGATGCTGACCAAAAATGGAATGTACGAGATGAAGTTCCCGGAGAACCGTCCCTCTGAGGAAGTTCTTCGGATACAGATGCAGCCTCCTCAAATAGCCACTACACAAGCAAAAGCTGTTCCCGCTCCGGTAAATAATCACCAAAACAATCCTAAACCCTCAACAATAGAAACCTCCAAACCAGATTTAGAGGCAAAATCCGCCAATGAACTAAAATCTAAATACCGCCACGGTAGCCGCACCAAACGGTCACCCAACCGGCAGAGGATGAGATTTGCCTCATGGTCAAAGGAGGGCAAACATGCCTACCATGGCAGAAAAATACATTTAAATATATTCACCACGGAGAGCGCCCCATTCCCTAAAAATAAAACGGACAAAGACGTCAGTGAAGGCGTGATCACCAGCCGTTACAAGTGCGAATATAGTGAGTACATTCCAGAGAGGGTAGTCGAAGAAGCCCTCATCCTTGCAACGGTCCGACTCAACCAAGATGCCTTTGCTACCATCACGACCTCGGAATTTAAAAAAGAGATCCGGTAAATGCCGATCTCCACCAGCCAGCCCCTCCACCCCAGAGAAACTCGATAAAAGGAACGACTAATCGACAGACAACATGGACAGACTGACAAAAGACTTGACAATCCTACAAATGAACACTAACGGATGGGACGACAAACAAGTGACTTTCGGAAACATAATCAGACAATGCGACCCTGATATCGTTCTGATATCAGAGCACGGAAACGACACGACGTAGAAGAATATGAAGATCTTCAATTATAGCCCAATAACAAAGAACCACAGTCTGGAACGTTTCGATGGCGCTGCCATCGCAGTCAAAAGAGGCATTCAGTTCAAATTACTCCCATCTTTAGACGAATCCTATCTAGCCATCGAGATCCAAACCACCCTGGGGCCATTATTGGTGTCCACAGGGTACCAACCACCAAGACGAGACTATATTCCGATGTACAACTTTCTCCAACTGTGTGCACACGGGACAACAGTCTTGTTTGGGGAAGATCTCAACGCCAGATGCCAAGAATCCGGATACACCAGAAGTTTAAACAAGAAAGGGAAGAACATGAAGAACCTTATTGACAGGGGTATTGTTGCCCGCATTGGGCCAGACTTCCCCACTTATATCACCGACACCTACGCAACCAAGCCGGATATCACCCTGACCAGCTCACAATTTTCCTACAATTATTATATCCAACCCGGCCCTCTAATCCCAAGCGACCGCGTCGCTATCATGATTAAAATATCCTCGAGCCTCATTCAAATACCCGTCAGGGAGAGAAAATGCTTTTCCCGAGTGAACTAGGAAGAGTACCGTACCCTTCTCGGTGAGTTCAGACCTCAACCACTCGCAGAAGTCACCCTGGAGGAGATCGACCAGGAACTGGCAAGGTTAACGGAGGTAATGGTGGAGGCGGACCGCGCAACAGTACCCAAAAAGTCCTATAAAACGTTACCAGCACCAAGGTGGACACAGGAGTTATATGACCTAACGGACGAATATAAAGACTATTTGGAGAAATTAGACTGACTGGCACAGACAAAGTTAAAAACAGACGGTTAAGAATACTAAGGACTGAAATGAAGACACACATAACAGAACAACAAACAGCACTTTGGAATGACCTCGTAGACAAACTAGACGAAGAAGTGGATCCCCGAAAATTTTCGAATACTCTATCAAGGTTGAAGGGTAATCCACCTGACAGAAACATACTCCTTAAAAAAGACGACGGGACAAAAATGGACGCAACAGAAACGGAAGAAGAGTTCAGAGGCTACTGGAAAAATGTATTTTCCATCACACCAGAAGAGAACGAACACTTTGACCTAGACTTTGAGAAACACATTTACGACCAATTAAGGCAAGAACTAGACAGGACATACCCCTTCAACAACACAACTGCTGACAGAGATATTACTGGTTATGGACGGAAGATAACGGAAGAAGAAATACTAACGACGCTACGTACCTTCAAACAGAGAGCACCAGGAAAACCAGAATTGACCAAACTTAACTCGTTGAATGCCCCCCATAACATCTTAGAGGGGCTGGTCGATATAATGAATGCCCCCCATAACATCTTAGAGGGGCTGGTCGATATAATGAATGCGTGCCTAAACGTTGGCTATTTTCCGGACGAATGGAAAATCGCTAAAATGATCTTTATTCCAAAAGACAGAAAACCGCCGGACAGACACACAAACTTCAGACCCATTTCCCTCCTCGAAGTGGCAGGCAAGGTCTTCGAGAAGGTCCTTGCTAATAGAATCCAAGATTTTATGGAGGATAACAACCTCCATAACCAAGACCAGCATGGATTCAGAGATGGGAGAAGGACTGATACGGCGCTAGTAATCATCACAGAAAAAACTGGCGAAGATTGCTAGCCAAAAAAGGTATGCTGACCTGGTGCTCAGAGACGTTAAGAAGGCATTTGACAAGGTATGGAGGACTGGGCTTCAGTACAAAATATTAAGAGTTGGACTAAACCCAAGAATAGAAAAAATTATATGTGACTATGTGAAAGACAGGATAGCGTATTTACAAATATACGACCACACGGGGCTAGACTTCGGCTGACTGCAGGCGTACCGCAAGGAGGGTGCCTAAGCACCCTCCTATACAATATATACACCCTCGATCTGCCCGATCCGGTCAGGGAAGACACGCTGTACGTCCATTTCGCTGACATCTCTCAGATCATGACTGCCCCTTCTAAAGTCCCGAACTCATGGCACAAATCACCGCCAGAGAAATCGACCATGGATAAAATGGATACAGTAGTCACGTTGCTCAGACAACAGCGCGAGCGAAGGTCGAGCTCACCAAGCTATTCAGGTTCCAAAATCTGAACATGACCAACAAAAAGAAGATATACAACGCGCTTATAAGATCAAAGCTGCTGTATCCACCTATACCTATCAACACTAGTTCCAATAATAAATTTATACTCCTACAAAAGGTACAAAACAAAGGAGTGCTCTTAATAACGAACACCAAGAGGAGAGAAAGAAGGAGGCAGAGGGACCTACATCACATGATTCAGATGACTCCAATTAACATAGAGATGCAAAGAAGAGCCCGAAAAATCTGGGAGAAAGTCCCACGACACATGTCGGACGAAATCAGACAGAGACACATTGACATTACATTGGAGGACATAAACAGAAGAAGGCTAGAGTTCATCAGTAGTAAAGCACAGACCGAAAGACAAGAAGAACCAATCTACACATAAGACTACGCATATTTAACAAAGACAAACAATAAACTGCACAAAGAATATACAATAAGAAGAACACTAAAAATACATAAACGAACAACGAGAGAAATACAAAAGATACAGAAAACACCTACAAAGGCTTGAACGACATAAGAAACCATCATAATCTATATGAAACAAAATGAAAACACAAGCAATAACACAAACCATGAACAACACAAACAAACATGCAAAAACCATCACAAACCAAGAACAACCCAAATAAAAAGGCAGAAAAGAGTACGTAAAAGAACATGAATATAAAACCAAAAACAATGAGAAGAACACCAATCTCAGATGAACGCCTGCGATTCCCTATCACCAGGGATTTTCTACCCTTCTATCCCTTTCACCAGGGAAATCTATCTCCTACTATTATATATATATATATATATATATATAAAAGATAGTCAGATATACTCAGTATGCACGCTTGCTCTCTCACTGTAAACTGGTAAAGGCTATCACAGGTAAAGGAGGAAAAGTTTTAGGCTGGACCTAAATAAAACGCCTTCTCAAGAAAACTTCTAAGAAGAAATATATGCGCTCCTGGGGCTGATTGGAGATTCCTCCCATTCCTCTTGAGTAAAGTAGCCCAACCAAAGGGGTTGCTCTTTCTTATTCTAAATATTTGACTCTTTTTTCATACTTTTTACCTCAAACTTACTTCTCACTAGCACTAGATAACTTGGTCACCGGCAAGGTCTGAGTTGCAGTTGGCAGTAAGGTATAGTGAATCCCTGCAGGAGACCCTCTTAGGGGGCCAGAAAAGGGGGGCCAATTCTTGGTCACGAGCCAGAACCCAACTGGTTAAGGCTGTTACAGCTAAGCCCAGATAGGTAGGGTTGACCAAGGACATTGCCAAAATTGGAGGGTAAGCGAGATAGAACTAGGACAGATAGAGGGTCTCCTCCCACTTGTGGAGATTGGTTAAGACTCCACAGCTGAAGATCGACAGAAGATAGACCCACCGGACTTCAAAAGGCTTTCCCTGAAAGCTCATATCCAACGGAAGGAAAAGATCACCACAAGAAGTAGTGCAATGCATATTTATAGTTCTGGAGATACCACTAATCAAATGCATTGATACACCGTCTGGATTCACAGTTATTTGCCCAGAAAACAAAGACGTAGAGCAGCTACTGTCATCTGTGGGGAGCATTACGCTAAAGAAGTTGGACTTGAAAGCTAGAGTACGACCACAAATCACGGCTAACAAAAGTGTCATCTGCCGAAAAATCGAGTCCTGAGTAGGAGAGCACTCATGCCAAGAAATAAGAGAAGAACTTCAGGAGAGACAGAAATGGCTCAAAATTGCAGAGGTGGTCAAATTTAAAGATAACACCACATTTTCAAGATCATTTGTGAATCTACCGAAATAGCTTCAAAGATCATGAAACAGGGACTTCTCGCTTTCAACATGAGGATCCCATCCGCCCAAATACAAAGAGAGGTCTTCGCAAGTATACAGATATGATTCAGATGTTATGCGTTGGAAGAACATACGACGCAAAATTACCCCCCAAAAGACCTTATAATATGTTCTGAATGTGGAACTGAAGGCCATTATTGGCGATACTGCAACAGCACAGTTAAAAGATGCATTAAGTGCCAAGGGGGACACAGAACTATGGCCATGATTTGTCCCAAAATAAGAGAAATTATATAGAGAAAAGAAACAGAGTCAAACAGAAATAATACGAACGTAAATAAAAAACTCATACGCAGCAATGGCAAAAGGTGACCAACAAGGACCGGCAACTCAGATTAATTTACATGGTACGCTCAACGTAAAGATACTTACTTGTATATTACATGCCCACGCGATGAATATAGCTAACCCTGGAAGTTATGCAACAACAGTCAACAGCATGTTACAGGAAAACGGACTCGAACCGATGAAATTCCCCAAAGAAGTCCATTCATCAGCCATTTTCAGAATCAAAGTCACAGAAAAGACAAAACATGAGTTAAACGAAGAGGCGAAAGGAAACCAACAGGCGACAGAAACAGAAGAGGACACAAACAGCGATGACTCAGAGACTGAAAACTCCCCCGACGGCACAGAGCAAGAGTGCACACGGCTTACTCGCAGGAAAGCCCAAAGAAAGGATTGATCTAAATCCGCAAGTAAAAGGGGTCCCTCACCCAGAGATGAACTACCAGAAGGACCCTCGAATGCAGTTAGCACAAGGGACACCCAGGAAAAACGAAAGAAAAACCAGAAAAAGAAGAAACACGGATAACTTAACAGATAGGACAAACTAAACGGAAAAGGAATAAACGAACGGAAATCGACAATTGTTATGGATATTAAGAAATTAAAAATACTAAAAATTAACACATGTGGATGGAAAGACAAAGAAATTATGTACGGAAACTTATTCAGAAAGATTGACCCAGTTGTTATACTAATATCAGAACATGGAAGAAACACAGAAAACGAGAAATTAGAGATATGGAACTACAATGTTATTAACACAAATCCTTCAGGAGAAACACACTACGGAGTGGCAATAGCTGTCAAGCAAGGATTGCAGTACAAAACAATACAAGGATTGGAGGATGCATATTTATCTATAGAAATTAAAATGGAATTAAGCATTATCATTGTCGCAACTGGATACCACCCACCCAGGTGCCGCCAATTACCGTTACAAAACTTTTCTAAACTGTTCAACTATAGGATACCGGTCATTTTGATAGGTGATTTAAACGCCCATTGCGGAGCTTCTAGGCACAGAAGTACAAACAATGTCGGAAACAACTTAACACGCTTATCAATAGATGTAAACTGCAAAGACTGGGACCCAATTTCCCTACATACCTACGAAGAGATCACGCAACAAAACCGGACATCTGCCTGGCTAACTTCAATCTATCCTTTAACTATTTTATGGAACCAGTGGATGTTTCTTGCATTGGCAACCCTGCGACTTTAATGTACATAAACAAGAATCCTATATAAATCTATTTAAAGAAATGGAAGGCCTACCATAGAGCGGATTAGGATAAGTACAAAGAATTACTTTAGACGTACGTGCCCAATCCGCTCGAGGAAGCCACTCTAGAGGAAATAGATGGGGAGTTGGATAGGGTCAGAGGAGAAATTAAAAGGGCAGAGAAGGGGGTGGTCCCCATTAACTCGTTCCAAACCATTTTAAATCTAGGTGGACACCAGGAATGGTGGCTTTGAACGAGAAGATCGGCCGGTCGGCCGAACATATAAGAAGATTCGGAACATCAAGGAGAGCATACAACGCACTAAAGATACAGAAAAGAGAACTAATAGAACTAATTTATGAAAAACAGAAAGAGAAATGGGATCAGCACATCGATAAAATAGATGTGGAAACATCACCAAGGGAATTTTGGAAACATATTAACAGATTAAAGACTCGGACAACATTGATAAAATAAAATTAAAGATGCAGGGAAAAACATTTTAGGAGATGAGGAAGAAATAGAGGCATTATTTAGAGAGCACTGGAGAAATGTATTCAAAATTAGCGAAGAAGAGAATGAGAACTATGACATTGATTTTGAACATCAGATCTTGGACGAACTCAATGGAGAGATCGAAAGGACATACCCCTTCCATTTTGTTGAGGAAAGGAGAAACAACACGACGGAATAATGCAATCATTACATCTGAGAAATTAAAAGAAACCATAAAGAACTTCTGGCAGACAGCCCCAGACAGATCAAGACTCACCAGATTAAATTACATCGAAGCATCCCCGAACATACTGGATGGAGGGAGAAACATCTTCAATGCGTGCTTGAACACGGGATACTTTCCTGATGAACTGAAAGTGGAGAAAATGATATTCATATCCAAGGCGGGAAACTCCCCAGATCAAGTGGGTAACTACCGCGGGTTTGCCCTAAGGCGGATGTCTGAGTCCGTCTCTCTATTCAATCTACACAGCAGATATACCACCACCAAGAAATGAAGGTTGCTTGAACATCCAATTTGCCGAAGACGTCACTCAAAGCAGAGTTTGTCCCTACAGAAATGACCCAATGCAAGCTAGGATGACTGCAGAAGAGATAAGAAGCACTAAGAGATACAATGAAAAATGGAAAAGTAAAACCAACAGGGATAAATTTAAAATAGTACCGGTGTACAGGAGGAGCATCTCAGATGTATATATAAAAGGACAGCGCTACAGATACGACAAATAATGTAAAGTTCTCGGACTAACCATTACGAAATCAGGTTATAAAAAGCACGTAACTGTGAGGGTAAATCGAATGAAGAGCGGCCTAGCATTACTGCTCAAATTAGTTAACCTAAGCATGAAAAACAAGAGAAAAACTTATCAAGCAATAGTACCGTCCGCGATTATTTATCCAACCATCACGATATGCACGATAACGAGAAGTATCATATTATGACTCCAAAAAGTCAAAAATAAAGCTATCTACTTAATAACAAACACCAGAAGAGGAGAAAGAAGAAGACTACGAGACCTGCATAGGGAGGCAAGGATAAAGCCTCTAAACAGAATAATTGCAAAAAGAGCAAAAAAAAATCTTAGAAAAGACTCAGAATGAATTAAGAGTTGAATTAACCAACCAAATTGCCCAGGGAGAAGGATGGAGAGCACACAGATTATTCACAAGTTTCCCAAGGATAGATAAGGGAGGAGAAGAAGACGAAGGAGAAATCTACACCTAGAGAAAGAGATTAATACTCGACGACGACTAAGTGTAATTAATTAACCGAAGCAAACCACGGATTAGTATATAGTCAATTATAACTAGGATAGGAATAGGAAAGAAGAGATAGAGAGATAGAAACCTACACAAGTTTTAAAAAAGAATATTTACTAATAATGGTTTGAACGCCTCATAAATACCAATACTACTTTCTAACTTTACCAAAAAAGGACAGAGATAAGCCTGACTTCCAGGCAATTAGCATCTCTTTCCAAACCTCTTACTTCCTTCAGCCTTCTGCATCTATTCGTAATTACTATGACATTTGCACACGGGACTCACAGTGATACGTGGGACAGGGGTCACGGTAAACTGTTATAGTTATAGTTAGAGACAAGTGACACATCGCGGTTCGGATTCCACATTAAGCTCTAGGTCTCATGACTAACTAAGTCCATTTTTGTCTCCTACTATTTTCTTCGCTGCCCTATCCTAAAACTTTCATTTTCCTCTCCCTCCCACTCATATCCGCCGTACTCACAGTGCTTGGAGCCTACTTTGGCTATAGACAGTGTGACTATGGGGGTCTATAAAGTAGTACCAGGCCTCAAGAAGAAAAGTTATATTTCTTGTTCGCCATTTCGAAGCCAGCTATATATACCTAGTAATAAAGAATTTATATATATATATATATATATATATATATATATATATATATATATATATATGGGGTGTTCCATTAAGACGGATCGAAGTTAGAAGTAAATAAAACAGTGATAATGGTGAAAATTGATTGATTTCACTATTGGATCATGTTATTGAATCATGGTAATTATGTGTGAAAAATAATATCTAATATCGCCTAAATGTCCGCCAAGGCTTCAGCGGCACACCTTCACTTGATGGTCAAAGTTTTTATGACGTCTCTGCATAGTTGCACCTCGATCTCACCAATATGTCTTATTATCTCATCATTCAATTGTTAAATTGTTGTTGGCTTGTTTGCACAGACCTTACTTTTGAGATGACCCCAAAGAAGGAAATCTAAAGGCGTCAAGTCACACGATCGTGGTGGCAAATTGACCTCGCTGTTTCGAGAGATGATGCGACCAGGGAACTTCTCATTCAATAAAGCCATTGTTGCGTTGGCTGTGTGGCATGTGGCGCCGTCCTTTTGAAACCACAAATCTTCAACATCCATAGAATTCAATTCAGGCCATAAAAAGTTGGTTACCATGGCACGGTATCGCTCGCCTGTCGCCGTAACCGAATTCCCAGCATCATTTTCGAAGAAATACGGCCTAATGATTCCGCTAGTAAAAAAATGCACACTAAACAGGTACATTTTGAGGATGCAGTGGCTTTTAAACAATCTTCCTGGGATTTTCATCAGTCCCAATGCGACAATTTTGCTTATTAACCAATCCACCAAGATGAAAATTGGCTTCATCACTAAAGATGATTTTTTGCGAAAAATCATCATCGGCTTGTCTTTGCTCGTGCACCCAATTGACGAATGTACGGCGCTTCAAATGGTCAGCAGTCTTCAGTTCTTGTGTCAATTGAATTTTATAAACGTGTAGAGACAAATCTTTTGTCAAAATTCGATTTACGTTGTTGTGGAGAGGTTCAATTCCTGTGCGCGATGACGAATAGAGGTGTCTGGATCTTCGGCCACATTCTCGCGCACTGCTGTAATGTTTTCAACTGAACATCGTAAACGAGCACGCAATGGCGTTTTCATATCTGCCAACAACCCCGTTTGTTTGAATTTACGAACATTTTTCCCAAATGCACTCTCAGTTGGTCGATTATGTTGACCAAAAAAATCGCAAAGTGCTCGAAATGCGTTTCTGTTTGAACGTCGATTTTCGTAATAGGCTTCGATGACACGTTGTTCGATTGTTAATCTTTCTATGGTTGAAATTGCCAAAGACTGGAGTTGTTAAATCTGTAAGAAAAAGAAAAAATCATTAGACGCTTAAACTTAACTCACATTTAAAATCAGTCCAAGTTATTGGAACGCTCTTTTTATATATATATGCGTTATCCAAATTCATATCAGAAAACAGACGATGCTCAGATCATGAGGATTAATTTTTGGAAAAACAACGTTTCGGGCATATTGCCCATCTTCAGTTTCTATAACTAAAATATCATCATAATAAAATAATATAGTCGAACCTATTAAAAAAAACTAATATGCGAATGAAAAAAATTATAATTAAAGCATACATAAAATGCTGAAAAAATGCTGAGATGGGTTCTATTGACTGTTTTAAAAACAATATTAGAAAAAACAAATCCCTGGAAGTGGAACATGTTAAATTAAAAAAATTATAAACCATATTATGGAAGACTAAAAAATACTATATAGAGAGTTAAAGTGACTCAACTATGTAAAAAAGTTAACATTAAAAGAATATTCATATTAAACTTTCTCTAGAGCAATAGCAAACCTACAGGAAAAATGGAGAATTTAAAAATTAAAGTGATGGAGATTACCTGTGGGGTCTGGTCCAAAAAGGACTCAGAAAACTAAACAAAAGCAATTCTGAGGTGAGTTAAAAGTGTTGATTGGTTGCTTAAAAAAAATCATGATTGTTGTATGTAAACGAGATAAATGTAATTAAGACATGAGACCAGGAACAGTTGTATTATCAAGCCGATTTCGTCTTTAAAAGAATGGAATCTAAATGACTAAGAGAGTATGCATCCTTAGTATGGCTAATTATATGTATGATATATTCTAATAGGTGAATACTTCTTTCTAAACAGTCTTTTCCATGTGAGACCAAGACTTCTTTTTCAATGAGCAAACCGTGTTCTCAATACTTATTCCCGGCAGACAACAGGGACAAGTAAACATATAGACAATACGGGTCAAGAGGAAGTTTGTCCTTAGACGAAAAGAAATGCCAGTGGATAGGGGAGGGTGTGTAACAAATGTAATTTTATTGTTAATATGAAAGAAGTATATTTTAAGTAACTTGTTACAACTTCTTATGAATGATTTATTAGGTGGTCTAATTTGAGGAACTATAATGTATTTATAATCCTAAGGAACATTATCAAAAAGAGAGAGGGGGGGGGGGGAATAAATTTGTAAAGTTTAAAAAATTAATTTGTCATTGAGAGTAGGAGCTTAGTCGTTATTTTAAAAATAAGACTCAAGGCTATTAAATTCTTGGAGCATAAATAAATAAGTTGAGTAGAGGTTTAAGCCTCGCCTTTGTAAATGATTAATTTACGGTATTGAGTTTATAGGACATATCAAAATAGATGAACAAATTGATATCTAAACCGGTAAAGGTAGGTCTTCTATATATTGAGGTAGTTAATTTGTCTTGTTTTTTTCAATAAAGACAACTAAAAAAAGTGAAGTTTATTATTATTTTCTAATTTAATAGTATATTTGTTAATCTAAATTAATTTAGATAGTAAAGGAGTCGTCAACATATCGATGGTAAAATATAGGTTTGAAATCTTAGGGACACTACTTATTTCATAAAATTAGTCTCGTTCTGCCAGTGTAGGAAAGTTTAGGTCATCTAATGCATAATTATTAAAAACTTGCCTTTGTCTAAACTAACTTTACCCTTACCGTATAACAAAATTTTAAAGTTGGTTCGTTTGTGCATTACAGACGATGTGTTTAAAGCCAAGGATTGTTTATACAGATAGAAATATGGTCTGAGTATGGATAATCCCTTTCTGTTTCCTTTCTGTTTTGTGGGTGAAGTTTAAACATGAGTTGCTCTTGTAAACCTCCACTAAAACATTAACTTGCTCAATATATTGCGCATCTATGTGTACTCTATTGACGACATGCTTTTAAATACAAATAACCTTGAGCGAGTTAATGACCTAATGCAGTTTTTCAAGAGCAGCTCATGTTTAAACTTCTCTCACGAAACAGAAGACCAAGGATGCCTTCCTTTCTTTGATATTCTCGCCAGTTCCCGTGAATCCAAATTTACGACCCAAATGTATTTAAGGCCACACACTTATGTTTATGTCTAAATGGTTTCTCTGAGTATCCTGAACGCTACAGGAGATCCGTTATTAATGTCTTAGTCAACAGGGCATTTTCCCATTCGTCCTTGTGGATGGCTATCGATCTTGAACTAAAGAGGGTTTCCGCGTTCTAGTGAATAACGGCTACCCACAGGAATCTATCGACACGCCTATAAAGGGAAAAATGGACTTGGCCGCTGGTACTAACGCTCACCCTACACCGAAGAATAATGCCGTTGACCTTTACTACAAAGCTACTATGAACACAGGCTAACGTGCAGACGAAACGGCTCTCAAAGCCATTTTACACCAAAACGTCACTCCAAAAGACCTTAATACAAGTATCAACTTGATAATATATTACAAGACCAAGGGAACGAGTAGTTGCATTATGAAAAACAGATGTCTTCCTCCGACGAGCGAACTTCAGGAGACTAACATCTTGTACGAATATTTGTGCGAAATCGGTGACTGCGAACATCTCAAGTACATTGGCGTGATCTTCACAACACTGTCGAGGCGACTGACTGCTTCCCTACAAGACGGAGCAATCAAGAGACACACCAACTCTCATGGCGTCACTCTAGCTCGTGAAAAACTTAACAGGAACTCTTCATATATCCTGCGACTCCAAAACCGCCGGAGACTGCGAATGGCCGAAGCCGCATTCATCCAAATGAATAAACCAACAATTAATGGGCAGCGCCAGCCAGAGACCATCCTTTCCACAGCCTGGTCTCTTCGTGGTGACCGTCACTAATACTGACTAGTTTATGTTAAAATCTTTGCAGCACTCATGTTTGAATTTTTGCCGCGCCTATGTTTTTGTTTCAAATTTTCACAGCGTTATATGTTCAAAATTTTGACAGCGTTTACGTTCAAAATTTGTGCAGCGCTTATGTTTAATTTTGGCAGTGCCTATGTCGATTTTATGCAATGCCTATGTCGATAATAAACGGAGACTGTTTTATACGTTTGTGAAGAATTCGGCTCTCGTGAATCTTGAAGAATCGATAAAGTAGCAACTTGTGCTTTTCCTGCCAAACTACGAATAAGTATTACTTAATTATAATAGACTATTGATATAAACAAGCATACGAAGTGAAAGCCTTAGTGGCTAAAAAGTGCATAAACGATTTTGCCTAATAGGGTTAAACAAAAAGTAAAGTATGTAAAGGTTAATTAATAGTGCATAAGTGCCCAGTTGTTCGTCAAAAACTGGAAGCCTTCTTACTAGTGAACAAGTTAAATTGACATTAACAAACGACGTTCACTCAGTACCCTTAAATGCAGCTAAAGTGAAAATAAGTGCACCTAATACAGTAAAAAGTGAACAAATACGCTGTGCAAAGTGTATTAGTACTCCTTAAGTGACCGAAGGTTTATTACGCGTGAACAAATGAAAAAAAAACGATAAGAAATAGTGTTCGCCCTGGTAGCCGTAAACACAACAAGGTGAAAACAAGTGTATCTCTCGAATTTGCAT
This sequence comes from Ceratothoa steindachneri, assembly GCA_963969495.1. Classification (NCBI taxonomy): domain Eukaryota; kingdom Metazoa; phylum Arthropoda; class Malacostraca; order Isopoda; family Cymothoidae; genus Ceratothoa; species Ceratothoa steindachneri. Next base: position 158,519,647 of record OZ018321.1, on the reverse strand, counting down.
TAATAACAATTTATCATCGGAGATATGTGTGTAATTAATTAATATAATTTACTCACACCAATCCCTTGCAAACCCCAGTGTCCCGATCTCATTGAGACTAAAAGCAAAAATAACTGCGCAAAGCGACTTAAGTGGATGGATGCTCTAGTGCCTGTGCTTAGTGAAAAGACGAAAATAAACCATAACAACAAGAATAGGACAAACAAAATAAACGGCACTCTCTCAAATCCCATAGAAGAAGAACAGAAGCAAGGTACGTGGACAAGGACATAGAATAATTCTTTTTACTACCACACCTTTCTTACATCCTCCCCCTCTATCCACCAAAGCCCCTGGTTAAAAATTCTTTCAAATTCAGGCAAAGCCATAATGGCTTTCCACCATTAAAGAGCGTAAATAGAAATATTACTTTCCCCCTCCCCATTTCCCCCCAATTACTACAAAACAGTATTGATACTATGGTATCTACTTCCATACGCCAAAAACCACTACCAAAATGAGAGAAGCCACGTGGATTCCTCTCAAAGCCCTAACCAGGGAAAAACCTGACAGGGGGAAAGTATTTCCCACAATCTATGCAAAAATAAATATAGCTTTAGTTAGATTGATTGACGATTCTCACGGCTATGTAGCTATATGCCAAAATTAAAAGGACATCAAAGCCCTGAAGGCACAAAAATCAGTGGACCTACTAAAAAATATTGGACTGGCTCCCAAAATCCCGCCCCAAATATTCACGCATAGAAGTGTGATCTGTAGACGTCTGGACCCATGGGTCGGGTCTCATGATACAGAGAAAATAAAAGGGAAATTGAAGGCAACCACAGTTGGGCTTCGGTGGTAGAAGTGATAAAATTGAAAGTATATACGCATGTTTTTAAGGTAGTATTTCGAGACACGGGCATGGCTTAAAAGCCACTGAGACAGGCGTATTAAGTTTCAATGTGAGGATCACTCCCGAACAAATCGAGAGGAAAGAATTCATAGAAATTCAGCTCTGCTTTAAGTGCTCCGTATGGACGACCATGCCACTAGAGGATGCAAGCAGGAAACAAAAAATTTTTTCAAAATGCAGTGCAGATAACCATAATTGGCGGAGCTACAATAATGAACAGAAAAGGTGCCTGAATTGCGATGGAGATCACCGCACACTCGCAATGACATGTCGTTTAAAGAAAAACCTAATAAAAAGAAAAAGAAGGAAAAGATAACCAGAAGAAAATAAAAAAATAACACATACACCTTGGTTACAAAAGCATCTTTATGTTGAGAATCAAAACTCAACGTAGATAATGGCCTGTATTTATTACGCCCACATCGCCAACTTTTCAAGACCAGGGACGGTTAAATCCAAGCTAAATATGATGCTAAAAACAACGGCATGCTAGAAATGTGGTTCCTGATAATCCTCCGCCAGGAAAAGTTTTGAAAATGAAACTTGTTGAACCCATCCAGGCTAAACTACCAATTACAACAGGAAGAAACGCTTCCAACTGCCGACATCCACGGATTGCTGCACCGGAAGCGATGAAGAACGCAGAAGCAAGTAAGAACCTAGAACTAGGAAAATGACACCGTAACACAGAAGAGATGGAAGCAGAAACTGAACAGGAACAAAAGCTAGAGAAAAGCGCAGAACGCGCAGACAGAAACCAAAAGAGGTCCAACAGCAAACAGAGGAAAAGATCACCAACGTCTACCCCGAGAAAAAAGCAACAAATAAATGCAAAAAGAATAAATCTAAAACTTTACGCTACAGGAAACAGACATTATCGCAAAGAACACCAAGCTGAGGCCATCACTAATGGAATCATAAACGAGGGAATTAAATGGCAATATGAAGACTAGACATTTTCAATAATATCTCCCAGAGTGAATTCAATAAAAAGAGAAACGGAAAGTGTAGAACACCCTCACACCAGACCATAGGGCCAAAGCAAAACAAAAGAGAAAACTAAAAAAGGTATAGTTAAAGGTTTAGCAAAACCCCCCCAAAACAACAAAAACAAAGAGACACATACTACAAAAATGGATACTGTGAGCCAAAACCTAAAAATAATGTATATGAATGTAAACAGTTGGTCAGCGAAAAGTTCAGAGTATGAGAACATAATTCAGAAACTTGACCGAGATATTGTTTTAATATCCGAACACGGTATCAACACGAAAAACAAAGACATCAAAATATTCAGATACCAAGTTCACACAACAAGCCATACATATGGGGCCTTTGACGGCGCTGTAATAGTAATCCGAAAGGGCATTGCGTATAAGCTTCTACCAGCATTAGACGAATCATTTGTAAGGATAGAGGTCAAAAGTTTCATAGGACCTTTTACTACTGCCATTGGCTACCAGCCCCTAAGAAGAGGATACATTTATATTTACAATTTTATGAGGCTCTTTTCCCATGAAAAGCAATAATGTTTGGTGGAGACTTAAACGCCAGATTTAGGGCCGCTGAGTTCACCAAATCCAACAAGGCGGGACAAAACCTGGAACTGCCACTGGAACGTAACGTGGCAGTATGTATTTGACCAGAATTCCCGATCTATTGCTCCGCGAGGGGTGCAACTAAGCCCGACCTAGTATTAATAAGCTCGAGGTTCCCCTTTTAACTTGCACTTTGTCCCAGGACTTATGATCCTAGCGACCACGAAACATTAATCATCACATTGTCGACGTGTGCTATTCAAATACCAATAAGTGAAAGGAAATCGTTTGCGCGAGCAGACTGGGGGGCTTAACAGGCCGTTTGCCAGGACTACGTTCCAGCAAATCTAGAGGAAATTGACGAATAATTAACCTGACTAACAAAGAAACTCTTGGAGGCAGACAGGAAAATTATCCCAAGGATCAAATACAAAACCCTGACAGCTCCAAGATGGACACCGGAAATGATTGCCACTCAAGACGAATACAGAGGCTTAGTGGACACAATCAACAGATGGGGACCCAACAAGGACCTCCACCAGATGATGCGTGAAACTAAAGGACACCTCCACCAGCTGATCATACAACAACAAGCAGCCATTTGAGACCTATTCATCGAAGCACTCGATGAGGAAATGGACCCCAGGACGTTCTGGCAAACGGTGAAGAGGTACCGAGGAAAGCCAGCAACCAAGAAAACGAACATCAAGAATCGCCAAGGCGAAGAAATCACTGAGCCAGAAGTCGAATTTAGGGAACACTGGTCCAACATATTTAAAATTACCCCTGGGGAGGAAGATAATTTCGACATAGAGTTCGGTAACGAGAAAATAGATCAGCTAAACGAGGAAATTGAGCGGACATACCATTTCAATAACGCATCGGTGGAAAGACCCATGGTGAGCCTCGGGAAAAAGATCTCCCTAGACGAATTATACAAAACACTTAAAACCTTTAAGCAGCGTTCGTCAGGCTACTCTGGCCTAACGAAAGCAAACTTCAATAATGCTCCACCCAACATCAAACAAGAACTGCTTAATATCATGAGCGTGGCCCTCAATACGGGATACTTTCCCGAAGCCTAGAAATGATAAAACATGATATTTATTCCTAAGTCAGGGAAGTCCCCATTCTCCCAGCAGACTATCGCCCAATCTCTCTTCTTGAATTCGGAAGGTAAATCTTTTAAAATCATCGCCAACAGAGTGAAGTCCCACCTGTATGCCAACAATCTACATAACTTTCAACAACACGGATTTAGAAGGCATAGAGGTACGGACACGGCACTAGCAATAATAACAGAAAAAATAGCACAAATAGAAAAACAGCAGAAGCACGCCGATCTAGTATTGAGGGACGTCAAGAAAGCGTTCGACAAAGTGTGGCGCCGATAACTACAGTTTAAGATCATCCAACTGGGACTCAATTCCAGACTGGAGAAAATAACCTGTGGATACGTAGTGGATAGAAGAGACTTCTTTAAGATCGGCGAGTACCAGTGGCCAGAATTTCCATTAGAAGATCGTGTTCCGCGAAGTGGATGTTTGAACCCACTGCTTTACTCGATATTCACTAGAGATCTCCCTAGCCCTAGGCTCGAGGAATCTAGGTATATACAGTTCGCCGACGACGTGTCACAGATTGTGGTCTCCCTATATAAAAATGAGAGAACAATGGCAAGGATGATGGAATATGAAATCGAGAACATCATTATATACGAACGCCGCTAGAAGATCGCGAGAAAAATAAACAAGTTTACCATCACTCCAATCAAAAGGAATAAAATAGCGTAAACTTATGTAGAATAAAGAGATATCTATACAAGCGAGCAGGCACAGTGCTAGGTTTAAAAATAAATGGCATGAGATATAGAGATCAACTAAACAACATAATTGCACACATGAGTACGGATATCAAAGAACTATATCGCTTCAGAAACCTAAGAGGAAGCAATAAAAAGAAAATATACTTTGCCTACATCCGACCTAAAATTTTATATTCCCCCATGCCACTGGCGGCTATACCAAACTCCTGGATGATGAAATTACAAAGAGTACAAAATAATGATTAATAATGCTAGGAAAAGAGACAGAAAGCGTCAAGATACTACACGAAGAAACTCAGATTAACACGATAAACAAAGAACTAGGTACCAGGGCCCTCAATATTTGGAGGAAGGTGGAGAGGAAATCGGACCCATATTTCATCAGAAATCACTTCGGAATTCCTGACCATCTACTAAATCAGGCAAGGAAAAGGTTTGACAGCATAAGAACTGCTGCACGGTACAACCATGACCCAATTTACTCATAAAAATACCGAAGACAGGCTACCGAATAAGTAATTGAATCCGAAGATACCAAAAAAATTGTCAAGTCACAAAATACCCGGAAAAAAGGCTTGAAAGCTACTTTGTACAAATGATTTTTTTTACAAAACTAATAAACCTAGAATTTAATCCAATTATAAATTAGTAAAAAAAAAAACCCTCAAGAAATCATACTACTAACAAAAGTAGAACAACTTTAAAAGATTTGAAGCTAAAACAAACAAAGATGGAAGAAAACAACGAATACACAAACAAAAGAAACAGACAGGCAGAGATACCCATTCCCTAGGGACCAAACTACCTTCTCTATCCTCATTTAAAAAAATTTCACCACTCAACTCTCCTACTAATTATCTCTCTATCTATCCATATTTACTCAAAGTTTCTCCACTTTTTATGTCGAATGTCCAGTCATTTTATGTATATATATATATATATATATATATATATATATATATATATATATATATATATATATATATATATATATGTATATATATATATATATAGTGGAGCATTATATGCACCACCGTATCGAGTCCTTTGTGGCAGTGTAGTTGCCCACTCTAGTAGGCAATCTCGTGTCAGTGGCAGCATAACAACCACCTCGACGAGCGTGCCTGCCCCTCACTAACTTCAACATCATTTCACTCGCATCGTTCCAACTTCCAGTCCCTCTCCGCAAAAGCTACGCTTCGGCAAACTGGAACGCTACAGAGAAATCCTTGGCAGATTCGAACCAGCGGTCTTAAGCGGAACAACACTAGCGGAGATCGACGGGGAGCTAGAGAGGATAACAGCCTCCATCACCAAGCCTGACCGCGAGTGTGTACGTATGACAGGGTATAAAACTCCGCCGCAACCCAGATGCACCGAGGAGATGAAATATATCGCTAGGGAGCACAGGGGTGTGTATTAAAAAATTAGAAGAGCAAGTACGAAGCTGGAACGAAGCTCTCTGCTATAACACCTGAGTGAAGAACTTAGGCAGAATATAAACCAACAACAGGCTGAGATCTGGGACAGCCTAATAGCCAGGGTAGACAGCAAGGTGAGCCCCCCAAAATTCTGGCGATTAGTAAGGAAACTAAAATGATTACCAAGTAGAAAAAAGTCTTGCATCAAGAAGGGCGATGGCTACTTGGAGGATCCGGTTGTTCTTGAATAGAGATTCCGCAAGTTCTGGGGGGATATCTTTCCAATAACTCCTGATGACGATGCGGAATTCGACCAGGAGTTCGAAGGCCAGCTGATTGAAGATCTTAATCAAATAATACATCGAACGCACCCAAAGGACTATGTCCTCAACTGGAGGGAGATTGCAAGCCATGGCCGACCAATAACAACTGAAGAGGTCATGGCAACTGCTGTGAAGACCTTTGAACAAAGGGCACTAGGCTGGACGGCCATCACTAAAAACAACTTGGCACATCCCCCCGGCAGATCATTCAGGGAATTACTAACATCTACAACGGTTTCCTGATTACAGGATTGTGATAGAACGAGTTGAATCTGTGTTAAATTCAACTCCTATCCCATATTAGTTAAAACCTCGAGGAGGCCCACGTGCATCTTCGATTCGAGGCTTGGAGTCTTATCAACAGCTGCCGGACGTCAATGTTTAAACAAGGAGGTTATCGTCCCCCCGTTCACCCCCATACGCCGACCTCGCCAGATCGAGTTAGGCTTATGGACAGATAAGGCATTTTCTCCGGCCCAGCTGTGCGTTCCCTCGAAGCTTCCACCCCATTCTCCCCCACGCCAAGGAGATGTCCTGGCTATATATATGGAAACTTTACCACTAAGATGAGATTGGAGATCCAGATTTTCGTCGCGAAACATCACCACGACCCTCTCTCCCTTTGTGCGCCAAGGGACCTCGGCCTTGAGATTCACCATCACTTGTCCAGGAGGACAATATTCCTTGAGTGCCAAAGGTTCGAGCCTTTAGTGACGTCAAGTCCCCAAGGCATCCCCCCCTGTTGTTCGAGGAGAACACCATTAGAACAGCCATTGTTCGTTTTGAGCCCTTCGCCAAGAAACGGTTCACATCCCCCCCCTGTTGTTCGAGGAGAACACCCTTAGAACAGCCATTGTTCGTTTTGAGCCCTTCGCCAAGAAACGGTTCACATCCCCCTTTGTTGTTCGAGGAGAACACCATTAGAACAGCCATTGTTCGTTTTGAGCCCTTCGCCAAGAAACGGTTCTCATCCCCCCCCTGTTGTTCGAGGAGAACACCCTTAGAACAGCCATTGTTCGTTTTGAGCCTTTCGCCAAGAAACGGTTCTCATCACCCCCCCTGTTGTTCAAAGGAGAACAACATTAGAACAGCCATTGTTCTTGAGCCCGTAGACAAGAGACGGTTCTCATCCCCCCTTTGTTCAGAAGAGAACAACCTAGAACAGCCATTGTTCGTCCAGCCGTTCGTCGAGAATGGTTCTCCTTCCCAAGACGCCACGTCAGGATCCTTTCATCCCCCCCCCCTTCTGCTGGAACTCGCCAGCGGACCGAATATTCCTTCAAGTACCTTCGACTGCACCCTAACGAAGTTACGTAAGCCAAGCGTCACCTTTTGAGTATTGATCCCTTATTTGTCAATTCTATCCTGTGCTTTAAATGGTTTATCGAACCATCCCATCTCTTTAACTCCATATTTGCTTTACCTTTTTTTGATCCCTTAAATCCTTGGATTAGCCCGAGTCTCCACGACCCTTTCCATTCTGTTTGTCAATATTTTCCGTTTTTGTGTTTTGTTTATAGTTATTATTAATAAAACTCTATTTTATTAATGATAGCAATATTATTATCCTTGAGCTCAGTTGCACTTCTTAAGCATTTTGAAGATACATAATATCGGCCGCCAAGACAGTAAAACGCACTCTAGAGATAATTAAGGAAGTTCCCTCAACGAATAGTGTTATATATAGTATCGTCGGGAGTCATTCTACGACATATATACTTCCCCGACGGTCTAAAAATGGCCCAAATCATTTTTATACCTAAAGGGAAAAAGTCCCCATCAACTGGTCGATTACAGGCCATATCCCTGATTTAGTTCGTAGGCAAAGTCTACGAGAAGATTCTAGCAAACAGGCTACAAGACCAGATAACAGAGCTAGAAGCCCACAACCCTCATGAACACGAGTTCCGCAAGTGAAAGGGGACTGATACGACCCTCGCCCTTTTCACTGAAAAACTCGCCCGCTGTAAAGCTGAAGGGAAATACGTATAGGTGGTGTTGCTAAATGTTCAAAAGACCTTCGATAAGGTTTGGATGAGAGTTTTACAATATAAGATCTTAGACCCTCCAGCTAAACCCAACCCTGTAAAGGGTCCTCTGTGATTACATCATGGAGAGAAAAGCCCAAATCTCCATCGAGGGCTACAGAGGACCCGACTTCAAACTCAAGGCGGGTGTTCCACACGGTAGCTATCTGAGTCCACTGCTGTACCTAGTGTACGCATTGGACCTACCTGCTTCAGCTGGAGAAAATGTGATATATCTGCAGTTTGCAGATGGCATTGCTCAAATCATCCCCAGTGCCTATTATAACGCTGGGGTTCAAACAAGGGAGACAGTTACCAAAATCGAAAACATCAATCAATACGAAAGATAGTGGAAGATCAAGACCAACCGCCGAAAGTTCCAGATCCTTCCAGTAAACTGCCGAAAACTTCACGACGTCATAGTGAATGATGAACTATACCCGTACACCAACTAGAGTAGAGTCCTAGGTTTGCGCATAACATCAACAGGGTATAAGGCGCACATTAACAGCAGAATCTCTCTAGCCTAAAGAGAACTTGGGAAACTATATAGGTTTAAAAGCCTCACCGCAAATAACATCGAGAAGCTGTACACTGCTTTGGTACACTCAACATTGGTGTACCCGGCAGTGGTCATGCAGACCGCAAGTTCTATATCTCTCAGGCAAATGCAGAAAGTACAGAACAAACCACCCCTGCTGATAGCTGGAGTGCCCAAGATGGACTATATTCGGCAGACAGAACTGCACGCAAGAGCAGGACTGAAGCCACTAAATATGGAACTCCAGAGACTAGAGAGAAAGACTTATAACAAAATCGAAGAGGAAATACTCCCAAACATGGACACCGACATTGACATTCCGAGAACTGAAATTTGACGTGTTACCAGGACAGCCCTATTTCCGAGTCAAGGAATATGCTCCCGGGAAAACCCAAATGGACTATTCACCTGATAATGACCAAATAAGAATAACGTCAACAACAAATACAAGATAAGATCAAAAGGAGAAATGCCCAATTTTAATAAAATATAAACAAATAAAACTAGACACCTAAAATGAAAAATTAACAAGAATATTAAAAAGAGGCGAAGTGCCCACAACGAAGAATAATCAAAGAAGAACAAAAAGATGCAAAGTGCCCACAAAAAAGAACAACCAAGAAAATAACAGAAGAGGCAAAGTGCCGACAAATCGGTGTGATAAAACACTATAAATTAAATTAAACTCAAATTAAAAACCTAAGGAGTTAGCATATATTATAATTGAAAGGCTTGAATGCCATAATGGAGGAAGTAGTATATAAAGTTTATTTATATGTATATATATTAAAAAAAATAAATATATAAAAATAAATTAATAAAATAAAACAATAAATAAAATAAAAATAAACAACGAGAGAGAGAAAGAAAGAAAGGCAACAATGGTCGCAAAGTGGTCAACCCCGACACCAGTGGAAATCACTGGCTCATCTCTCTCCTCGAATTTCTTGGCAAGATCTTCGAGAAGATAATTTCCAACAGGCTGTAAAGCCAGCTAGCCAAAAGTGAAGCGCATAACTACCAACAACACGGTTTCTGTAGAGGAAGAGGATCTGACACCACGCTGAGGAGTTCCCAGGACGGCTTCCGAAGGCAACGGTCATGCCTGACGAACCTTGTGGAATTCTTCCACTTCGTTTTCAGTGAGCACGATCGGGGCAAGGCGGTGGATGTGGTCTACTTAGATTTTCAGAAAGCCTTTGATAAGGTACCACACCGCCGCCTTCTCCGGAAAGTGCGAGCACTGGGCATAGACGGAAACGTAACAGGCTGGATAGAGAACTGGCTAAATGGCAGACGGCAACGGGTGGTGATGAATGGATAGGCTTCTGAGTGAGTGCCCGTTACTAGCGGAGTGCCTCAAGGTTCTGTCCTGGGACCACTACTATTGATCATCTACGTCAACGACATGGACGGTGGCATGGTTGCCAAGATTTCTAAATTTGCCGACCATACCAAGCTTGGTATGAACGTTGCAAAGGATGGAAATACTTCCCGCCTGCAAGATGATCTTCGGAAGATTGGGGAGTGGCAAATGCCTTTCAACGTAAACAAATGCAAAGTGATGCATATTGGCCACTAAAATCCCCAATCACCCTTTATCCTTAAGAACACTGCTCTTGAATCGAGTGACACTGAGAAGGACTTGAGTGTAACTATCACCAGTGACCTCAAATTCTCGAAACAGTGTATTGAGGTGGAGGAAAAAGCCCAAAGGATGTTACGGTATATAAAGCGACAGTTTGGATATCGGAACAAGGAGATAGTACTGTGTCTGTACAATTCCCTCCTCCGACCGCACTGGAGTATGCCGTACAATTTTGGAGTCCTTCATTCAGAAAGGACATCTACGCATTTGATTATAGATTGAAAGAATAGTAAACAATAACAAATCTTGAGTCATATGTTTCGTGTTTGTTCGTTCGAATGAACGCTGTTTTAACATGTTCGATATGGTTACTCTCTAACACTACCGTTTATTTCATGTAACTGTTTATATTGACTGGGTGAAAATTGAATATGAATATCGAAGGAATATAAAACAAATAACAATTATAGATAAGAGTTGTGCATAAAGATTAAAGAGTCTATTTAAAGCTAACTTTCAACTGTTTTAAACGAAATCAAATTTGTCGGAAAAAACGATGGAACAAAAATAGAAATAGATTGGCTTGGTAGCATATATACAATATTACTATATGGAACGGCTTTGATTTCAAGCTAATTGCATGTATTTTTTTGTGTAATAATAATTTTCATTGTGACGGAAGTGACTCTTTAGAAATTCTAATCTTTTGTTCAAGATTTACCTAATAATAATGAAGATGAAAATAATGTAAAATTTTCAGTCATTTATGACGGCACGTGTACATTATTTTCAAAATATTTTTGAACGGGATAAAATGATCAGAATTTACGAATATTGAGTTAAACATTTAAATAAAATTATATTATTCATACCAAATTAACTGCAGTCATTTGATTGATTGCAATTACATGAATTTTTCACGTACATACACGTAAACTAATAGTTTGGCCTGTACTTGTTCCTTTTGGTTTCCTGAAAAACTAAGGGTTTGAAAAGGTTATAAAATGTTAAATTTTGTATAAATAAATTAGGTGCAGATTATGTGATTTTTTTCACGTACGGGACACAATAATATAATCATTAAATATAATGAATATATGTTGTAAAATGATTGCATACAGTGTGTTGGGAATTAAAGGGCAAGTATCGGATTTTGATATCGGAAATGAGACATAAAAGTCCCGATACCACTAAAAACAGCCGATACTACCGATATTCAATACTGATACTGAGTACTCGTCTCATCACTAAAATATATATATATATATATATATATATATATATATATATATATATATATATATTGACCTACCCAGAGCCGCCCTAAGACAACTCCTACACGCCTGCACCTAAGAAGCCCCATTCTCTGGTCCCAATGGAGCTATGTACCGTCAAGTAGACGGAGTTGCTATGGGCTCTCTTTTTGCAGTCCTATCGTAATTTTTTACATGGGAACCTTCTAAAAAAGGGTTTTCGCAAAATTACCCAGACCCCACATCTACTGCCGATATATAGACAACATTTACATAAATGTACAATCGGAAGAAGATATACAAACACTCCTACAAGTATTTAAAGAGTGTTCAGAAGCCCATACCCGAACCCATCTGATATATGAGTATAAATGCAACCTAGAAGACTGTCAGCACCCCTCCCCCCTCATATATTGGAAGGACAGAAACTAAATTATCAAGAAGAATGACATACCACGTAATCAACGGCGCCCCTCAAAAACACAGGTCAAAACGATGGAACTATTCTCAACAGAAAAATGTTAAAAGAAAACACCGCAATTTTTTACTTTGCACCAGATCGTCCACAACTACTATTTCTACAAGCCATCCGTATAAAAAAAAACAAGCTTAACTAACATTCAATATAATTCGACCGCAATACTGCCAAGAGATAGAATTAGAAGCCGAACTACTAGGGGCACTTAATCTCCCCCTATAAAGTCCACCATCTCTTTGGACGTGACCGCAAATTTGACCTTCGTTCCTAAGCCTACCCCTTTCGACCTTGTCCTAACATGCTCACAAGATTGTTAGTACGTTTGCACTTGCTGATCTCTTTGTTTCTTTGTATATAAGTGTGTTCATTCATTGATATATAAACCAATAGTATATTTTTTTTATTTGTATTTTTACCTTATCTCTGAAGATGATATGAATCGAAACGCGTCAGATAAATAAAGTGTTGTGCTAAAGGAATCTTCTCCTATTCCGTCCTTTAACTTTAAAATCTGAGTTTTAATGAATTTTGGAGAACTTATCCACGGCCTCAACACAGACGTAAAGGCAAATATACGACAAATTGAAAGATGCGAAAAGAAAATCTCAAATGCGAAATTAGCCGTCGCTTTCAACAAAACTTGCTACAATGAAAATATATTGCCCAACTTTACCTATAATATATATATATATATATATATATATATATATATATATATATATATATATATATATATATATATATATATATATATATATATATATATATATATATATATTCGGTTCCAGCTCGTGTCCAAGCATCGGTTCCGTCTTCAGTTATCCGGTCTCCTCGGTTGATGTTTGTGACGGATATGACTTAGGAGGCCCAGTCTGTTGTGGAAGAGCCGCGGGCAGAAGTAACATGGGAGGGCAGGAGGAGGATGAGCTTGGTCCAGTTACTCCTTCCCCCTCCTACGTTTGTCCACCCCATGCTATCTTATGTTCTCCTCAAAGGACGCAGTGTCGTCGCGGACAGCTGTTCTCCAGGCTCCTCTGTTTTTGTCAGTTTGCTCCCACGAAGAAGGTTCAATGTTGGTTTGGGCCAGGGTGCGTTTAAGCTAGTCTTTGTAGCGGCGCTTTGGTCCTCTTCAGGGCCTTGTTTCGGTGGCAAGGTGCCCCTAGAGCATGATCTTGGGGACTAAGGAGGGGTCCATTTTTATGACTTGGCCTGCACAGCGACGACGATGGTTGATGATGGTGGCTTTGACGCTGGGTAGCAAGGCTCGGTTTAGGACCTTGGTGTTGCTGATGGAATCTTCCCATCCTATTTTGAGGATCTGTCTTAGCTTGTACTGCTGGAACTGCTCGAGGCGTTTGATGTCACGGCGGTAGAGAGTCCAAGTATCGCAGGCATAGATATAGAAAGTTAGAGAGGACTAAGGCCCGAAAGACCATGATCTTAGTTCAAGTAGTCAGCGCATGGTTGTTTAAGCGCGCCGACCGAGGCGACCGAAGGCAGAATGGGCCACCTTGATCCGGTCTTCCACGTCTTTTCCGCACGTAGGGGTTTTCGAGAAATTGTTCCTAAATTATGAAAAGTGATCTACTTATTCAAGTGGCTGGCCGTTGATAGTGATGTTTGTACTTATGAGAGTTTGACCGGGAGCTGATTGGATAAGGGTCTTAGTCTTTTCAGTGTTCACCTGTATCCTAAATCGCTCGTAGGCAGAATTTTAAAGGTCGGCTCTCCACTGAAGGCCGCCAGCATTCTTGCTCGGGTGGCGTTGTCGTCGGTATACTGCATTTCACGGACTGAGATTGTAGATGTCTGAGTCTTTGCGTAAAATCGTGCGAGATTGAACAGCCCGCCTTCCATGCGGTATCGCGCGTCAATGGTGGGGTCCCTAGTGAGATTTCGTTGAACACGGCTGCCATGTACAGCGAAACACAAGTCGGAGCTAAAACGCAACCTTGTATGAGACCGCCAGTGATGGGAAACAGGTCTGAGAGGAAGTTTTGGTGGTAGACTCTGCCAACCATGCCCTCGTCAAGGGAGCGGACTAGGGTGATGAAGTCAGATGGACATCCGAACCTGGCGAGGACCGCCCACATTGCAGGACAAAGAACTTTATTGAAGTCCTTTTTGAGCTTTGCTGGCCTTTGTTGTTCGTGACTCTTCTCCTGGAGTTGGCGAGCGTAAAGAATCCTGTTTATTGTCCCTCGAGAAGGTCTGAAGCCACACTGGGACTTAGGGAGGAAGCCTTCCGCGAGGACAAAGAGGTGGTCAAGGAGAATTCGGGCGAAGATCTTACTTGCAGTACTTAAAAGGGAGATACACGGTAGTTTCCGCAGTTCTCTTGATCCCCCGTCTTGAAGATAGAAATGATATTCGCGTCATGGAAGTCTCTCGGGATGGTCTTGGTTTCCCAGATCTTGAGGATGAGGTGCATCAGGCTGCTATTCACCTCAGGACTCGAGCGGAATGTTATCCGGTCCGGAGCTTTGTCCGGCTTCATGCGCCCGATGGCTTTGTTAAATTCTTCGATCGTAGATGGCAGGGACATCCAATGGCGGATGGAGTGCTGCAGGGTCATATGGAGAAGATCATCTGGGATGCGTAAATGATCGTTGAGGAGGTTCTCAAAATTAACCTTCCAACGATCAAGGATTCCTTCGTTATCAGTGATGGTAGTAAAGCCGTCCGCATCTTTTAGCCCACCCACTTATGACCTTGTTGGGCCGAAGACCCACTTGTTTGCAGCATAGAAGCGGCGCAAGTCTCGTTGGGCAGCGTAGTCTTGTATCTCCCCTGATTTCATCTGCCACCAGGTATTTTGAGCCTCGCGGATCCCTATTTGTCATTCTATGGACGCCTGTTGGTGTTTCCGCTTATTATTTGATGTAGGTTACTTATCTAAGGCGTATCCGACGTTTAGCTTCGATGAGACGAGTGATGTTTACATCGTTCTCATCGTAACAATCTTGGCTATTCTTCCGAGTGAAACCAATCGTTTCCTCAGCGGCATCGGTCATAGCATCGCGGAAGGTGGTTCAATGGTCCTCTATTAAGGCGGACTCCGGAATATACGTGAGGTGTCTTTCAATGGCCTCTCTGAAGCCTTGAGATGTCTGAGGCCCCACCTTTTTTAGGGGCCTCCTCATGCGGGGTTGAGCTCCAGGGATCCTTAAAAAGGCCAGCCTATTCGCGAGTACAGCTGCCGAACTCCAATGTCACGACAGGATTATATGTTGTCGCGGATTAGAGGCCTACGGCTATCCAGACCTGCCCTTGGGGCTAGCAGTGCAATTTCCATTGTTATTTGAAAGGGAGAGAGACGGTCCTACCCGGGAAAGAAAGAAGGCCGGAAAGAAAACAGAAACGAATGCCAGTCGCTGAGGAATATGTTTTAGCCGATCGTGGCTGCGCAACGGCCACGCACGAGCACTTGGCCAGTATCGTGTCCACTGCGGCTCAAAACATTGATACATGCAGTTTCGGCGAGGCTGGTTGCATAGGATTACCGGGTGCTTGGTCTATCAAGGCCCGCCTTTGTCGTGCATGCCAGCTGGGCAATTCCCTCCTGCGCCGCAGCAAAACATAGGAGTCATATACGAGGGGCGGTCAATAGGTTTTTCAATTCGGATATAGGAAAAAGAGATATGAGAAAAAGTGTTTTATTATTTTTCAATATAACTACCCTCGACTTCAATGCACTTTGGCCACTTGTCCCTGAGGCTTCGAATTCCCAACAACCAAAAATCTCTCGACTGCTGTTCAATCCACTCCTGGATGGCGAGCTGGACATCTTCATCGTCTCTAAACTGGCGTCCACGCAGTGCAGCCTCGAGCTAGTGGAATAAAAAGTAGTCGCTAGGGGCCAGATCTGGACTTTAGGGGGGGTGGTTGAGCTCCTCGAATCCGCACTAGCGCCGGGCAGCTTGTGCAACTCTGGCCTTGTGGACTTTGGCGAAGTTTAAGTCGATCATAGGGCGTGAAGTTTCTAGGGAACCAACGAACAGAGACCTTGGTCATGGCCAAATTGTTGTAGATGATGTTGATAACACTTCCATGTGATATTCCAAGTTCTCGCTCGATTTCTTCGACCTTCACCCATCGATTTTCGAGGATCATCCTCTCCACTCGGGCCACATTGTCCTCGTTGGTCATGTCTGATAGGCGTCCTGAACGGGGGTCATCTTCAAGGGACTCACGACCATAACGGAACTCCCTATTCCAGCGAGCAATGGTTGCATCGGAAGGAGCAGTGCCGGTGTACACTGAAACCATGCGTTCATGGATCTCTTTTGCATTCTAGCCTTGGTCAAAAGTTTGATCACTGCGCGGTGCTCAACCTTCTCCATTGTTGAAAAATTTGTGACTGACGATCTGCGATCAGCTACTGCTTCTTAAATAGAAGAGGCAGGGGCGTGCGGCTGCAGGTTCTGACTTGTCATAACTTGTCCTAACACCCTCACAAACAGCCATCTCCCTTCCTCTGTTTTGCCCTACCGATTCGCAAAACTTATTGAACGTCCCTCGTATGACCCATCTCTGCTTGGTCGGGCGTTGGGGTCTTGCTGTTGGTTGCGTTTATTCTTCTCCCCCCTTCCCCTAAGACCTTACTGCCATGGGTGCTCCCTCTAGGAGTTTGAAACTTCTAACGGCATTGTTCTTGGAATAATTGGAACACTCAAGCCCTTCCACCACGGCAAGGCGCAACCACTGGAAGGATATATATATATATATATATATATATATATATATATATATATATATATATATATATATATATATATATATATATATATATATATATATATATATGGGGTGTTCCATTAAGACGGATTGAAGTTAGAAGTAAATAAAACAGTGATATTGGTGAAAATTGATTGATTTCACTATTGGATCATGTTATTTGAGTCATGGCAATTATGTGTGAAAAATAATTTTTCCTGAAATGTTCGCCAAGGCTTTAGCGGCACACCTTCACTCAATGGTCAGAATTTTCGATGACGTCTCTGCATAGTTGCTTCTCGATCTCGCCAATATTCCTTATTAGCTCATCCTTCAGTTATTAAATTGTTGTTGGCTTGTTGGCATAGACCTTACTTTTGAGATGACCCCAAAAGAAGAAATCTAAAGGCGTCAAGTCACACGATTGTGGTAGCCAATTGATCTCGCTGTTTCGAGAGATGATGCGACCAGGGAACTTCTCATTCAATAAAGCCATTGTTGCGTTGGCTGTGTGGCATGTGGCGCCGTCCTGTTGATACCACAAATTTTCGACATCCATAGAATTCAATTCAGGCCATAAAAAGTTGGTTATCATGGTACGGTTTCACTTGACTGTCCCCGTAACAGAATTCCAGACATCATTTTCAAAGAAATACGGCCCAATGATTCCGCTAGCAAAAAATGCACACCAAACAGTGACCTTTTGTGGATGCAGTGGCTTTTCAACAATCTTCCTGGGATTTTCATCAGCCCAAATGCGACAATTCTGCTTATCAACCAATCCACCAAGATGAAAATGGGCTTCATCACTAAAGATGATTTTTTTGCGAAAAATCATCATCGTCTTGTCTTTGCTCGTGCACCCAATTGACGAATGTACTGCGCTTCAAATGGCCAGCGGTCTTCAGTTCTTGTGTAAATTGAATTTTGTAAGCGTGTAGAGAAAAATATTTTGGCAAAATTCGATGTAACGTTGTTGTGGAGAGGTTCAATTCCTGCGCGTGGTGACGAATAGAGGTGTCTGGATCTTCGGACACATTCTCGCGCACTGTAGCAATGTTTTCAGCTGAACGGCGTAAACGAGCACGCAATGGCGTTTTCATATCTGCCACCGACCCCGTTTGTTTGAATTTACGAAAGATTTTCCCAATTGCACTCTCGTTTGGTCGATTATGTTGGGCAAAAAAGTCGCCAAGTGCCCGAAATGCGTTTCCGTTTGAACGTCCATTTTCGTAATAGGCTTCGATAACTTTAACACGTTGTTCGATTGTTAATCTTTGCATGGTTGAAATTGCCAAAGACTGAAGTTGTTAAATCTGAAAGAAAAAGAAAAAAAATATTAGATGCTTAAACTTAACTCACATTTAAAATCGGTCCAAGTTATTGGAACACCTTATATATATATATATATATATATATATATATATATATATATATATATATATATGAAGGTGTTCTGTCAGTCGCCTTGACAGGCGATTAAAAAAGACGCCCACTCTCATGGCACTACCCTAACCCGTGAAAAACTGAATCAGGACACCTCTATCATTCTGCCGAGACTCCGAAATCGCAGAAGATTGCGGATGGTCGAAGCCATTATCATCCAAATGAAGAAACCGGCAATTAACGTGCAACTTCAGCCGGAAACCATACTCCTGGCATCTTGTCGTCCCCGAGTTGACCGCTGTTAAAAAAGCACGTGTTTAAACTTGATTTTCCTTTGCCTCCTTTGCCAGAAAACTAGATATGAGCGACAAATAGTCAGTCAATCTTCGCCTTCCAATTTTATATTCGGCCCTCTCGTGTGTCTCGAAGACAGAAAAGAAGAAACTACAAGTGGTGCAGAATAAATGTATGTACCGAATTACATGTACCTACAGACATGAGAGAAGACGCCAGGAAGAACTGCACCGGGAGGCGGGGTTAAGTCCCATTAACATTGTCATAGAAGAACGGACAAGGAATATGCTGGAAATGGTCAACCGTAAATTGGACGATGATATCGTCCAAATGATTGACCAGAACAGAAGAGGAATAAGTCGCGCCAGATTTCCAAGCTCCGCCGGGGTTTTAGTTGGCGGAGCAGAAGTGCCGTTCTACACATGATAATAGTGTTTTTACCCTAAACCAATAAAAATTCCGACTAAGAAAAAGCTAACCTAACTGTGAAACCTGACCGATTTCTACAAATTCACCGATGAAGACACAAATCTACCCATGAAGACATCCACGAAAAAAAAACAACGAAATTACACACATTACAAAATATACAAAAAAACAAACACACTAAGCCCAACAATAAAGTAATTATTACCATAACAGCAAATGCGCATATCATATCCAAAGACATAGCTTGAACGCCATATATATATATATATATATATATATATATATATATATATATATATATATATATATATATATATATATATATATATATATATATATATATATATATATATATATATATATATATATTGGGGTGTAAAAAGGAGTACTGGGCATTCCCCCTCCCTCCTTGGCGGCTCCAGGAGAGTGAAGTCCAGCATAAGGGCGGCTAAGCGGTCTGAGGAACTCCGAGTGGCAAGACTCTGTAAAGAGAATCCCAAGGAGTTTTTTGGATATGTGAACAGCCGTAAACCAATCCGTCGAACGATTAGCCCTTTGAGGAATGAGGAGGGGACATTAAAGCATTCAGATGCAGAAAATGCTAACCTCCTCAACGACTACTTCTCTTCAGTGTTTACTGAAGAGTGTGGTCCCATTCCCCAGCCGACGGATTCCTACTCGGGGGAAAAGCTGGAGGCAATGGACTTCACCGAAGGAGAAATAAAGAAAAAGATCACTGACCTAAAGACGAATAAGTGCCCTGGACCGGACGAATTTCTACCTAAGTGTTGAAGGAAGTGTGCGATGAAGTATCACGACATCTGTGCGCTATATTTAACATATCAATCCGGACCAAATGCGTTCCTAGAGACTGGCGTGAGGCGGAGGTGACTCCTATCTTCAAGAAAGGAGACCGTAACCAACCGTCAAACTACCGACCTATCAGTCTGACTTCGATAGTCGGTAAACTCATGAAAAGCATCATGGTAGACAAAGTGACGTCGTATTTAAAGTCAAACCTGCTACTGAGGAATTCCCAGCACGGATTCCGAAGGCAACGGTCATGCCTGACAAACCTTGTGGAATTCTTCCACTTCGTTTTCAGTGAGCACGATCGGGACAAGGCGGTGGATGTGGTGTACTAAGACTTTCAGAAAGCCTTTGATAAGGTACCACACCGCCGCCTTCTCCGGAAAGTGCGAGCGCTTGGCATAGACGGAAAGGTAGCCGGCTGGATCGAGAACTGGCTAAGTGACAGACGGCAACGGGTGGTGGTGAATGGACAGTCTTCTGAGTGGGTGCCCGTTACTAGCGGGGTGCCTAAAGGTTCTAACCTGGGACCACTACTATTCATCATCTACGTCAATGACATGGACGGTGACATGGTTGCCAAGATTTCCAAATTTGCCGACGATACCAAGCTTGGTATTAACGTTGCAAAAGATGGAAATACTGCCCGCCTGCAGGAAAATCTTGGGAAGATTGGGGAGTGGTCGGACACGTGGCAAATGCCTTTTAACGTGGGGAAATGCAAAGTGATGCATATCGGCCACAGAAACCCCCAATCTCAGTATATCCTTAAGGGCACTGCTATGGAATACACCGACACTGAGAAGGACTTGGTTGTAACAATCACTAGTGACCTCAAGTTCTCGAAACAGTGCATTGAGGCGGAGAAAAAGGCCCAAAGGATGCTAGGCTATATTAAGCGCCAGTTTGGTTATCGGAACCAGGAGATTGTACTGTGCCTGTACAACTCACTTGTCCGACCGCACCTGGAGTATGCCGTACAATTTTGGAGTCCTTCATTTCGAAAGTACATCACGAGATTGGAACGCGTACAAGCTAGGGCAACCAAACTGATTCCCTCTATCCGACATAAAAGTTATGAGGATAGACTAAGGGAGTTAGATCTGTTCTCGCTGGAAACCCGTAGACTGCGTGGTCAGCTCATTGAAGTCTTCAAAATACTTCGAGGGTTCGACAATGTTGACTACCGGGATATTTTCACACTGAGTGAGAACAGAACGCGCAATCACGGCTTCAAACTTGAACTGAAGCGTTACAACCGCAATCTGTGTGAAAACTTTTTCACCTACAGTATCTGCGGTAAGTGGAACGCACTTCCAGTGAAAGTTGTCAACAGTGAATCTGTTGACCAGTTCAAGTCAAGACTAGACATAGTCTTGAAAAGTGGCCGTTTAAAGACGCAAAACAATTGAGCAGCTATGTGCCTGCTCGATTGCTAGTCCAAAGGTACCCTCTTTGAATGGACCGTAAGGTCTCCTAGGGTACTTACTTTCCTTGTTACTCCTTGTTACTCCATGAGGGTCGGAAGAGCTGTTCTTTGTCTCCCACCTCTCTGTCCATTTCATTTCATTTCAAAAGATACTCAGAGATAGTCAGAAAAGTTATCATTATTCAAGAAGAAAAGTTATATTTCCTGTTCGCCATTTCGAAGCTTATTCCAGCTATATACCTAGGAATAAAGAATCTCTCTCTCTCTCTCTCTTTATCTCTTTCTCTCTCTCTCCTCCTCTCTCTCTCTCTATCTCTCTCTCCTCTCTCTCTCTCTCTCTCTCTCTCTCTCTCTCTCTATAATATATATATATATATATATATATATATATATATATATATATATATATATATATATATATATATATATATATATATATATATATGCGTTATCCAAATCCATATCAGAAAACAGACGATGCTCAGATCATGAGGATTAATTTTTTGGAAAAACAACGTTTCGGGCATATTGCCCATATTCAGTTTCTATAACTTAAATATCATCATAATAAAATAATATAGTCGAACCTATTAAAAAAACTAATATGAGAATGAAAAAAGTTATAATTAAAGGATAAATAAAATGCTGAAAAAATGCTGAGATGGGTTCTATTGACTGTTTTAAAAACAATATTAGAAAAAACAAATCCCTGGAAGTGGAACATGTTAAATTAAAAAAATTATAAATTATATTATGGAAGACTAAAAAATACTATATAGAGAGTTAAAGTGACTCAACTATGTAAAAAAGCTAACACTAAAAGAATATTCCTATTAGACTTTCTATAGAGCAATAGCAAACCAACAGGAAAAATAGAGAATATAAAAATTAAAGTGATGGAGATTACCTGTGAGGTCTGGTCCAAAAAGGTCTCAGAAAACTAAACAAAAAGAATTCTGTTAAAAAAAACTTGTAAGAAATATTAAGAAAATACAAGTTAAAATTAATAACGCTGCCACATATTCGATCATCTTCGAAGCGTTTTGATATGTCCTTGCCTCCTTTGCCGATGTAATGAGTGGAGTGAGATCTGACAGAATAAAAGAATGATGTGATTGAAATGAAAAGAGAGGTCGGAGACAAAGAACATCTCTTCCGACTCTCCTCCCGCCCCCCTTGGCGCTCATGGAGCGGCAAAGGAGCGAGGGGAGGAAGCCTGTTACTCCTTTATAGAGCCTATAGTCGCACTGTCTAGAGCCAAAGTAGGCTCCAAGCATTGCGATTACGGCGGAGAGTCGTGAGAGGGAAAGGAAGAAGAAAGATTTGGGATAGGACAGAGAAGAAAATAGTAAGAGATAAAAGTACACTAGTTAGTCATGGGACCTACAGATTAACGTGGAATCCGAACCGCAATGTCTCGCTTGTCTCTAACTATAACTTTGCAGTTTATCGTGACCCCTGTCCCACGTATCTACTGTGAGTGCCGTGTGCGAATGTGATAGTAAAAAAAAATAGATGTTGAAAGCTGAAGGAAGTAAGAGATTTGCAAAGAGATGCTAGTTGCCTCGAGGTCAGGCTTATATCTGTCCATTATAGGTAGTTAACTAGCGTGATAAAGTTAGAAAATTTTTATTTGCGTGAGTGTCCCGCATTTTTTATTTATTTTTTTAATTTTTTTGTATATGTATCTATTTTTAATATGTCTAAGTAGCGTTCGTATTTATGAGGTGGTTAAACCGTTATTAGTAATTATTCTTACTAAAAACTGGTGTAGGTTTCTATCTCTCTATCTATTCCTTTGTATTCCTATCCTAGTTATAATTGACTATATGCTATTCTCTGGTGATGCTTCGGTAATTTAATAACTCTTAGTCGTCGTCGAGTATTATTCTCTTTCTCTAGGTATAGATTTCTTCTTCGTCCTCTTCTCTTCCTTCTAACATCCTTAGGAATCTTGGGAATAATCTCTGTGACATCCATCTTTCTCTTTGGGCAATTTGGTTGGTTAATTCAACTCCTACTTCATTCTGTATCTTTTCTAAGACTTTCCTTGCTCCTTTTGCAATTATTCTGTTAAGTGGCTTTATCTTTGCCTCCCTGTGCAGGTCTCGTAGTCTTCTTCTTTCTCCTCTTCTAGTGTTTGTTATTAAGTATATGGCTTTGTTTTGGACTTTTTGGAGTCTTATTAGGTTGCTTCTTGAGATCGTGTACATCGCTATGGTTGGATAAATAATCGTGGACTGTAATATGGTTTGATAAATTTTCCTCTTGTTTTTCATCCTTAGGTTAACTAACTTGTACAATAATGCAAGGCCGCTCTTCTTCGATTTACTCTCCGCGTTACGTACTTTTTATAACTTGATTTCGTAATGGTTAGTCCGAGCACCTTACATTTTTCGTCGTATCTGTAGCGCTGTCCTTTTACATATACATCTGAGATGCTCCTCCTGTACACGGGTACGGGTACCATTTTAAATTCATCCCTGTTGGTTTTACTTTTCCATTTTTCTTCGTATCTATTAACGCTTCTTATCTCTTCTGCAGTCATCCTAGCTTGCATTGGGCCGTTCCTGTACGGGCAAACTATGATTTAAGTGACGTCGTCGGCAAAGTGGATGTTCAAGCAGCCTTCATTTCTTGGTGGTGGTAAATCTGATGTGTAGATTGAATAGAGAGATGGACTCAGATATCTGCCTTGGGGCAAACCCGCAGCGAGCTAGCATATTTCTCCCTGATGTCTCTCCTATTTCCACATAATCACACAAAATCCTTTCGATCTTGTTGTTCATTCCTAATCTGAGTATCTTGCCTTGTATACCTCTCTGCCATACTTTGTGGAATGCCTTAGACCAGTCCAGGCATACGATGTCTATGCTCATTTTTTCTCTCTTTGCTTTCGCTATCTATTCCAATACCTTACCGATGAAATCTAGCAGCGAGATAGGGCGGTAGTTACCTACTCGATCTGGGTTTTTTTTCGCCTTGGGTATGAATATCATCTTCTCCACTTTCAGTTCATCAGGAAAGTATCCCGTGTTCAAGCACGCATTGAAGACGTTTCTCACTCACTCCAGTATGTTCGTGGGTGTTCGATGTAATTTAATCTGGTGAGTCCCGATCTATCGGGGCTCTCTGCCGGAAGTTCTTTATGGTTTCTTTTAATTCCTCAGATGCAATGATTGCGTCTATTCCATCGTTGTTGTTTCTCCTTTTCTCGACAAAGCTGTAATTTGTATGTCCTTTCGATCTCTCCATTGAGTTCGTCCACGATCTGATGTTCGAATTCAATGTCATAGTCCTCATTCTCTTCTTCGCTAATTTTAATACATTTCTCCGGTGAGCTCTAAATAATGTCTCTATTTCTTCCTCATATTCTAAAACGTCGTTCCCCGCATCCTTAATTTTCATGTTATCACTTGTTGTCCATGTTTTTAATATGTTAATATGTTCCCAAAATTCTATTGGTGATGTTTCGACATCTATTTTCTCGATGTGCTGATCTATATCTTTTTCTGTTTTTCATAAATTAGTGCTATTAGTTCTTTTTTCTGTATCCTGAATGCGTTGTATGCTTCCCTTGATGTTCCGAATCTTCTTATATGTTCTGCCACCCGGCCGATCTCCTCGCTCAAAGCCAACATTTCTGGTTTCCACCTAAATTTTTTAATGGTTTGGAACGAGTTAATGGGGACAGCCCCCTTCTCTGCCCTTTTAATTTCTTCTTTGACCCTATCTAACTTCCCGTCGATTTCCTCTAGAGTGGCTCCCTCGAGCGGGTTGGGCACGTACGTCTAAAGTAATTCTTTATACTTATCCCAATCCGCTCTATGGTATGCCTTCCATTTCAATCGAAGGGATTTGTATAAGATTCTTGTTTATGCGCATTAAAGTCGCAGTGTGGTCACTGCAAGAAACATCCACTGGTTCCATAAAATAGTTAAAGGGTAGATTGAAGTTAACCAGGCAGATGTCCGGTTTTGTTGCGTGTTCTTTTCGTAAGTATGTAGGGAAATTGGGTCTCAGTCTTTGCAGTATACGTCTATTGATAAGCATGTTAAATTTTCTTCCGACTCTGTTTGTATTTCTGTACACAGAAGCCCTGCAATCTGCGTTTAAATTGCCCATCAAAATGACCGGTATCCTATAGTTGAACAGTTTAGTAAAGTTTTGTACCGGTAATTGGGGGTGCCTGGGTGGCTGGTATCTAGTTGCAACAATGATGTTTAATTCTATTTTAATTTCTATAGCTAAATATGCATCCTCCAATCTTTGTATTGTTTTGTAATGCAATCTCGCTTGACAGCTATTGCCGCTCCGTCGTGTGTTTCTCCTGAAGGATTAGTGTTTCTTCCATGTTCTGATATTAGTATAACATCTTTGTCAAACTTTCTGAATAAGTTTCCGGTCATAATTTCCTTGTATTTCCATCCGCATATGTTAATTTGTAGTATTTTTAATTTCTTAATATCCACAATCCAATTGTCCATTTCTGTTAGTTTCTTAGTTTTCCATTTAGTTTGGCCTATCTGGTTTCTCTCTCGTTTCTCCTGGGTTCTTCCTCTGCTAACTGCACTCGAGGGTCCTTCTGGTAGTTCATCTTTGGGTGATGAACTTCTTTTACTTGCGGATTTAGATGCGTTAGTTCTTTTAACTTTCCTGCGAGTAACCGGTATACATTCTTGCTCTGTGTCGTCGGAGGAGATTTTAGTCTCTGAGTCTTCGCTGATTGTGTCTTCTTCTGTTTCTGCCGCCTATTGGTTTCCTTTCGCCTCTTCGATTACCTCATGTTTTATCTTTTCTGTGACATTGATTTTGAAAATGGCCGATGAGTCGCCTTCTTCGGGAAATTTCATCGGTTCGAGCCTGTTTTCCTGTAACATGCTGTTGACTGTTGTTTCATAACTTCCAGGGTTAGCTATGTTCATCACGTGGGTATGTAATATACAAGTATGTACTTTTACGTTGAGAGTACCATCTAAATTTATTTGTGTTGCCGGTTCTTGTTGGTCACTTTTTGCTATTGATGCGTATAAAGTTTTTATTTACGTTAGTAATGTTTCTGTTTGACTCTGTTTCTTTTCTCTTTATAATTTCTCTTCTTTTATGACAGTTCCTGGTGATAGTTCTGTTCCCCCTTGGCACTTAATGCATCTTTTAACTGTGTTGTTGCAGTAACGCCACCAATGAATGGCCGCCTACCCACATTCAGAACAGATGATTAGGTCTTTTTGCGGGCAATTTTGCATCATGTGTTCTTCCAACGCATAACATCTCAATCATATATGTATGCTTGTGAAAACGTCTCTTTGTATGTGGGCGGATGGGATTCTCATGTTGAAAGCGAGAAGTCCATGTTCTATGATCCTTGAAGCCATTTCGGTAGATTCACAAATGACCCTGAAAACGTGAGTGTGATCTTTAAATTTGACCGCCTCTGTTATTTTGAGCAATTTCTGTCTCTCCTGAAGTTCTTCTCTTATTTCTTGCTCTCCTACCCAGTACTCGGCTTTGAGGCAGATGACACTTCTGTTAGCCGTGATTTGTGGTGGTACTCTAGCTTCCAAGTCCAACTTCCTTAGCGTAATGCTCCTCGCAGATGAAATTAGCTGCTCTACGTCTTTATTTTCTGGGCAAATAACTGTGAATCCAGATCGTGTCTCAATGCATTTGATTAGTGATATTTTCAGATCTATAAATATGCATTGCAATACTTCTTGTGGTGATCTTTTTCCTCTGTAAGGTATGAGTTTAAGGGGAAGCCTTTTGAAGTCCGGTGGGTCCATCTTCCCGGGAGTCGTCCCCTCTCCGAGGAGAGGGGTTCTTCTGTCAATCTTCAGATGTAGAGTCTTATCCAGTCTCCACTAGTGGAAGGAGCTCCTTTTTCTTTTCCTAGTACTATCTCGCCTACCTTCCAATTTTCGAACTCTCCTTGGTCAACCTTACCTATCTGGGCCTAGCCCCAACAGCGGTCCACAGTTAGGTTCTGGCTCGTGACCGAGAATCGGCCCCCTTTTCTGGCCCCTTAATAGGGTCTCTTGCAAGGGTTCACTATACCTTACTACCAACTGAAACTCAGACCTTACCGGTGACCAGGTTATGTAGTGCTAGTGAGAAGTAAGTTTGAGGTTTAATGTATTAAAAAAGAGCCAAGAATTTAGAATAAAGAAGACCATCCCCTTCGGGGGGAAGGGGCTATTTCACTCAAGAGGAACAGGAGGAATCTCCAATCAGCTCCAAGAGCGTATATATTTCTTCTTAGAAGTTTTCTTGAGAAGGCGTTTAATTTAGTTCCTGCCTAAAACTTTTCCTCCTTTACCTGTGATAGCCTTTACCAGTTCGCAACGAGAGAGCAAAGAGTACAGACTGAGTAAATCAGAATGAAAGAAATTAAATGAAATGAAATGAAAGGGAAAATGGGAGTAAATTTTTAGATCCCTGTGCCCCTCCCCCACCCCCGACCAGTCCCCCTCGGAGGAGGGACCCGGGAGGGAGGGGGTGCGAGACCCGGTTCCCCCTAGTTTCCTCAGTGCCCTCCTCCCTCTGGGCCTGAAGACACCGAGGGAAAAGAGCTCCTGAGAAGGGAAGATAAGGAGGGGAAGAAGAAAGAAGTAAGGATAGCACAGACTGAAATAATGTCAAAGGCTTGGAAGTTGACCAAGTTGGCCTGTGGACCTGCTTAACGTGGGACCCGGACCACGGTTTTTTATGTTTTCCTAGCTTTTCATTGTTACTATTTGCTGTACCTGTCCCTGGTGTTAGTATTTGGCCCATCTTTGGAAAGCGGTAAAGGAGGAAGATGATTGAAGTGGAAGGAAGTTGGAGGTTTGCAGAGAGGTGTAAATTGCGTGGAGGTCACGCTAATCTCTGTACTATAAACTAATTTGAGAGTTAAGTTCGGAGTAAGTTAGAGTGAAAGTGTGTTTGTTTGTTTATTTCTGTGTTTGTTTTGTTATTATGTTATATGTGTATGAGATAGGCGTTCAAACCGTTGTTAGCGTTATTTGTTTTCCTGCTATGTTAATAACTCGAGTTTCTGTGATTTTTGTAGCATAATTCTCGTATCTGTATCTGGGGTGTGGGCTCATGTCCCTTGGTTATTTATTTGTTTAATTCTCTTCTTTATTGACTTTGTTTTACTTTTTCGTTCATTTGCACTTTTTGGTTAGTTTGGTCATTCCTTGTGGGTATAAAGTCCAATCCGGTGAGTTTGCCATTATTCGGGAAATCTTTGTCACAATCGGGTTTCCTTATTTGGTTTACAGATAAATCTCCTCCTCTTCCCTTTGGTCCGCTTTGTTTTTAGCACTAGGAAACAGCATATGTTGTCTCCATCCTGCCCCTCGTACTATTTGATTATTTAGTTCCTCCTCTATTTCTTCTTGTGTTTTTTATATGATTTTCTTTGCTCTTTTTTCAATTATTTTGTCTAATGGTTTTATTTTCTCTTCGATGTGTAAGACTCTGTTTTTTCCTCTCTAATCGTCGCGTGTTCGTAATTATGTATAAGGTCTTATTCTGTATACGTTGCATTCTTATTAGATTGCTTCTTGAAACCGTATACATGGCAATTGTTGGATATATCAAAGTAGGCTGTTTAATGACCTGGTAGATCTTTTTCTTATTTTTCATGTTTAGATTTCTTAATCAGTAGAGTAAAGTTAGCATGCCTCGTGCTTTGTTTATTCTTTCGGACACGTGTTTCTTGTAACCATCTTTGGTAATAGTTATGCCTAAAATCTTGCCTTGACCATTATACCTGTATCGCTCTACATCTAAGTGAACGTCAGATAGTTTTTGCGATATATAGGTATAATTTTAAATTTATCTTTATTCGTTTTAATTTTCCATTTGGCTTCATATTCGTATAGGATTTTCTATTTCTGTTGCCGTTACTCTGGTCTGCATCTGAGGGTTCCGATAAACACAGGGAATTAATTGAATGAAATCATCTGCGTATTGTATGTTCATACAGCCCTCGTTCCTGGGTGGGGGAATGTCCGAGGTATACAATGAGTATAGCGACGGACTTAAACACCCTCCCTGAACGAGGCCCGCATGAAGCTTGAATCTTTCACCTTGGCAATTCCCCGTGTCTATGTATGCATATCTTTCCATGACGTAGTCGCATAAAATTCTTTCCAAATAGTTGTTAATTTCCAGATTCAGAATTTTATGTTGTATGCCTCTTTGCCAGACTTTATCGAATGCTTTCGATACGTTCCGGTATAGTGTCCATACTGCATTTCTCTCCTTTCACTTTGCTTATTTTTTCTGTAATCACGTTGGGGGCCATCTCCGTATTCCTGTTCTTTCTGAAGCCGAATTGTTATTGTTCCAGAGATTGTTTTCTGTGAGATATTCATTTAATCTTGTGTTCAGGATTTTTTCAAACACCTTCCCGATGAAGTCGAGAAGCGATATAGGTCGGAAGTTTTCGACCTCCGAAGGTGGTTTTCCCGGCTTCGGTATGAATATCATTTTTACCATATTTAATTCATCGGGGAAGTATCCCGTGTTTATACAGGCGTTAAACACGTACCTTATCCCTTCGAGTATATTATATGGTTCTTCTATATAGTTTTTTATGGTGAGGCCCGCTTTCCCAGGGGCTTTTTGTTTAAAATTTTAATTAGTATTCTTTAATTCCTCGATTGTGATTTTGGCGTTAAATCCTTCGTTCGCATATTGTTTTTCTTCTACATAGTGATATGGAAAAGTCCTCTCAATCCGTTCATTTAGTTCGTCAATTATTTGGTTTTCGAAGTCTATATCGTAGTTTTTGTTTTCCTCTTCGCCGATTTGAACACTCCTTTCCAGTGTTTCCTGAACAATTTTTCAATCTCGTGTTCATCTTCGATTAATTTCCCGTTTCTGTCCTTAATTTTTATTTTTTCTTTACCTTTAGCTTTTCCTATTCTTTTTATCTTTTTCCAAAATTCTCGGGCAATAGCTCGTTGTCAATATTTTGAATGGCTATGTCCCAGTATTCTCTTTGTTTGTCCGTTATTGCGCTTAGTAGTTCCTCTTCTTCGTTCTCATATTGCAGGATTTTTTCCTTGAAGTTCCGTTTATTATTATGTCCTCGTTTATCGCTTTTATTTCTACATTCTTAGCTTTCATTTCGTCTGGCCATATAAAGTATTTAACTGTTTCGTATGTATTTGTGGGTATTGCAATCGCATCAGCTGTTTGTATTCGCGTCCTTATTCTTTTCCAGCTCGCCGTCGATTTCTTCTAAAGTAGCTTCATTTAGTCTGTTTGGTGCGTAGTCATTCAATTCTTGATTGTATTTTCCCAGTCTGCTCTTTGGTATGCCTTCCATTTATTAGCGGGTATTGTATTGGTTGCTGATTCACGGTGAGTAGTGTTATTGTGTGGTCGCTGCAGAAAACATCTACAGGTTCAGTGGTAGTAAAAAGGAAGGTTATTGTTTGCTAGGCAAATGTCTGGAGTTGTCGCTGTTCTGTATTTAATTAGCGTTGAGTACTCTGGTCCTAGTCTTCTTATTATCCGTCGGTCTATTAGAGCTTGTAGGTCTTTTCCTGTTTGGTTTCTGTTCCTATATCCTGTGTACGTGCATCTTGCGTTCAGGTCTTCCCAAAACAAAGTTGGAAGTCTATTGTTAAATATTCTCACAAAGTTATTCATTGGGAGTCCCGATTGTTGCGGTGGTTGGTATCCCGTAGCGATTATTATATTGGTTAATTTCATTTTGACCTCAATTGCGAGGTAAGATTCGGTTAGTCCTTGCTTTGTTTTGCACTCTATTCCTTTCTTTATTGCTATTGCTGCTCCGTCGTGTGCTTCGTTTATGTGATTAGTCGCTATTACGTCGTGTTCCATATTTTTAGTTTGTGAGTCTCAAGGTTAATCCCGTGACCGGAAATTAGAATGATGTCGGGATCTATTTCTCTAAAGATATTTCCGTATGTGTTTTCTTTATCCTTCCAGCCATTCGTACTTATCTGTAGAATTCTTGATTTACTATTATCCATCTTGTTTGTATGTTCTTAAGCGGTTTTTCTTTTGAGGAGAGTGGTGGTATTATGTAAATTTATTTGTATATTTTCCGGGTATTTCTGCCGTTCATATCTGTCCTTGCTGAGTTCTGACTCTTATCTGTTTCACGTTTATCGGTTGGTATTTCCGGTCTTTTGGCGTATGGCGAGGTGTCCCTAATAGATTTTCTTTTTTGTTTTTGCGTGTATTTCTTTTTAAGTTTTTCTTATTATTCTCATCGGTGTTGCTCTCAGATTCTGTTTCCTTGCTTTCTGTGTCTTCCTCTTGTTCAGATTCGCTTTCCTTCCTTTGTGTTTCTTCCAAGAGTTTATTATTTGTATCTTCTGAAATTTTTATGTTCAATATAGCCGATGAATCAATATTTGGCAGGAATTTCATTGGCTCCAGCCCATTTTCCTTGAGCATGTAGTTCAACGTGGTGGCGTATGTTCCTGGTTGGGCAATGTTTAAGACGTGTGAGTGTAGAATGCATGTCAGTATTTTTACGTTCAGAGTTCCGTCAAGCATCATTTGAGTGGTTGTTCCATTGTTTTTCGTTGCTATTGCCGCCACATATGAGGTGTTTCTTGTTCCTTCTTTTCTTCGTTGTGTTTCAATTTCTTTTCTCTGTATTATTTCTTTTCGCTTCGGACATGTCATTGCCATTGTTCTGTGGATCCCTCCGCAATTAACACACTTTTTCGTGGAGTTTGTGCAGCTCCTCCAAGAATGTGGGCCACTGCATTCTGAAGATATTTCTCCTTCTTTTCTTGGACAGTTTGCGGTGATATGGTCTTCCCTTTTGTAGCATCTAAAACAGATTTGAATATTGTGATACTGGTCCCTTTGAAAGTTACAAGTTGGGATTCTCATACTATATGCGAGGATTCCCTTCTGTAGTGCCTTTGTTGCAATATTGGTTGACTCGCACACTATTTTGAACACATGCGTGTGTTGCTCCTCTTTTTGATTACGTCGTGTATCTTCATCCAGGGTTGTTGTTCCATTATTTCATGTTTTATTTAGTCTGGGGAGTGTAGCCCCACCCATGATTCTACCTTACAGCATACGATGCTTCGGTTGGCAATAATCTGGGGTGGTACTTTAGCTTCTAAGTCGATTTTCCTTAAAGTGATGGTTCCTGCCGATGAAAGTAGCAGTTCAACATCGTTGTTTTCCGCACAGATGACAACAAATCCATTAGCTTTTTCTATGCATTTAATCAGGGCAATTTGTAAATCCATGAAAATACTTTGTGCTACATCCTGTGGTCTCCGTTTTATCCCGTTCTGAATTAGCCGAAGTAGGAGCCTTTTGGTGAAGTCCTGTGGGTCCATGTTTAATTTTTCATGCCCCCCACCCCGCCAAAGGACGGTTCTCTGTAAAAATAAGGTAGTAGATTATTTACCCCACTCCACTAGTGAAAGAAGCCCCACATCTGTTCCTAATACTCTCTCGCTTGCCTGATTTGGAGCGTACACTCCCTGACCACCATAAAGAATTAGGCCTAGCCCTATAAGTAGCCCTGCAGTCAGATTCGGGTTCGTCACCGATAGCTAGTCTCCTTCTCTGGCCCCCTAACGGGGTCTCCTTCGGGAGTTCACTACACCCTACTATTGACTGCTTCTGAGACCTTGCTGGTGGTCAGGTTATACTGTGCTAGATGAAAATAAAGTAGGAGAGTTTCAGATATAAAAAGGTATAGTATGAAATAGGAAAAATTTAAGGAGATCACTGCTTTGGGGTGATTCCCCGCGAATCAGAAACAGGAGGTCTCTCCAATCAGTCTGATTCGCGCATATATTTCTTCTTTCTTCTCTTTGGTATATACTTAAAAGCATAAAGAAAATGCTCTCTTCGCAAAGTTATTTCAAGTCAAAAGATTGATGTAACTTAGCAGTACGTAGATCGCTGAGCCGTCAGAATGAAAGAAAACGACTCTTAAGGGGTATTTATTCCGCCGAGGTTGAGCGTAACGTTAGAGGAAACGGGCCAGTCCGGTGCGTGGAATTTAAAATAATTTTAATGTTCGATTCCAGCTCGTCGTTTGACTCTTGATGGCCGGCTTATCTTCGTTTATTAATATGGCTTCTAAGATGTTCAGCCTAGTTTATTAACCTCTTTTTTTTTAATAATGGTGTTATCAACTAGCATATCTTTCGTTAGGTTAATGTTATGTGCACTCTCCATATGATTTTCGGCCCTCCGCTTTGCAGATGCATGGTTAAACGTCTCGAAAGTGTAGTAGTTGCCATGCCAATATATTTTGAGCTGTTATAAAGCTTAGAGTCTTTATCGAGGTAGATGAACTCGTAAACTATGTTGGTTGACTTGAGATTCGAGGAGTTAGGCAGCTGTTGTTTTTCATCAGGAGATTGCTGGCTTTTGTTGTTTTATAGTATATGATCAGTTGAATTTTATCCATTTGATTTTTTTACCTTGATGTTACGGTTAATAATCTTCTTGATATTTTTTTCATCTATTTTACAGGCCGTGGACATCTGATTTCTGTAATACACTTTGACGTTGTTGACTTCTTTCTGATTACTTTCAGTTTTATCCGTATCTTTGCAATGATTATTTAAAAATGATTGTGGTTGTTTTTCAATCATGCTGTTTGAGAAACCGTTATTCACGAGTGTTTGTTTTACTCGTTCTAATTCTTGGTGGAAAACTTCCCACGTAGAGCAGCGTTTATGTGCTCGGCGGATGTATGAGCCGATTACGCTTATTTTATACCTTTCAGGGCATTCACTCTCCGCATTGAGACATCTTCCCATGTCCGTACTTTTTCTATGACCTTTACTGATGTAGCTTCCATTGATGTTTTGAACCTCAACGTCTAAGAAAGGGAGTTTATTGCCCGTGCTCAATTCATAAGTGAATTTTAACACGGAGTTCTCCTTAAATTGCTGCTTAATGTTTATCAGATGTTCTTTGATTTGGACGTTGATGTAGATGTCGTATACGTATCGGCAATATGTGTGTGGCTTATTTTCCATGATGTCCAATAATCTCTCTTTAAGTTGACCCATATAATATTTGGCGAACGTTGTCTCTAAGGGTGACCGGCAGGACTAATATCATCCCTTGACGTGGAAATCCTGTTTACGAACGTGCCCATCGCTCAGGCGATAGACATCATTATAAAAAACGTGTACCACCATTCTACAATGTCTCCTCCAAATCTCGACCCAAACATCTTAAGGAGCATGTTATGTTCATGCACATCAGAGAGGCTCCGTTCAGGACACCGGACGGTAATCTATACCCGCAAGTGGATGGAGTGGCTATGGGGTCACCCTTAGGGCCGACGTTCAATTAGGGGATGGGGATGCTGGAGACAAAATTTGTGATGATATCTTGACTGATATTGCTCCTTTTTTGCTCAATAAACACCCGCAACTGCTTAAATTTCGATAACTGCTGTTTATCAACCAACAGTTTGATCATCGCCCACAAAATCTCTATCGGGCTGAGCTCAGTCTAATTCCTGGATCAAGTTCTCAAATGTTCGATGCTATTTTCATCCCATAACTTTATTATTGATTTTCTTTTTGAAAAGGTGCGCTATTATGCTAAAAAATACAGTTATCATCCACAAATTGGGTCCTGAACTGTGGTGAAAAGGTGCTAAACGAGCACGTTTTGGTACCATTTTGACTTCATGGCAGTGTTCTTAGGAAATATTGTTGTGCTTTAGCTCCTTTAGATGAGAAATAAGCCCAGGCATGACTAGTGTCCAGGACTCGTCTTTTCTTTTTTTCCCTCCTAACGAAGAGTCTTCCAGAAGTTCATCAAACAATATCACTTTCATCAGACAATATCATTTTCTCCCAGTCTTCAACAGCCCATTCTTTTCCTTCAAAAATGGAGTCTATCCGGAAGGTTTTTCTTGTGAGATGAGGCTTCTTCGTAGCCTTTGTCGACTTGAGACGTTTTTCGAAAGGTTTCAGCCTCATTGTGCGCGCTGAGGCGTTCATAAGTGGTTTTTCTAATCGTGAGTAAGCTTGGCACTGAAGTCCTTCAGCTGGGACCTTACCAAAAGCTCACCCTAGCATTCATGTGAAACAATTGGGTGTCCCGAAGACTTCTTCACAGGATTGTGACCAGTCTTTTTAAAGTTTTTAATGATCCTGAAGATGGTGCTCTTTGATGCAATACGCTTAGCAACTATCTCCTTGCATTTCAGGCCATTTTGATGCAGAGCAACAATGGTTGCACGCTTTTCTTTGGAAAGAACCATTTCTGGAATTGAAAAAAATTCGAACATTTGTGTCTACAAAAATATATTAGAATATATTATAATTACACAAAATCGTTCATTTAACCCATTTATGTCGTCATTTTACCCTTTGATCGAATAGCAACAAAGTTCCAGGGATTAAAACTCACCTTCAACATGATTAGCCCCAGAGGGCAACTTTGTATTCAATTAAGGAGATTTTCTTATTGTTTTTGAAATCATAACGTTTTAATAAACCAGCAATAATTTATATACTAGAATAATTATTCTTATCGCATAAATTAAAAAAAAACAATGAAAAAAATATTTATATTAGTTTCAAAACCTTTGGCCATGAATATATATATATATATATATATATATATATATATATATATATATATATATATATATATATATATATATATATATATATATATATATTTATATATATAAATATATATATATATATATATATATATATATATATATATATATATTTATATATATATATATATATATATAAACTAAGTATCCAGCTACTCTAGGTATCTTCCTATCTATCTATTCTGCCTAACAGGACAACACCACTGAATAGGACTCCCTTATTCCAGAAACCCGCCAAGGCTCGAGAAACAACAAAAAACACTCCAGGTAATCCAACGTGCGAATAAAGATGCCATGTGGGTTTTTGGATCCAGGAAAATAATCAAATGGGTCCTGCGTGGTCCTCAAATCACTTCTATTGTATCCTCTCCTTCCCTCCTCTGGTCACTCCTAGAAAGGGTTTGCATTGTAGGGGTGAGGGTGTGAACTATGTAGCTGGACGGAGGAAGGGACTAGATGTGTTGCTTGTGTGGGTGGAAGTGGGTTTTGCTGTGTGTACAGGGGAAGAGTATTTCCAGCCTATCCACTTGAACGACCTTCATGTAACTGAAATACTTGATATGGGCGTGGTTTGAAATATACCCACAAATAATTACGCTAAACAAAGCAATGAGGACAAGATTGAGGCTTTTGGAACTTTTTCAATCAAGTGATCTAACATTTCCCGACCTAAGTTTGCTTCCTATATCTAAATATTCATAAAGAGACAAAGATTCAGGTGAGGTGAAAAATCACAGTATGGGAGACAAAAGAACGCCTTTCGACACACCCTCTTAAACCATTTTGTTAATTAAGAATTGAAATATAGGCAGTGTTTGCAAAAAGTTACTCACATTCAATGAAGAAAAAAAAAACGAGTAGAATAAAATAAATTGGGAAATCCTTGGCAACCTTAAAGACTAGAGCCCAAACTCGTTTTATAATGCCCTACTCTTTCCATCAAACCTGTTCGCGCAGATATAAATGAAAACGATTTCGAGATTGCGTGTCCATATCAGAGATTGTGGGGTCATATCAATCTCCATCTGTATTGTTTAAGTTTCGCCCGCAAGTATGTTTGTGATTCCATAGATAATACGAGTACTACTGCTACTAGTAATAATAATAAGTAACGGTAAGCCTGTTTCGTGATTAAGGCCAAACAATTCCTGTCCTATAAATATTATATTATATTGGAAAGCAGATAATTAAGATGGTAATATATATTCTAAAACTTGACGCCTCCCTTCGGGGTAGATTAAGATCCAGGACTCCGTATCTTGATAATATTACCCTATCAGGTCCCTCCTGGAAGCGACCTTGTTCAATAAGTCATTCAAACCCTGTCTGTTGATTTAAGAGTTTCGTGTCTAAGCCCTAAAATGGTATAGTATTTCGTAGCCTGTGTTTGATAATTATAGCTGCAGTTCAAGGTAATTAAGGCGAGGTTCAATCTATTGAAATTTAACCGTTAAGGATAATTGGGAATTTGTAGTATGTTAATTTTTTTTTATCTCAAGGTACCACCTTTCCTGGGAAATTGAATAACCTTGACTATTTAATTTTGGAGATTTATTTTTGATAGACCTCATTCTCAATACTTTTTTCATTGATTTAATTATCGTTTCCTCTTCCAACTGCTATGTCGCTGTTAGTAGTTTTTGTTATTGAGTAAAATTAAATGAAGTGAGCCACATTTTAAGAAATCTCAATTCAAGGTTTTCGTTCGTGGCACGATTTCAATCAATTATTCCCTCCCTTGGTTTGTTTTTCTTGTTTCCTGTATTGCAGAGAAACCAGGTGCTGGCAGCATTTATGCGTGGCGGGGAACCTTTATTGTAAGAAGGAAAAAGGAGGCAGGAAAGAATAATAAATTCTGGGTGTCTCATAAGTCACACACCAAGGGAAAACTGAAGTTTAGAGTATTTATTCGAAGTGGTTACCATCATACCTCATGCAAATATTCAGACTGGCGACCGAGGACGCATCGTCAGATGTCAGGGGTTATTTCTCTGCATACAGATGTGATTCTTGATCTCAGAGGTGGCAGTGACTTTTGCCCCTTATAGTGCGTGACTTGCGAGACACCCTGTAGGAGTAACTGCGAATTAAAGGTGCCTTAGCTCTGAGATAAATACAGCTAGCGAACAATTTAAGCTAACGGAGAACTTCAGCAATAAATACGTTATCCGATCTTGTTGTACAAATATAAAAAAAACTCATTCGGTTTTATTAATTTTAACAATAAAACCGACCACGCTAAAATTATATTAGTATTAATATATATATATATATATATATATATATATATATATATATATATATATATATATCACAAGGTAGAGACATATTCTGCCCGAAACTAAAGGAAAAGTTTTATATATAAAAAAAAGAGTTGCAAAGTTAAATGGCCATGTATGCAAGGAATGTAACCAGGTTGCCAAAACAGTAGATATTTGCGCCCATTGAATACCCAGTGGTACAAATCTCCTGAAACAATTTACCAACCATATTAATCAAACCTTTATTTTTCCATTGAGAAAAAACTTGATATAACCAGCGAGAGAATATTAAATCGCGGAGGAATGAATAAGGAAATTGACAAATAAGTAGAATAACAAAGGACAAAAAGAATATAGAGGGTAAACCAGGACGAAGATTACATTAGAGAACCTCTTCAACTTTAAATATGGAATTCGTACATATGGAGCAATCAATCAAATGTACGGAAGAAGAACCCTTTTATTACAATCCAATCCAATGGCGTCCATTTGAATCAATCGAATGGACTGAGAGAATAAAGGCGCCATTCAGAGCTTTCACTAACCGGGCTAGATTGTGTTATCGTTACTGATGCAACATTAGATTGCATAGATTAAAATTGTTGAGTTACGTTACACAAGATTTAATTATCATTATCTTAATTTGGTTTAATTTAATTAGGCCAAATTATGCAATCTTCCCAAATCACTTGTCAATTTAGTGGCAATTTCGAGTTGGGGCTAAAAATTGGATGCCAATTACAAATAATCGGGTAGAGATTGAACACAGATTCCCTTTTTAAGTTAAAGCGAAAACTAACGAGGGATCTCTCGCATGAAGATTGTAAGGAGAGATCTGCAGAAAAAATGGTCAAGTTAGGGGATGTGAAAATTGAGGGGAAGATATATAGTCGCAGATCCATCTGCGGGCATTGGGGCCGGTAAGGGGCACAGGTGTTGACGTTGAGGCCTGGAGGGTACGCAATCTTCCATATGTCAGTTGCATATGGTCACCCCCATGCCAGACTTACCTGCCCCACCTTCTGTGGCACAGAAGGAAAGAACGCAGGAGTGGAATGGCTGGAGTAAAAGAGAAAATGGGTATAACCTTGTGTGCGTACGGGCATGTGCATGTGTATGTGTGTCATTACACCCTCTATTGTGAAATGTGTGAAAGAAATTTTCACATGTGTATGTTTTCGTTGTATAGATGGGAACCATGCTGCAGCTGATATCTGAAGGATTGGTGCAATCCTTGCCCCAACGAGCGTAATGCATTCCCTCCTGGCCCCAATTCCTGCAAGGGGATCTCTGTCCATATATCTACCGCACATTTTCACTTCCTCTATCTTCACTGCCTTATTTACAGATCTCTCCTTACAAACTTTCGAGGAATTTGCCTTCGTTGGTTTTCGCTTTAAATTTTGGAGGGGAAATCCCTAATTTAATGTATGGGTTGGAGAATATGGATTTCCATACCATCGGTATTTATATGGTAGCTAGGGGAAGAAAAACCTAACAAAGGTAGAGGTTGAACACAATCGGCTAGATTTGTTCTCTTTCAAATTCTGGCGCAAGTGTTTGCTAGCCCAAGAAGTTAGATGATTTCAGATAAAACTCATCTAAATCTATATAATGATATGGTACTTGTCTAGTCTATTAAACATATTAAGAGAGGACTTTGCACTGCTTCAGGTGGTAAACGGTTCCATATCTCAGTAATCTTATATGTAAACAAGGTCTGCTGACCAAAAAGTCGCGTGCCCTCACTTATTCTGATTTATGTCCTTACGATTTTGAAAACTTTGAATAATTCCCAGAGTAACCTTGAGAGGACCTTGGCAATTCTAGCATTCGAAATGTTTCAAATTTCGTTAGAATCTGCCGAATAGTTATGATGTTATTGCCAAAACAATATAATCCCCGGGCTAACATGGGAGGACTTTGACAATTGTAACATTCGAAAGAGAATGTAAAACAACATAAGGGTTTCAAATTTCGTTAGAATTGCCTGAATTGTTACAATGTTATTAAAAAAAAGAAAAGCCAAACGGGGACCGACCGACCGATGACTTAGTGAGATGTAGAGTCACTCGCGACCTGACTCGCACGCGACGAAAAAGTTTTGCACAATTACTGTTTGCATCGGCTATTTATCAATTTAAATCCATCATTGCGAGTGTTGGCCCGATTTTGTTGAGTTTAATCTAAAAAAGAGGAGGCAGATAATAGTTAAAATCCATCGATTACAAACCAGTTGTTACCAATCGTAATCTTTTTAACAGCAAACTTAGGAAATTCACTCTCAATACATCGTATGTCTTCTACTACATTCACATACTACATACATAATTCACATTCACAGCACACTACTATATACCAAGCCAAATATTATATACCCTTTACAAAAATAACCTCCCTAAAATTTATTTTTCATTATACTCAATAGCAGACCAAATTTATAATCTGTCAAAAAATCCGATTCGAAGCAATCCTACACCTACCCGACACAGTATAATTCCTGCGTTGATATAAATACTTCACTCACCACGCCCCCACCTTTTTTTAAAATTTAACCCCTCCATCGACCTTTAAAATCAACTATTTTTTTTCACTCTTAATAGCAACGAACTCCAGGAATTACGTTGTCACTTCTTGGGTATTGTTCTAAGGGACTGGACAGGCTCAAGAACAACGAAATTTTAAGTTCTCACTTCTTGGCGGTTGATCTTAACGATTGGAGAGACTAAGGATCTGACGAACAACTGATTTTTACCTTCTCAAGTATGAACTGACATACAATGAATTTTTACCTTCTCACTCATGACTTCTTAGCGACTGAACAGACTAACGAACTTATGAACAACCGATTTTGTTCTTTTGGTTTGTTTGTTTTTTTCATCCGTGATTCGCATCGTTAGATACACCAGTGGGATTCTTACAGTTTAACATCGGATCCGACCCACTGATGCCTATAACATATGGCAGCTGCCTACAGCATCCGAATCAGAATTCCATCCTGCCACTGACCTCACCTACTGTAGCCTAACTCCACTAATCCTCAAAAAGAGGGTTTCCACTGGGGTAGGGCCTAGCCTGAAGTGCAACAGAAACTGTATGGATATCTCTTTAACTCCTCCTAAATCAAATCTATAAATCGCGAGGTTAAGGAATAAATTGACAAATAAAGATACAGATGTTAGATGGACAATAACCCCCGAAATACGGATATAAAGATAAATAATCCGTAAAAAAGAGACAAACGAGCGAGATCTAACCATCAGTTTTACATGTTAGTGTTTTTTTTACTGTCTTTGCGCTTTTGAGGAAGCGATGTGATCGAATCGAGGGAAGGGGAAGGTATGAGAATTGAGGGATAGGTAGGATTAATGGTTGTTCCATTTCCAGAGATAGCGGTCATCACTGCCCAAAGGTACCCCGTGGCAAAATATATAAACAAAAAAAATTAGAACGAATTAAATACACAGAATAAAGTTTGAAATTATCTGGTCTGAGAAAAAAGTTGACGTCGCATGAGATTAGAAACACGAGCTATCCCTCCACCTCCCTACGCCTTAAAGGGATTTAAATTCGTAGTTCTGATCAGTAAGAATTTGGTACGAGGGGCTGTTAAGGGGGCTTTACGGGTAGGTTTAATTAGGCTCATTATTTTAGTATTAGCGCCCTTGATATTTTACAAAAACCATGTATCAACTACTGGAATATTTCATTATATGTCTATCGCTCACCTCGTTTTTGCGACATTATTCCCATATTCTCTCCTTGGATTACGCTCTTATTTTCCCTTCATTACATGAGTTTAGAAAAATATCTTAGCAGCTAAATGGATATGTGTGCAGAGGGGCATGACCTACTAAAAAAATTACCCACCCCTCCTAATTGGGCGCATAACTTGTGTCTACTTTAAGTTCTATCATCTGACTGCAATCTTAATTTGTTAATTGAAATGGCGAAAACTGATGATTGAGAGAGAGAGAGATAGTGAGTGAGGGAGAGAGATAGTGAGTGAGGGAGAGAGATAGTGAGTGAGGGAGAGAGCCTTGTAGAGAGAGACAGAAAGAGAGAGAGACACAGACAGACAGACAGAGCCAGACAGACAGACAGAGACAGAAAGAGATACAAAGTGAGAGAGAGAAAGAGACATTAAGAGAGAGAGAGAGAAAGAGAGGGAGAGAGAGAGAGACAAATATA
The DNA here is from genome assembly GCA_963969495.1 of Ceratothoa steindachneri. NCBI lineage: Eukaryota > Metazoa > Arthropoda > Malacostraca > Isopoda > Cymothoidae > Ceratothoa > Ceratothoa steindachneri. The sequence continues at coordinate 158,477,631 of OZ018321.1, read as the reverse complement.
GAGACCGAGAGAGAGAGACAGAGAAACATTGAGATACAGACCGAGATACGGAGAGAGATACAAAGCGAGAGAGATTGAGATATAACAACAAGGAGTTACAACAAGGAAAGAAGGTACCCTAGAATACCTTACGGTCCATTCAATGAGGGTTCCTTTGGACTAGCAGTCGAGCAGGCACATCTCTGCTCAAATGCTTTACGTCCTTTCACAGCCATTTTTCAAGACCCTGTCTAGTTTTGACTTGAACTGGTCAACAGATTCACTGTTGACAACTTCCAATGGAAGTGCGTTCCAACTACCGCAGATATTGTACGTGAAAAACTTTTCACACATATCGTGGTTGGGACGTTTCAGTTCAAGTTTAAAGCCGTGATTTCTTGTTCTGCTCTCAACAAGTGTGAAAATATCTCGGTAGTCAACATTGTCGAACCCTCGAAGTATTTTGAAAACTTCGATAAGCTGACCACGCAGTCTACGGGTTTCTAACGAGAACAAATCTAATTCCCTTAATCTATCTTCCTAAATTTTATGTCTGATAGAGGGAATCAGTTTGGTTACCCTGGATTGTACGCGTTCCAATCTCGCGATGTCCTTTCGAAATGAAGGACTGCAAAATTGTATGGCATACTCCAGGTGCGGTCGGGCAAGTGAGTTGTACAAACACAGTACAATCTCCTTGTTCCGAAATCCAAACTGACGCTTTATATAGCCTAGCATCCTTTGGGCCTTTTTCTCTGCCTCAATGCACTGTTTCTAAACCTTGAGGTCACTAGTGATTGTTACACCCAAGTCCTTCTCAGTGTCAGTGGATTCAATAACAGTGCCCTTAAGGATATACTGAGATTCGGGGTTTCTGTGGCCAATATGCATCACTTTGATTGTTCACGTTAAAAGGCATTTGCCACGTGTCCGACCACTCCACAATCTTCCCAAGATCTTCCTGCAGGCAGGCAGTATTTCCATCTTTTGCAACGTTCATACCAAGCTTGGTATCGTCGAAAAGTTTGGAAATCTTGGCAACCATGTCACCGTCCATGTCGTTGACGTAGATGCTGAATAGTAGTGGCCCGAGGACAGAACCTTGAGGCACCCCGCTAGTAACGGGCACCCACTCAGAAGCCTGTACATTCACCACCACCCGTTGCCGTCTGCCACTTAGCCAGTTCTTGATCCAGCCGGCTACTTTTCCGTCTATGCCCAGCGCTCGCACTTTCTGGAGAAGGCAGTGGTGGGGTACCTTATCAAAGGCTTTCTGAAAGTCTAAGTACACCACATCCACCGCCTTGCCCCGATCGTGCTCACTGAACACGAAGTGGAAGAATTCCACAAGGTTCGTCTGGCATGACTGATGCCTTCGGAATACGTGCTAGGAACTCCTCAGTAGCAGGTTTGACTCTAAATACGACGTCATTTTGTCCACCATCATGCTTTTCATGAGTTTACCGACTATTGAAGTCAGACTGATAGGTCGGTAGTTTGACGGTTGGCTACGGTGTCCTGTTTTGAAGATAGGAGTCACCTCCGCTTCACGCCACTCTCTAGGAACGCATTCGGGCCTGTCAGTGATCTTCTTTTTATTTTCCCTTCGGTGAAGTCCATATCCTCCAGCTTTTCCCCCGAGTAGGAATCTATTGGCTGGGGGATGGGACCACACTCTTCAGTAAACACTGAAGAGAAGTAGTCGTTGAGGAGGTTAAAATTTTCTGCATCTAAGTGCTTTAATGCCCCCTCCTCATTTCTCAAAGGGCTAATCGTTCGACGGATTGGTTTACGGCTGTTCACATATCCAAAAAACTCCTTGGGATTCTCTTTACAGAGTCTCGCCACTCGGAGTTTCTCAGACCGCTTAGCCGCCCTTATGCTGGACTTCACTCTCCTGGCGAGCCTCCGGTATTCGTCAAAGTCACCCGATATCTTCGATTGCCGGTACACAGTTCTCTTCTCCCTAAGCAGTTGGCCGATTTTTCGATTAAACAACTTTGGTTGAACAGAAGACCGACGGGGACATTTCAGAGGGAGGAAACGGGATTGAAGACTCATGAAACTGTTCCACGAGTCTTCAATAACATCGCACACTTCTAGCCTCGCGTCAGTCAGTCCAGCACGAAGACCTGCAAAGTCTGCTCTTTTCAAATCGAGTTTCCTTGATTTACTAGTTGCAGGACCTGCCTTCGGGACTTTGACTACAAATCTAATTAGTCGGTGGTCACTGCCACCGAGCTCTTCGCCAACAGAGAGGTCCTCAACGATGTCATCCTTCAGAGGTGAAAACCAAGTCAAGGATATTTTCTCCTCTCGTTGGCTCTCTCACCTATTGAGTCAGGAACTCGTTGTTCGCAAACTCCAGGAGTAGTGCGTTCTCGCCACAGGGTTCTCTCGTTTCCCAGTCAACTTGTGTGTTGAAATCCCCCAGATCTCTGTCCTTTTCAACGAGTTGGGCAGGAGGGCTATAAAGCACCAGGGTACTGTATTTAGCAGGACTTATCTCTAGGTCAACACCTAGTAGTTCATAGGCGGATACTATGTTGCAATCCGTCGAGTTGAGAGTATCTTTGACATACAACATTACACCGCCACCCTCTCTGTCCGGCCTATCTTTCAGGAAGAGCTGGTAACCGGGAATCGTGAATTCACCTTCAAAATCTCGGCTTGAGGTTTTTATCCACGACTCCGTTATGGCCACCATCTCAGGTTCTTCTGTTGCTACGAGGCCACGAATTTTAAGAAACTTGTTTCTGATAGACCTCGCATTAAACAGAGAGCTGTATAGACAGAGATACAGAGAGAGAGAGAGAAAGAGTGTCTCAGAGAGAGATTGATAGAGATAAAAAGATAAGCACTCGGACGGATAGACCGACATATAACAACACTGACGGATAGACAGGTAGACAAATGGTCAGATAGACAGTTAATCACGCGGACAGAAAGACAATTGGTCAGATAGGGAGGCAGACAAATGGTCAGATAGACAGACCGTAGGATTGTCAGACAGCGCTTGGTTGCTCCGCGAAAGAATCCAGGTTCTTACATTTGGGTTTCATCTTTATCCTCTTTCACTCTTTCTCCCCTTCCACCTCATTCCGGTGAAAGTGCCTTTGTCAGTTACATCAGTTTCCTTTATTTTATAAATTAAAATAGCCGTAAAAAAAGAAGATGAGTAAAGGGAAATGGAAGAAAGAGAGATGAGGGAGTTATCCTACTTTGTACCTGGTAGAACAACGCATCTTCCTGGTCTCAGTGCCCGTAAAGAATGACCCGACCACAGAGAGAAACTTTACTCTGGGTCAAGATCTGGGAAAGTCGGTCCCTTCCCCCGGTCCTTTCATGTTGCCCTTCCACTCCAACTGTCCCTTCCTGTACCCCTTTAATTAGCCCAATCTTTAACTGCCCTAACTTAACTTTATCCCCGTATTCCGTCTAACACTGGATGTCGGGAGTGGTGAGTCCGACCTCTCCGAGGCCTGGCACCAAGCCGGATCAGCCACTCTGACCTACCTACCACGCCTCGGTAGGATTTGGTATGTTGTTCCAAGAGAGTAGCGAACATGTCGTTGACTGTTCGTCCTAGCGGAATCGGCCGGGGCGCTAAAGAGGCATCACTAAGCAGATCCCCTTTAGGGGGGCACTTAGGGCTATGAGCGAGAACGTTCCCCTTAATTCCTTACCTAAACTTGGTAGAGGAGCCTCCCTCTCACTAACGCCTACCGGTAAATTGGTTTGCCTTTTACTCCTCTTTGAGACGCTCTCGGGTGGCTCCACCTATTTTAAGGAAGTAACCCTCTTGTGTTATCTCAGGGCCCCTCCTTGAATTTCTTAGCGAAGAAGAAGTTTACGATCTGTTTCCCCTTGTGGTAAAGGCTTTTCCTAGTTATCAAGTTTGGAGCTGCCCTCGTAAAGCTCCACCTCTTTTGATGCGGTGGCCACCTCCCCTTGTTAGTGACCCATCCAAGAGTCTTATAGTGGAGAGTGCGTTTTCCCCTCTCCTATGCCAACGAGTTCGAGTTTTTCCTCTTACTCCTTTGTGCAAATTAGCCTAGCGACCAAGAACACGAAAAGACAGAGAAAGTGCCGCCTCGGTTCCCGCCTCTCACGTTGGACACAAGGGAACCAACACAATCCACTTGGATGAGTAAGAGGCGACATCGTCCCATGAGCGCTGCCTAGATACTATAAGTCTGAGATCTCTGACGATTATGTTGACCAGCATGCCCGCTCTCCCTTTTTCCAATGGAGGTCCGCGTGCCAGCCCCAGTCACGTCTGTGAAGGGCCATAACCATCTTAGTATCCTGTCGGGATACAAGGTACCTTTAGGGGTAGACACTTTGAGGTGAAACTGTCGGTATGGTCTTCCCTCTAGGTGAACCTAAATTCGGAGGGAGATAACCTCGAGCCTGGGTGCCTCCCTGTGAAAGATCCTTCTGAGACAGCACTGGCCCCCAAGGACTCACAAGGAGAGGAGGAACCTCCTTGCTTCTCCCTTGTCGGCTAAAAACTTCGTACTAGAATATGGCTGAGGCTGGTTTGCTCAAACTTGGGTGGGCCCCTTCTAGGGGTGTAGAGTTAATTCCCCGCCCTCCGATAAAGAAAAGAAAGGGAAAAAATATCCAGGTTGCTCCGGGGACGGACGTGTCTGCTACCGTTTCGGCAGGTGACCAGAACAATACCGGCACTTCCGGTCCCAGGTCACCCTCTGGCGATGAGGCTCAAAATAAGTCCAAGACTAACATTGCCAGTGGGGTAAACGGACCCAATCTGACGTCGGGCCCATTGTTGAGAGACTACCTCGCGTTTCAAACGTTTCTTAGTTATCGCTCCAATCATGGCAGCAGGTTGGACAAAGACCACATTTTTATTAAGAGGTTTGGACTAGGTAGGCACCGCAGGGAGGTACCCAGTGTAGCCAGTTGCACTTGATACCCAGAGGAGCTTCACATTCTTCCTGCCTGAGTGGAAATTAGGGAAACCCCGTCACTAGGTTGAAGTGAAATCTCTGATGGGGCCTGAGAATGTTGTTGGTGCGCTTCATTATCGCTCCCTCTCAGCGATACTTTATCTTTATTTATATGTAGTATTATTTTCATTATAATCATGCTCCTCCTCCTCCTCCTTCTTCTTCCTCTTTTTTTTCTTCTTCTTCTTCTTCTTAATTATATAATTATTAATGCTATCCCCTCAACCTTTTTCCTACCCGCACTTCGTACCAGGAGGAGTGTTTCCACTTGTACAGAATTTGGTCCAGTAACCATGGTGCCTTGGAGGACTGCAGGCCATCCTGGGATCACCTAGCACCAGGGTATGATAATAATGGGGGATCACCCACCTTACTCGGTGGTGGATCCACGTATCTCTACTTCTCTTTATTACATACCCTACTACTCCATTCCAAACTTAGTCTTCTATCCGCAGAGGTTCTGGTTGGAAGGCGCACTTTTGTCTTCCTAAGAGCCTTAGTCGAGTGGCTTTGTATACTGTAAGGTCGCTACCTGCTGCCAGGGCCGAAATCGTGCCTACTGAAGCAAGTATTAAACACGGTGTGTGTTCAGGACCGGCCCTAGGGTTACTGGCGACCTGGGCAAGCAGATGTTCGGCACCCTTTTTAAGTATAATTATAAATACTTCACAATGAAAATATTAAAAATATAAAATAATATAAATGGGTTTATGACCTGGGTTTTTTTTAACAGCAATGAACAATTATATTGTTGTTCTCAACCTGTATTTTGAAGAGTATGAACAATTAGCCTACCTGAAACATTATTTCTTATCCTTTAGATCAGCAAATCTTTTCATGGCACTTTCTTTATTTATATTCTTGGTCAAATCATTTTCTATATTTATATTCTTTGCCAGATCATTTTCTATATTTATATTCTTGGTCAGATCATTTTCTATATTTATATTCTTGGTCAGATCATTTTCTATATTTATATTCTTGGTCAGATCATTTTCTATATTTATATTCTTGGTCAGATCATTTTCTATATTTATATTCTTGGTCAGATCATTTTCTATATTTATATTCTTTGCCAGATCATTTTCTATATTTATATTCTTTGCCAGATCATTTTCTATATTTATATTCTTTGCCAGATCATTTTCTATATTTATATTATTTGCCAGATCATTTTCTATATTTATATTATTTGCCAGATCATTTTCTATATTTATATTCTTTGCCAGATCATTTTCTATATTTATATTATTTGCCAGATCATTTTCTATATTTTTATTATTTGCCAGATCATTTTCTATATTTATATTCTTGGTCAGATCATTTTCTATATTTATATTATTTGCCAGATCATTTTCTATATTTATATTCTTTGCCAGATCATTTTCTATATTTATATTCTTTGCCAGATCATTTTCTATATTTTTATTATTTGCCAGATCATTTTCTATATTTATATTCTTGGTCAAATCATTTTCTATATTTATATTCTTTGCCAGATCATTTTCTATATTTATATTCTTGGTCAGATCATTTTCTATATTTATATTCTTGGTCAGATCATTTTTTATATTTATATTCTTGGTCAGATCATTTTCTATATTTATATTCTTGGTCAGATCATTTTCTATATTTATATTCTTGGTCAGATCATTTTCTATATTTATATTCTTTGCCAGATCATTTTCTATATTTATATTCTTTGCCAGATCATTTTCTATATTTATATTCTTTGCCAGATCATTTTCTATATTTATATTATTTGCCAGATCATTTTCTATATTTATATTCTTTGCCAGATCATTTTCTATATTTATATTCTTTGCCAGAGCATTTTCTATATTTATATTCTTTGCCAGATCATTTTCTATAGACAAAATTAACAAAGAATTCATTCTGTGTTGAGACATGGATGGCTGCGATTATGTTTTTATAAACTTTAGTTTACTAAAGCTTCTCTCGTCAACGGCCAGAGTAAAAGAGCTATTGTCATCATTATTCTTAATAGAACCCACATATTTGGCATCACATCCTCTAACCCGTTATTGTTTATGAACCGAGCGGCTTCGATTGGAAGCTTTACATCATCAGGAAAAAATTCCTTGGCTAGATCTAGTTCAGTCAAGAAATCACATCCATTGATATCACTATGTTATTTACTGCTTCCTGGCTACTTTCCGTTTTATCCGTGTCTTTGAATTTCCTTCTTAAAAATGATTGAAGTTGTTTTTCAATCCTGCTCTTCAGGAAACCGTTGTTCACGAGGGTTTGTTTTATGCGGGAGAACATCTTAAGAACATCAAACAGCAATTTGAGGAGAACTCCGTGTTAAAATTCAATTATGAATTGAGCATGGACAATAAACTACCTTTTCTGGATGTAAGGGGGAAAAAACATCAACGGTAATTACGTCACAAAAGTGTACAATAAAGCTACAGATATGGGAAGATGCTTCAGCGTAGATGGTGAATGTCCTGAAAGGTACAAAGAAAGTGTAATCGGCTCATACATCCTCCGAGGATACAAATGCCTCTCCACGTGGGAATTTTTCCATCAAGAGATCTCCCACATAAAACATACCCTCGTGAACAACCGTTTCCCGAACAGCATGATTGATAAACGACTTCAATCATTTTTAAGAAGGCAATTCAAAGACACGGATGAAACGGAAAGTAACCAGGAAGCAGTAAATAACATCAAACTGTATTATAGAAATCAGAAGTCATCGGCCTACAAAATAGACGAAAAAACATCAAGGAGATTGTTAACCATAACATCAAAGTTAAGAAGCAAACGGACAAGATTCAGATGATAATATATTATAAAACGACAAAAGTTATCAATCTCATTATGAAAAACAACATCTACCAAAACTCCTCGATCCTGAAATCTACGAACATAATTTACGAGTTTACCTACCCGAATTAAGACTGCAAGCTTCATAACAACTCAAAATATGTTGGTATGACTAACACCACACTTTCGAGGCGTTTGACAATGCACCTGCAACATGGAGCTCCCCCACAAAATCATATTAGTTAATAACACAACGATCAAAAGAAAAGAGGAAAATAAAGCCAGACTAAACACTTTAGAAGCCATCTTAATTAACGAAGAAAGGCCAACTATCAACATCCAGGCTGGAATCGAACATTGAATTTGTTTTAAAATTCCGCTCACACCGGAATGGCCCGTTTCCTTGACATAACGTTCAAGCGAAGAAGAATAAATATCCCCTAAAATACGTTTCTCCCGTTATGCAACTTCTACCAACTGTTCGGGCACCGCAGAATGGCATTCTTAGGGGGAGACCTCAATGCCAGATGCCGTGCCGCGGGCTATGGTAGCACCAACGATAGAGGCCGAAACTTGGAACTGATTATGGGAAGAAAAAACATTCAAAGGATAGGGCCGGATTTTCCGACCTATATCACTTTCAGATCAGCAACCAAGCCTGACATAATCTTAACAAGTGAAGGCTTCCCTTTCAACTACCATAGTGAGCCAGGCCCAGCAGTCCCTAGTGATCACATAGCGATTCTCACAACAGTATCTCTCGCACCAATCCAGCTCCCAGCCCCTCTCCGGAAAAATTACGCCCTGGCCAACTGGGATCGTTACAAGCAACGACTCAGTGACTATGCGCCAGCTGACCTCAGCACGGCGTCGTTAGAGGAGATTGACAGGGAGTTGGAGAGGATAACAACGTCCATACTAAACGCGGACCGCGAGAGCATACCCGTAACAGGGTATAAAACACCTCCTCAGCCCAGATGGACAGAGGAGATGAGAGATATCGCTCGCGTTCACAGGGAAGTGTACGAAGAAGTACGACGGGGGGGTCCCAGCCGGGAAAGGAGCTTGCTGCTTCGACGCCTAAGCTCAGAGCTTAGAGAGGCCATCAACCTCCAACAGGAGGAAATATGAAACAACCTGATAGCCAAAGTCGACAGCGAACTTAGCCCGGCTAAGTTCTGGCGCCAAGTCAGGAACTTAAAGGGACTTACACCAAGACCCAAGGCTCGGATAAAGGAGAACGGAGACTACATAGAGAACCCGGTGGTTCTCGAGGATATGTTCAGGAACTTCTGGAAAAACGTTTTCAGGATTACCTCCGAGAAAAATGATGAGTTCGACCAGGAATTCGAAGGCCAACTGATTGAAGAACTAAATCAGGAAATGCATCGCACGCACCCACTACAGCAAGTCAGCAAAGGCAGGGAGATGGCGGGCCATGGACGTCCCATAACATCAAAGGACGTCATGGCCACTGTAAAAGCCTTTCGACAAAAGGCACCAGGCTGGACGGATATCACCAGAAATAACTTGGTTAACGCCCCACAGCAGATCATTCAGGGAATCGTTAACATCTACAACGCTTCCCTGAACACGGGCTACTTCCCGGAAGGTTTCAAGATTGCGAAGGTGATCTTTATACCCAAGGAAGGTAAACCCCCTGATCAACTGGTAAACTACAGGCCAATCGCCCTGCTGGAGTTCGTTGCAAAAGTCTACGAGAGACTCCTAGCTGACAGGCTTCAAGAACAACTTGCCGAGCTGGGAGCCCACAACCCTCAGCAGCACAGGTTCCGCAAGGGACGAGGAACGGAACAGCCCTCGCCCTCCTTGCGGAGAAACTCGCTTGCAGTAAAGCTGAGAGGCGGTACGTAGACGTGGTGCTGCGTGATGTAAAGAAGGCCTCCGATAAGGTTTGGCTGAGAGGATTACAGTACAAGATCCTCAACCTCCAGCTTAACCCACTCCTGGAAAGGATCCTTTGCAACTACATCTCCGATAGGAGAGCCCGAATTTCAATCGAGGGCTGCAAAGGACCCGAATTCGAACTCGAGGCGAGGGTTCCACAAGGCAGCTGTCTTAGCCCTCTGCTGTACCTCGTGTACACTATTGACCTGCCTGCTCCAGTGAGGTACGATTCGATGTATCTGCAATACGCAGACGACATCACCCAAATCGTCCTGAGTCCATTCAGGAACTCTGGAAGTCAGGCGAGGGCGACAGCTTTCGAAATAGAGAATACCAATAGATATGAGAAGAAGTGGAAAATTAAGACCAACCGCCAGAAGTTCACTATCATTCCTATGAACCGCTGGAAAGTAGACGACGTCGTCGTCAATAACGAGATTTATCCGTACTCCAACGAGGGTAAATTCCTGGGCTTACGACTCTTCAAAAGTGGATACAAGACGCACATAAATACCAGAGTCTCCCTAGCCAAAAGAGAGCTGAGGAAACTTTACCGTTTCCGAGGCCTCAGCGTGCCTAACATCAAAAGGCTGTACATGGCCTTGGTACGCTCAGTCCTGGTGTACCCGGCTGTGATCACGCAGATGGCGAGCTGTACCTCTCTCAGAATGATGCAGAGAGTACAGAATAAAGCCACGCTGCTGATCACTGGCACGCGAAGGATCAACCGTACTCGGCAATCGATTCTTCACCAAAGAATCGGACTAAAGCCGATCAACACGGAGATTCAAAGGCTAGGGAGAAAGACTTGGGACAAGGTAGACCAAGAAATACTCCCAAACATGAATCTAGACATCAATATACGTGCAAACCGTAGGCATGTTATAGGTAGAACTGCTTTGTTCCCTAGTAGTAGAACCTGCGCGAGAAAAGTGGTACTACCTATGTTTACGTAGTAATAGTCCACTTCTCTAAAGCACTTTGATCGTAAAACCTAAAAATTGACAACTAGCTTAACCAAATAAACAACTATAAATAACAGTTGAAAAAAAAACGCGAAGTGCCCACATTAAATTCCCCCCCCTCCCCCCCTAATATAAACAAAGTCGAAATTAAAAAATTATAACAAAATTTAAGTATAAAAGAGGCGAAGTGCCCAATCCAAAACATCAAAATCAACAAAGTTTCTGAATGAAAAGAGGCGAAGTGCCCAATTCCCAATACCCTTAAAATAAGAAGATATTTTCAACCAAAATCAAACGATAAAAAGAAGCGAAGTGCCCAAACTGATCAGCTCACCGAAAACTCAACAACTTGAGAGATTTATTCAGCATTTAAGCATCCTTGAAAGGCTTGAATACTTCGAAGGAGGTACAGAAACAACCAAATCCATAAATATATATATATATATATATATATATATATATATATATATATATATATATATATATATATATATATATATATATATATATATATATATATATATATTATAACGGAGGAAACTGGCTGTCAAAGACAGTCAGCTACTTTTTGACGGAGGAATTTTATATTTTTAAAAATAATTGAGAAGAATGCTAGTGATGCCCTAACACCAGGGCAAACTAGGAAACATATTCACACCTTTATATACCTACCACACAATTTCACCACTTTAACCTAAATTGTAAATTGTAAAAATTCATTTCATTCGCTTGCTCGGAAATCTTGAATTATTCACTGGCAGTATACCTCAAAAGCGACAAACGAGGAAAAGTTTTGGAAAAATTTCCTCAACCCCTCCGAAATTCACCTTTGTCACGAAAGAGACTTAATACTCATTATTCACTCATCATTAACCTCATAATTTTCTTTTCTAGAGGGCCCATTTAGGCAGATGACTGCCTAAGCCCCCAGCCCTGCCCCCCCCCCCCAAGTGACCTGCTGCCAGATTTGAGGAGGATTTGCCATTCATTTTTCATCCCAACTATGCCGAGCAGTTGCATTGGCATAATTGGGGGCATTGGATGAAGCTGGTTTGAGGATTAGCCCACAGTAGAGAACAATGTCAGAAACATTCCGGACAAGAGACGGACTGCAACCTTTGGTGCTAATTACGGCGAAGGCCCCTTTCAGGACCATAGAGGGACATAAAACCATCTCTATGGTATGTTGGGGAGTGGTCGCGATTCAAAACCCTCGGGGGGGCGGCGTTGTCAATAAGTCCGCCATACAATCACACCCCCAAGAGGATCCCACCCTGATTCATCTCATCCATCTTATCATTCATCCTAAAGGCAAATCCCTCTTCCATCTAGGTGGTGGGGTAACAAGGGGAGGCGCTCTCCTCCCCAAGGCAAATAATCCTAAACAATTATAAGTAAAAATTACACCATTCATCGAAGAACTCGGATAGGCAAATCACATCAAAGACAAAAAAAGATCACCAAGAAGAAAGTGCTCCCCCCTCTTCAAGGGGCGGCACCACAGTTATGGCGGACGCTAATGCCCCAAGAGTGCCGCTAAGGACACTATCCGGCAAGGAGAAACCGGATAAGGGAACGGTCTACCAAATCTTATTCGGAGACTTAAATGTCGCCGTGCTCCGCCTGCTGTATGGACCGTCAGGATATGTCGCTATCTGCGAAAAAGAGCAGGATATAGAGACACTGACGAAAGAGGAGTCAATGGAGATTCTGAGAGGAATAAACTTCCAGCCTACTACCCCCCCATCCCAGATACAGGCGCACAGAAGTGTGGTCTGTAGAAAGTTGGATCCGTGGATCGGCCAACATTCGAAAGATGAAATCAAGGAAGAGATCATGAAACACCTGAAGTGGGCGAGAGTAGCAGAGGTGGTGAAATTTAAAAACCGAAGAGACAACACAGAATATAGCCATGTATTCAAAGTTGTATTCTGTGACACCTCAATGGCAGCGCGGGCAAAATAAAATGGTATACTACTGTTTAATGCCAAGATAAGCGGGGAGCAGATAGAGAGGGAGGAATTTCCCCCTATCCAAATCTGCTTCCGATGCTTCAAACTGGAAGCGCACGCGACAAAGGACTGCAAGGAACAGGAAATAACCTGTTTCAAATGCAGTGTCAAAGGCCACGGCTGGCGAGAATGCCAAACTAAGGAGGAAAGATGTCCCAACTGTGGGTTAAGACACGGGGCTATGGCAATGTCATGCCCAAAAAAGAAGGAGCTGGTGAGGAAAAAGGAGGAAAACAGAAGGGCAGAGGGCGTAAGGAGGGCCAACACCTCCTACGCACAAGCGGCCAGTACCGCACCTGCTAGAAAAGTCGTGAATGCCCCAGCCCCCAAAACATACCTAAAGGTCGGGAACAAGATCTCAACCAAGATCCTTACGTGCATAATGTATGCTCACGTGAGGGACTTAACAAATCCAGGATGTTTCTCAACTGAGCTCAATACCATGCTCAGGAAGAACGGTCTAAAGGAACTTTGGTTCCCAGACAACCCTCCATCGGGGGATCTGCTGCAAATGCAGTACGAGCCCGAAGAGGAAGCCCCTGCAACCCCATTCCCACCAGCGGAAAAACAAGAAAAGACAACTGAAGCGAAGATAGCCCAAGCCCCCAAAATAACGAATACCAGAAGAGACCCCAGAATAGAAGCCCAGAAAAAGAAAGAGCAAAAGGCAAAGAAAGTAGCGAGGAGGGTAAAGGAGGCAGAGGGAAACCTCACAAGCTCCGCTTCGTCCTCGGAAGAAGAAGAAGACGTTAAGGCCCAGCCCCCCCAAACAAAGTCAAGGCCAAGAAGTGCAAGTAGGGAAAAGGCCCCCCAAGTGCCCAAAAACCCTTGATGGAGAAGAGCTTAATATGCTCTTCTTCAAAACGGAGCAAACCCCTTTCCCAGAAGACCCCACCATTAGGGAAGTAGTTGAAGGGGTAAAAACCGGGCAACTAAAATGGAGCTTCGACGCTCCAATACAAGAAGCTTTAGTTGACGAGGCACTCATGGCGTCTAAAATAAGACTATATACGGACTCCTGCCTCACAATCAGTGAAGCTGAATTCACTAAAATAAGAAACGGGAAGAAGAGAAAGTGATAAAGGAGGATACACACTCACATATATACACACTTAGAGAACAAAAACACTAATTTAACAACATGGAAAATACCAGCAACAAGTTAAAGATACTCACACTTAACACCAACGGTTGGGTAGGGAAATCCATCATATACGGAAATGTTTTCCGCATGGTGGATCCCGACCTGATTCTCATTTTTGAACACGGTGTAAATAAAGACACACACACAATAAAAATACCAAACTACACAGTAATCGCAAAAAAAACACACACAAGAGAGATACGATGGCGCTGCTATCGCTATCCGTAAGAACATTAAATTTAAAACACTTCCAGACTTAGAAGAGTCCTTTGTGGCTGTTGAAATCCCAACCCTAGTTGGTGCCTTAACAGTGGCAGCGGCTTACCAACCCCCCCGCCGAAAATATCTGCCCGTTCCTAACCTATACAACATCTTTGGACGAGGAAAAATGGCATTGCTGGGTGGTGACCTAAACGCCTGTTGCGCAGCTTCAGTCTACAGTCACACCAACCAGAGGGGAAGGAACCTAGAATTACTCATCGAGAGAGATAGACTCCAGAGAGTAGGACCAGACTTCCCGACTTACCTAACGCAACATACGGCAACAAAACCGGATGTGGTATTGGCAAGCCGAAACTTCCCCTTCAACATCAGCAGCGTGCCAGGTCCTGTAGTACCGAGTGACCATGTCCCCATACTAACAACCATCTCGCTGGCACCGATACTCATGCCAGTGCCACTTAGGAAGAGTTATGCGAAAGCAAACTGGGAGCTATATAGAGAGATGCTCGGCGAATACCAACCTGCCGACCTGGGTAACGCCAACCTTGAAGAGGTGGACGAGGAGATAAACACCATCGCCAATCTCCTCGTACAAGCCGACGAGAGATGCGTCCCCAGGATCGCCTATAAAATGCTCCTACAACCTAGGTGGACAGATGAGATGAGGGACAACGCTCGGAAACACAGAGACATCCTCGAGGAAATAGGTAGGACAGGCCCAAATAGGGAAAGGACAGCCAGAATAAGACAGCTAAGCGAGGAACTTAAACGCATTATTACAGAAAAACAACAGGAAATCTGGAATGAAATCATTGGTAGCCTGGATAGGGAGGTCAGTCCACAGAGTTTTTGGAATACAGTCCGAAGATTAAGGGGACTGCCCACCAAAGCCAGGATAAAACTAAAAGATGGACAAGATCTCATTGAGGATCGAGAGTCTCTCAAAAAAAGATTCAGGACTCACTGGAAAAAGATTTTCGCTATTTCCCCTGAGGAGAACGACGACTTCAACCTGGACTTCGAAGACCAACTACTAGACGAACTCGGCACAATGATACATAGAACTCACCCCCACCCGCAGGTGTCTCAGGATAGAGAGATGGTTGGCCACGGTTGCCCGATAACCTTTGAAGAGACCATGAACACCATAAGGTCCTTCAAACAAAGGGCACCAGGCTGGTCCGGGATCACGAAATGAAATCTCGTGAA
Source organism: Ceratothoa steindachneri (assembly GCA_963969495.1). Taxonomy (NCBI): domain Eukaryota; kingdom Metazoa; phylum Arthropoda; class Malacostraca; order Isopoda; family Cymothoidae; genus Ceratothoa; species Ceratothoa steindachneri. The sequence continues at coordinate 158,462,423 of OZ018321.1, read as the reverse complement.
TGCCCCGAGGCAAATCATTCAGGGACTGGTAAACACCATGAATGCTTCCCTGAATGTAGGCTATTTTCTGGACGGGTATAAGATGGCAAAAATCATCTTCATCCCGAAAGGAGGTAAGCCCCCGGATCAGGTGGCGAACTTTTGCCTAATCTCTCTTCTAGAGATGCTCGGCAAGATCTTTGAAAAGATCATAGCAAACAGGCTAAAAGCTCAACTGAGCGAGTTAGAAGCGCAAAACCCACAACAACATGGGTTCCGCCAAAAAAGGGGCACTGAAACGGCCCTAGCACTCCTAACGGAAAAAATAGCCTATTGCCGTGCGAATAAGTTCTATGTACATATTGTGTTGAGGGATGTACAGAAGGCCTTCGACAAGGTCTAGCTGGAGGGATTGCAATACAAAATCCTCAAACTCCAGCTAGATCCAGTCCTGGAAAGGATCCTTTGTGACTTCGTCATGGACAGGAGGGCATGTCTCATGATTAAAGGACGCAGAGGACCCGAATTCGAACTAAAGTCAGGTGTTCCTCAGGGAAGTTGCCTGAGCCCTCTGCTTTACTTGGTCTTTACCATCGACCTTCCAAAGCCGGTGGATAGGGACACGATGTATCTGCAGTTTGCAGATGACATCACCCAGATCGTCCCGTGCCCGGTGAGGAAAGCAAGGGAACAGGAAGCGCGAACAATAGCGGAAATTAATAACATCAACCAGTACGAGAGACGCTGGAAGATAAGAACAAACAGAGACAAATTCAAGATCGTCCCAATATGCCGCACGTTGACGGACCCCATGATCATTGAGGGGAGGAGATACGGCTACTCCACCGAAGGCACCGTCCTGGGCCTAAAATTCTCCGATCACGGATACGCGAGACACTACACGGAGAGGCGGAACCTGGCAAAGAGAGAAATCTCCAAGCTATACAGGCTTAGTGATCTTAGCTCGGCCAACATCAGGAAGATATACCTGATGTATGTCCGGGCTAAGCTCATCTATCCCGCAGTGGTAACTCAAGCGGCAAACAATTCCTCAATGAGAAAATTGCAGAGAGTGCAAAATACAGCATCCCTACTGATAAACAAGGTCAGAAGGCGAGAACAACGCCGTCAGAGGGATCTCCATATTAGAAAGAAACTGGACCCTATCAACATCTTCACCAAGAAACTGGGAAGAAGGGTCTGGTTAACACTTACTAATGATGTCATACCAGAATTACGGGAAATAGGAGGCAGAATGAACATCCCTGCACGACTCCGTGGGAAAGTTACAAGAAGCACCCGATTCTCAAGCACCAAACACTGTACACAGGAAGACACAACAGAGCTATACACCTAAAAGACACCAAATATACAACACAGTGATAACGTGAAAAACGGAAAATACATAGAACCAAACCCTAAAACAAAGGTAAATTGCCGAGCCGAAAGCTTAAAAAGGCTTGAATGCTCAACAATTTTCAAACAAAAATAAGTAAAACAACATCTGACACACGAACAATAAGAAGAACACGCCTGATACAAGTAAAATATAACAATACATGATAGACTACACTCAACACAATAAGTAAAATACTACAAGAAAAAAGGAAAAAGTCTGCGATGCCCTCCTACTAGGGCACTTCCCCCCCCATCTTAAAATCTTTTATATATTCACCTACTTTATCTACTACTATCCAAAATCCTTCAAAGAGTGCAATATACCATCATCATCATTTCATTCATTTTCATTCTGACTCCACAATTCTTCACCGATAAAGGAGGAAAGACACTCTGAAGATGATCGCATAGATCGAAAGTTCAGCAATTAAAGTAAAGTTTGGTTTTTACCAAACACATTTCATTTAAAAAAAGAGATGAACGTAGGAGAAGTTGTTTACCATCAACATGATGAACTAAGAAAGATAAGAAAACTGGAAAGTTTCCAAAGAAAATTAATAAAGGCAAAATATACTATGGTCTTTAACAAAATCTGCATACAAGAAGGTCTGCTACCATTTACATATATATATATATATATATATATATATATATATATATATATATATATATATATATATATATATATATATATATATATATACAGCCTTGGCCAAAAGTATTAGGCCACCCCAGTGTTTCTAGGCTCTACTATCTCAATGTTAATGAAACACGTACACATGGTGGTTTATGGTATATTACACAATATACATTAGTTTAATATCTGGTTGACTCTCCTTTAGCTTCAATTACCACTTTTATACTGTACTATACGTATGTAACCAATTATGTGTTAAATCAACGTCTACAATTAACTTATTTTTCCTTGATTATTCCAGTGTTTCATGTTAAAATACTTTGTAGGTACAGTTAATAAACAGTAAAATGCCTAAAACAAGGGAGTTGAGTGAGGTCAAATCGTAGCTCATCATAAAGATGGAATGTCTCAAATGCAAATTGCTCAGAAGATGAAATGTTCTCGATGTGCGGTGCAAATGACTCTCAAGCGCTTCAGAGAGACAAAGAACAGGTAGAAAAAAGGTTACAACGCCTCGTGATGACATATCCATCATCCTTCCGTCGCTAAGAAGCAGGAGAAAAACATCGTCAGAGCTCCGTGCGGACTTCAACGAGGCAGGTACATCACAAATATCAACCAGAACTGTTAGAAGAAGGCTTTTAGAGTACGGTCTGAAAGGCTGTAAAGCCAGGAAGAAGCCATGGATTTCTGAAGCGAATGTGAATAAACGTCCTCAGTGGGCCAAATACCACTCAAATTGGACAATGAGCAATGGTCGAAAGTCATATGGTCTGATGAAAGTAACTATGAGGTAAGATAGTACAAGTATTCAATCAACAAATAAACACAAAATATTTAGGGTTTTTGCCCAAAGTATATAAGAAATATCCAACATAAGGATAATATTATCTTTCATGTTTTCGGCACATCTGGTGCAACTTTCGTGCGTCGCAGAGTTGGGGAAGCATTTAAGGCTGAATGTCTGGTATCATGGTATTGGCCTGCATGTCTGCCACATGACCCAGAGAAATGCTTTTATGTCAGGGAAGGATGAATTCAGCTACCTATGTTTCCATGTTATCGGATGTTTTAGAGCCATCAATTGCAAAATTGCATCCAAGAGTGTCTAAAAACAGTGTTATCTTTCAACAGGACCACGCTCCATGGCATACAGCAAAGAATACACGTCAATGGTTTGAAACACAGGGTATTGTTCCCATCGACTGGCCAGCTCAAAGCCCCGATCTAAATCCGATCGAACACCTATAGGGAACTCTTGGTAAAGCTATCAAGAACGCATCAATTAAAAATAAAGAGCATTTGTACAAAAACTTAGAGAAGAATGAAGTAAGATTGCGCCTAGCATCTGCAAGAAACTAGTTGATTCTATGCCTAACTGTATAAAAGCAGTAAATGAAGCTAAAGGAGGGTCAACCAAATATTAAAACTAATGTATATTGAGAAATATACCATAAACCACCATGTGCACGAGTTTCATTAACATTGAGAGAACAGAACCCAGAAACACTCGTGTGACCTAATACTTTTGGCCAGGGCTGTATATATATATATATATATATATATATATATATATATATATATATATATATATATATATATATATATATATGCGGTTAGGTAAGGGTAATAATAAAAATTCCTTAATCCGCTAGAGAAGTCTCCTGGAGTTCCTCAACCCTCTTCAGCAGCGTTACATATACGACAAGGCCACCATCCATTTCTCTAAAAAGAGAAATTTAAAGAAGCCTTTTGTATAAGCTAACGTTTAACTTCAACAGAAAACGGAGAATGTGAATTTATCCGCGGGTCTTCGTTCTTTCTCATTTTTTGTTATCATTGAACAATTCGGTTAGCTAAGGGTAATAATAAGAATTCCTTAATCCGCTAGGGAAGTCTCCAGGAGTTCTTAAACCCTCTTCAGGAGCGTTACATATACGACTAGTCTAAAAAGAGAAATTTCAAGAAGCCTATCATGTTAAGGAAAACCATAAAATCTTTTGAAAATACGTTCAGTAAAAAAAAACACATGCTACATGTGGACCAGAACTGTATACAGACCAAGAAAAAAAAGCTAAAACCAGTAGCGATAAAGAAAAAGCAGAAGTGTTATCAGACTGTTACATCAGTGTATTCACAACAGAGCCTAAAGAATTTGTCCTGAGATACAGATACAAAATGTACCACTTCTGACCTCCATTGACTTTGTGATATCCATCCCAGTTCATCAAGGAAGTGAAACAGGAAATTGCGGTGCCACTGAAGATCTTGTTTAAAAGATCCTTTACTGAGCATCAAGTTCCGGAGGAATGGAGGACTGCCAATATTACTGCAATTTTTAAGAAAGGAGATCCAAGCGACCCAAGAAATTACAGACCTGTCAGCCTCACTAGTATTATCTGTAAATCAATGGAATTAATTATTAGGGAAAACACAATCATGCATATGAAGAGGTACCAAATGTTTAGTGTTAAGCAATTTGGATTTATATATGGTAGATCCAATGTGCTTCTGATGACTAAGGTCCTGGACAAATGGACGGAGGCTTTGGACGAAGGCTGTGCAGTGGATGTTACCTATTGTGATTTCATGAAGGCCCTTGATAAAGTTTCACTCAGAGGGCTGATAGAGAAACTAAAAGGCTATAATTTTGGACCAGGATATACGAAGTGGATAACATCATTATTAAGTGACAGAAAGCAGAGAGTGGTGGTGAATAGTGAAGTGTCAGAATGGAGGGTAGTACTGAGTTGCGTGCCGCAGGGATCAGTCTTGGGGCCGTTACTGTTTGCCCTATATATAAACGATCTGCCTGATGTTGCAAAGAATAAGTGCGATGTGTTTTTATATGCGGATGACGCAAAGATGTTCAGAAAGATTCAACAGAACGAGGACTGTTGAAAATTACAAGAAGACATAGTTAGCTTGAAAAACTGGTCAAAGAAGTGGCTACTTAAATTTCACCCCAGTAAGTGTAAGGTAATGAGGATCGGAAAGTCGGATGTGCCAGAGGTAGTCTATAACATGGATGGGATACAGATGGAAGTTGTAGCAACTGAGAAAGACGTGGGAATTACGATTGATAGGCTGTTAATATTTGAGGAACACGCTGATGAGAAAATGAACAGCGCTAATAGGCTAGTTGGGCTCATGAGGAGAACGCTTGTCTGTTTAGTTGAGGCAATATTCAAATCTTTGTTCATGGCCTTGAATATGCTAATCCTCCCCTACAAAGTAAAGGATATCACAGCCATCGAAAATGTACAAAGGCGGGTTGCTAGACTGGTACCATTACTATGGGATCTGTCATATGAAGACAGATTGAGAAAACTGAGTCTTCCAACTCTTGCCTACCAACGCTCTAGGGAAGACATAATAGAAATGTACAAGATTCTGCAAGGAAAGTATGACGAGGATGTATGCGTTGATCTGTTTATTCTACAGGACTTAAATGAAAGAGGACACAGTAAGAAAATATTTAAGAGGGGGCCAAGACTTAACATCAGGAAACACTTCTTTTGCAACAGAGTCGTAGAAATTGGACCAGTCTACCAGAAAAGGTTGTTAGTTCAATCAATGTAGAAAAGTATGTGAGGGATCTAGATAGATTGTAGAGCCGTAAAGAGCAGAAGTACGATTATAGAGGGAAAATCAATACAAAGGTCTTGACCATGCAAAACATCAAACCAATATATAGTCCGCATAGTTTTGAGCCGGTTCTAATAGGCTAGCAAGCCTCTACCCGGGAATCTTCTGTGAGTATCTGTGAGTATAAGCTAACGTTTAACTTCAGCAGAAAACGGAGAATGTGCATTTATCCGCAGATAAATTCACATTCTCCGAGTGTGCCATATATGACTAGAAAAGGCAAAAACCGTTACTTTTGAAATACGAAATTCTCAGTGTGCGGATGACGTCAGAGTGAAAATATCCGATAAGGATTGGCGGTTCAAGATCACGCGAAAGATCTTTATGAAATTTGATTCTTGCATGTACACATGGACTACACGCTTCTCTACAGCCATAGGAAAGAAATGTGCACTCTGATCCTTTCTGAATTGTAGGGTAAATATTATATGCACGACTTCTACGTGTTTCTAAACAATGATGTCAGATATATCAAATTTATGCTAATTTCTATACAGTCATGTGAATGATATGGGTACATTTTATGCTCGTTTCTGTATAATCATAGAAAAATATGTATATATTTCAGTTAGCCCTGTGAACGAATTATGATAATATATGCATGCGCGCAAATGCAATAGATAATGACGAAATATCCGATCTAAGGAAAATTCTATATTTTATTATTTTTTCAAAACATTTTTCGGCCATTAAATTATTTTTTTTCTCTCCCTCTCTCTCTCTCTCTTCGATATATATATATATATATATATATATATATATATATATATATATATATATATATATATATATAACTGAATCACGAAAATATGGAACGCAATGAATATATAAATAAAGTTAACAGCCATGAAGGAAAATGAAACATAAGAAATTTTTACAAAGAATACACACACCAGTATATGGTACATGGGGACATTATGATTATAAGGGCATTAACAGGTACCTGGAAACCAACCCTATTAAAGAATTAAGCCTTCTGAAACAGAAGGTAACCATTGAAAAAATGGGGTTTAAAAAAAAGAGGAGGGGAACTCAAACCGTCCAAAATAAATTAAGATTACAATTTTATAATTCTTTTATTTGAGAACCGAAAATATATTAAACATAGGAATAACTAGAAAAGTATAAACGCGCATATATGACAAATGAAGATTATAGGGAGAAATAAGCATGACGAAACAAAAACAATTTCTAAGAGGTGAACAGTATAATGAAAAAAACAGAAAATATATTAACCATAGGAATAACTAGAAAAGCTAATTATTAATTAAGTCATTGATTTTATCTTTAAGGTCATTTCAGAAACCAACACCAAAAACTACAGAAATACAAAACACAGCCCTTTGCACTGCCACAGGATACACTCTTGACACAAAACACAACATCATACCAATCAAAAATCACCTAAAGCTACATGCATCACAACTCAGGCAGAAAATAAAACATCCAAATCTCTCCTTCTACCACATCACCAGACAACCTTCCAATTACCACCCCCAAAACAGACCATTTTCGATAACAACAACTACACCACCAACTTGGACACATACCCTAACATAACAACAAAAGACACAATCAAGCATAACATGAAAACAATCTACTCTCAGATCACACAACAATACTTGACAAACAGAAGCCACAACAAAATATTAAGTGCACCACCTCCAACCATACACAACTCAGAACAAACACTCACAGAGCAGATCAGAAGAACACTAGCACAGATACGAACAAACAAATCACCCCTCCTGGCGTCATACATGCACAAAATATCTCCCACCACCCATACAACACCAAACTGCCCCAAATGCTTAACACAAATACACGACACCACACATCTCTTCAACTGCCCACATATACATACACACAGACCTGGGCCTGATGGATCTCTGGGAGAGAGCCCGGGAGGCGGCGGGGCTGCTCCTGCGATGGTCCGGGGAGCTGGGGTGGGGCCTAGAATAGGTGTGAGGGTCCCCGACCCACTGGCGAGCCGAGGACGGGGTCGCCACCACCACCACCGCAACAATCAATTCATCGATAAATTTTCCCCCAACCTTTCAAGGATTTCTTTCACGTAAACACACCCTTAACTCTCGCAAGCCAGAAAATTACTTGAATAGACGAAATGATTACACCTCTGATTACATGAAAACAAAGAGTAATGATCATTTAAGGGAGTGGTAGTAATAAAAAAAATATTAAAACATTTGAATTATTCGTTAACTTGAATAGGAGTTAATTATTTCGAGGTTTCCTCACTCGATTTTCTGCTCCACAGATAGCGCTCTGTTCATAGCTTTGGGCTAACAGTTGTCTGCCAAGGGAAATAACCTACCACTAATGAGAAAAAAATCTGGTGGAATAATAAATAAAATTAAGTTAAAATTACGTTTTTATTTATAAAAAAAACCCTCTAAAACCAAGGGGAGATCTGAATGTTAGGAAGATTTGAAAAGTGATTAATAACAGTAAAGTTAAAGGAAGTAGAAAAGGTATTGGGCATGGCGCGCAACTCTTCTGAACTTTCGTCTGTTCCTAGGGAAGTTAGTTCCTATCGCGGAGAAATATCCGATATAGAACAAGGAAAGGGGGGGGAACAGAGCCAACGAAGATATTCAATAGTGATTAAATAAAATGCAAGTGGGTTAATGATCTAGAAATCTAGAATTCTTCTCTTCGGGCTCTTTCTAGCTTTTGAGATAGGGGATATCAATAAAAATCAGACTCGACGAATTATAATTCCTCCTGATTCCAATTCTACCCTCATTAAATTGACCCACCCCTCATATATTCGACGCAATGATACTGTACAGGAAATTTTAGTGTCAGGAGAAAAACATAGATCTCATGTACATTTTATTATGAGGTTGAGTGTGCTGAATTCGAATTTGATAACAAAAATTACCCATCACTTAACATTTTCTTGTAAATTGCAAATTTAATAATTATGTAATTGATACCGATATCCACGATACCATGAATGTATTTCGCTCCCAAAGTCAGATTAAATAATAAGGAATAACAAGGAAAGGAAGTACCCTAGCAGACCTTACGGTCCATTCAAAGAGGGTACCTTTGGACTAGCAATCGAGCGGGCACATGGCTGCTCAATTGTTTTGCGTCCCTAAACGGCCACTTTTCAAGACTTTGTCTAGTCTTGACTTGAACTGGTCAACAGATTCACTGCTGACAACTTCCACTGGAAGTGCGTTCCACTTACCGCAGATACTGTAAGTGAAAAAAATTCCACACAGATTGCGGTTGTAACGCTTCAGTTCAAGTTTGAAGCCGTGATTGCGTGTTCTGTTCTCACTCAGTGTGAAAATATCCCCGTAGTCATCATTGTCGAACCCTCGAAGTATTTTGAAAACTTCGATGAGCTGACCACGCAGTCTACGGGTTACCAGCGAGAACAGATCTAATTCCCTTAGTCTATCCTCATAACTTTTATGTCGGATAGAGGGAAGCAGCTTGGTTGCGATATCCTTTCGAAACGAAGGACTCCAAAATTGTACGGCATACTCCAGGTGCGGCCAAACGAGGGAGTTGTACAGACAAAGTACAATCTCCTTGTTACGGTATCCAAACTGGCGCTTTATGTAGCCTAACATCCTTTGGGCTTTCTTCTCTACCTCGATGCACTGTTTCGAGAACTTGAGGTCACTAGTGATAGTTACACTCAACTCCTTCTCAGTGTCACTCGATTCAAGAGCAGTACCCTTAAGGGTGTATTGAGATTTGGGGTTTTGGTGGCCGATATGCATTACTTTGCATTTGTTCACGTTGAAAGGCATTTGCCACGTGTCCGACCACTGCCCGCCTCCAAGAGGCGGGCAGTGTTCCCCTCCTTTTCCACATTGATACCAAGCTTGGTGTCGTCGGCAAATTTGGAGATTTTTGCAACCATGTCTCCGTCCATGTCGTTGACATAGATAATAAACAGTAGTGGTCCCAGGACGGAACCTTGAGGGACACCGCTAGATACGGGCGCCCATTCAGAGGCCCGTCCATTCACCACTACTCGTTGCCGTCTGTCACTTAGCCAGCTCTCTATCCAACCTGCTACCTTGCCATCTATGCCCTGCGCACGCACTTTCCGGAGAAGGCGGCGGTGTGGTAGCTTGTCAAAGGCCTTTTGGAAGTCAAGGTACACAACATCCACTGCTCTATCCCGATCATGCTCACTGAACACGAAGTGGAAGAATTCCACAAGGTTCGTCTTAAATGTATCCATTGTAATTAATTCATGAATATATAATGCATCAGCAATTTTGTTAGCATTATATGATGCGTTAGGTGGCAGAAAGGCCTAAGCCACAAAATTTGAAAATGGCGTTTTTCACGGATGAGTTATCCTTATAACTTAGTTTATCGCTATACTAAATATCAGAGTCTAATTCGAACTAATTCATATCCAAATTTCAACAATGCCTTGTGATGGTCAGTTCGGACAAATTGAACATAATATAAAAAACAGTATAATGATATTATTTATACAAAGAAGATTATGTAAAAGCAATAACTACGTCTGTTTCTCAGCGCTTTAAAGTTTTAGAACTTGAACAAAGTAATTTTTTTCGATTTACAAGAGCGCAAAGTCAAAAGGAAATCAATCGCAATTAAATTTATTGAAGCAAAAAATTTTTGGGGGGATTATCAATACAAAGAAGGGTACGTGATTTCCTCTAGACTTCAAACAAGCCCAAACAGTAATAGTCATCCTGTCAGGCTGCAAAGAGGAAAAAGTTCTTACAGCTGCAATTTGTTCAATTTAGCTCGTGAGCCACTGCCTTTAAAGAAATCTAAGATGCTCCCAATAACAAAGGAAAAGAAAATTGATATCCAAGAACTTACAAAATTAATGCCAACAGACGCAGCGAAATATTATACAAATTTGTTGGAACAAATGGAAACTAAAAAGGACAAACAATAAAATGTTGAAATAGACGTAACCGATAAAACTTTTGATTATACCAGTTAAGTGCAAGTTGTATAATAAACGACCTTTGGAAGTCTCTCCTGAAAAAATTGAAAATGTGGCTTTGACCCTTCTTCCACCTAACGCGTCATATAATGTATTGACTTACATTTTAGTATTTACTTCTGCGTTTGTAAGACGTCTCAGGTGTGTCACGCTTCAGGTTACAGCAGAAGTCAGCCAGCATAGCAGGGCTCCGTTTTCCCTTATACCTGTTTTCCATTGACGCTATATTTTGATGGAACCTCTCTCCATGTTCATCACTCACTTCTCCTGCATTCTCCTTGGAAGAAGGACAGATGAGAATGAAGAAAGTGTTTCTTCAGTGACATATTGTATCCCAGATCTTGGTAGCACTTGATTGGGCTCTCCACTATACGCTCTCGCTGGGCCCCTTGGTGCTTTCCCAGAAGTCCTTTGCATGCCATTCCACTAGCTCTGTTTAATCCATTGTCGCCTCGAAGTCATCATCAGCTCCATCTGGGGGCATACGAATATGTCTTCTTTAATCTTGGTGTAGGGGAATCGTCACTTCCCCGTTCTCTCTCAGTGGAGACATAGGACGGTAACTGAAAAGACATCCGGGCCCGGCACCGTGGGTCAAACTAGTAACCATAGCCCCTCGCAACTCGTCTCTATGAAAAGCCGAACGGTTTTAAACTGCAAGATCTCCCCTACGAGAGTATATTCAATTTCATCTCAAGTAAGAAATTGGAGACGCGTTTCTCTCAAGCTCGGAGGCCGGGGGGAGCCGAGGTAAGACTTGGTGAGAAAAACCGTTGGAATAAGAACCCTCCTGCGGCCCGTCCACAAGCCCTCCCCCCCCCCTCCTACCCCTATTCCAGTAGGGTGACGAGGTATAAATAACAAACACTTGGGAAAAACGGGGTAGAATACGTGAGTCTCCAGGCTACGAAGTTCCCGGATTGAGGAATGGCTACCAAGACTCGACAGGTAGAATACGTGAGTCTCCAGTCTACGAAGTCCCCGGATTGAGGCCAGGCTACCAAGACTCGACAGGTAGAATACGTGAGGCTCCAGGCTACGAAGTCCCAGGATTGAGGCCGGGCTACCATAACTGGACAGGTAGAATACGTGAGTCGCCAGACTACGAAGTCCCCTGCAAGAGAGCCAGGGCTACCAAGGGGGCTAAGAAGCAGCTCATCCTTAAGCTAGTCCCTGGTTATCAAACCGAACGTTAAGTTAACTTTTTCAAGTTCAACTTATTCTCGTCAGAGAAACCCCCCTCCTCTATCCTCGCCCTTGAAGAAGACCTCCCCCCTCCTCCAGAGTACAGTCCTCGCCCATGAGAAATTACGTAACGAAAAAGTTACCCCTCGAGCCCGTTACCAGGTGGTCCCACCGAACTCTAAGTTAACTTGGTTTAAGAACCAAGTTCAACTTACTCTCACCAGAGAGACCCCGCCTACCCTGGTGCCTCCTAAAGCACCGTGATTGTACTCGCCCTTGAAGACCCCACCCCCCATTGAATACAGTGTGGACCCCAGCTGCCACACTCGCTAAAGTCAGTGGTGGCTTTCAAGTTATTCGTCTGCAACCTCCATCTGGCCGGTCGGCACGCGTCTTGGAGACAATAACATTCCTGAAGTAAAGTGCTCATTGAGTTCAAGGTTAGACGTAAACCCGTTTCAAGGGGTATCCACAAAGGTAGTTGCGGCCCGTAAAGGCCGTTAGCATTTTGTTTTTTGTTAAATTGAAGTGAGTGGTGGGTCAACCATCACTATAATGTCAAGTAGATCAAGTTAGAAAGCCATATGGAGAAATTATTGTAGTCCTTATTGCGTATTTAAAATTCGTAGTATTTCTGTGGTTCATGTTTTGTTTTTGGTGTAGTAAATTATTAAATTTAAAATATAAGTTTATTTTGTGAATTCCTGTGCGTTTCTCTATATCCTTACGTGTTTGAAGCGGCTCTTCCTTAATATAACAAAAAATAGCACTCTTAGATCAAAGCCTACTTCATCAAAGAAGTACATCACGCGTTCCACAAGGTATACCACGACAAAAGTGGTGTCAGGTGTGGAGTGATCAAAAAGGGCATTATACGACAAAAATCGTGTCAGGTCTGTAGGTTTTATATTATAAAGAACCCCGTAGCGTCTAATTAAGGGAGAGTCAACACGTAAAGGAATACCAGAAATAAGAGAATAATTGACGAGAGGAAAATTGGTAAAGTTAGGGGTGGAAACAATCTGAAGGTAATTGCTAGACCAAGTGGTAAATTTATTGTCGGAGTGGTAATGCAATCAGCATAGTAGTGGTATTAAGGGTAAGTTAGACTGCGCGCTACCTGGTGAGTGGCGGCATAAGTAGCTGAGAGTACAGCAAGGTAAAATCGACGGACCAACACAAAATGGATCCGGTCGAAAGATTCAACCGAACAAGCCTAAATTCTGGGACTTGAAGGCGAGGATATGGATGCCTACATCCTGTCAGAATTGAGAATACTAATAGAAGAAAAAGAAGAAATAATACAGTTTGAAAAGAAATGCAAGAAAAAAGAGGAGAGTGGAAAAGAGAGGAGAAAAAAAGAAAATACGGATGGACATAAAATTAGACGAAGACAGAATACAGTGGAAAATAGAAACAGAGGAAAATAGAAACAGAAGAAAGAAGAATACTGAGAGGAAGTAAAACAAACGAAGGAATAATACTGTTGAAAAGAGAAGAAGACAAATTAAGAATAAGGATAGAAAGGGAAGATGAAGAAAGGAGAATAAAGATAAAAATAGAAGTTGATGAAAGAAGAATTAAGATAAAAATGGAAGAGGAAGAAAGAAGAACCCGATGAGAAAGCGAAATAGCGAAAGCGGAAATAGAAGCCGAAGAAAGGAGAATGAAGAGGAAAAAAGAGTCAAAGGAGAGGAGAATAAAGATAAAAAGAAGTAGATGAAAGAAGAATACAGAGGGAAAAAGAATTTGCTCAAGCTGAAATAGAAGAGAGAGAAGAAAAAGAAAGATTGCTCGCACTCGAAAGTGCATCTATCGGGAATCAGATGGAGGTCGAGGAAGCTATAGCTCGGCCTGGACCTAGGAAGGGACCATCGATGGAAACCCAGCCAAATGGGGTAATGATGGAAGGAGTAGTAAGTAGGGATGAGGTACCAGCAGGAGTACCTAAGGAAGAACCTACGAGGAGAACCCAGTCAAATGGGGTAATGATGGACGAAGTAGTATCTAGAGAAGAGGTACAAGCAGGTGTACCTGAGGAATTACCTACGAAGAGAACCGAGTTAAATGGGTTGCCAAGGAAGGAGGAAAGAAGTGTTAATGCGATACATCCAGGTAAAACTAGACAGATGGTAAACGCGGATGAGTATCCCCTACCCCTAGTAGTCTCCTCCCCAAACGGAACGTCCACGGAGTTACCACTAAAACTCCAAGTCGTAGTGAGCTCTCCGCCCATTAACGACCCCGCAAGGAAAAGTTTTTTCGACCCCCGGAGATCGAACTCAGACACGATTTCCCCGTGTACCTGGTTAAGGGAGAACTATGGGACCCACGCTCCCATCAATTATGCCCAACTGCAACAGGCCCCGGTAATGAAAATGGTTTACGAACAAATTAGATCGAACACAAACTCGAGCTCCAAAGGTACCTTATTAAAGGAGGACTATGGGAACCCAACTCCCCTCAATTATGCCCCACTGCAACAGGCCGCTCTAGCCATGAGGGTTAGTTTAAAAGTATCCTAGTACCATAATACGGGTAGATCGCATAAGTTGAAATACCACTACCATTTAGTGACATACATGGGTAGACCCCATAAATCAAATGGACGACTCAGGCGAGGTAAGTTAATGGTCACAGAGCACCATTTTAATATTAGCTACATCAAAGTAGCCGATAAAGTACAGCCGCTCTATAAACTGAGACGAAATACCATTGAAGGTTACGTCAGTACCTAATAAGCGTGAAACCATGTTTTCATTTATTTTTCGTGTTAGTAGTTATCGGTAGGATTTAAGTTCTTAAAAGCTTAGACATGTAAGGAAGTAGCTTGTTTTTTGTTAGGTTTTTGTTATTTGAAAGTTAAATTGTATTGCGAGTAGGTTAAGTTGGCTCGCGAGGTCTAGTTCGACCCAATGCCCGTGTACGCGCGTGCGTGTGCGCTCAAGTTTAAAGAAACTTAAAGTAAGGTAAGGCTCAAATATATACAACTTTGCTGTACTCGACTAGGTCGAGTTAGTTGTATTGAGTGTCCTGGAGTACCCCCCCCCCCTCATTAAGTTATTCGAAGGGAGGTGTGTAGGAGAAACGTCACTCGCCCGCTGTCTCTCAGTGGAGACATGGGACGGTAACCGCAAAGACATCCGGCCCCAGCACCGTGGGGTCAAACTTGTAACCACAGCGCGTCACCACTCGTCGCTATGAAAAGCTGAAAGGTTTTAAACTACAAGATCTCCCCTACGAGAGTATATTCAATTTCACCTTGAGTAAGAAATTGGAGACGCGTTTCTCTCAAGCTCTAAGGCAAACGTGAGCCGAGGTAAGACTTGGTAAGAAAAACCGTTGGAATAAGAACCCTCATGGGCCCGTCCACAAGCCCCCCCCCCTCCTACCCCTACCCCAGTGGGGTGACGAGGTATAAATAACAAACACTTGGGAAAAACGGGGTAGAATACGTAAGTCTCCAGGCTACGAAGTCCCTGGATTGAGGCCTGGCTACCAAGACTCGACAGGTAGAATACGTGAGTCTCCAGGCTACGAAGTCCCCAGATGGAGGCCGGGCTACCAAGTCTGGACAGGTAAAATACGTGAGTCGTCAGACTACGAAGTCATCTGCAAGATAGGCAGGGCTACCAAGGGGGCTAAGAAGCAGCTCATCCTCGAGCTAGTCCCTGGTTATCAAACCGAACGTTAAGTTAACTTGTTCGAGTTCAACTTATTCTCGTCAGAACCCCCCCCCCTTCCTCTATCCTCACCCTTGAAGAAGACCCCCTCGCCCTGAGTACAGTCCTCGCCCATGAGAAATTACGTAACGAAGGAGAAAAAGGCCCCCCCCTCGAGATCGTTACCCGGTGGTCACACCGAACTCTAAGTTAACTTGGTTTAAGAACCAAGTTCAACTTACTCTCGCCAGAGAGACCCCGCCTACCCTGGTGCCTCCTAAAGCACCGTGATTGTACTTGCCCTTGAAGACCCCACCCCCCATTGAATACAGTGTGGACCCCAGCTGCCACACTCGCTAAAGTCAGTGGTGGCTTTCAAGTTATTCGTCTGCAACCTCCATCTGGCCGGTCGGCACGCGTCTTGGAGACAATAACATTCCTGAAGTAAAGTGCTCATTGAGTTCAAGGTCAGACGTAAACCCGTTTCAAGGGGTATCCACAAAGGTAGTTGCGGCCAGTAAAAGCCGTTAGCATTTTTTTTTTTAAATTGGAGTGAGTGTTGCGTCAACCATCACTATAATGTCAAGTAGATCAAGTTAGAAAGCCATATGGAGAAATTATTGTAGTCCTTATTGTGTATTTAAAATTCGTAGTATTTCTGTGGTTCATGTTTTGTTTTTGGTTTAGTAAATTATTAAATTTAAAATATAAGTTTATTTTGGGAATTCCTGTGCGTTTCTCTATATCCTTACGTGTTTGAAGCGGCTCTTCCTTAATATAACAAAAATTAGCACTCTTAGATCAAAGCCTACTTCATCAAAGAAGTACTTCACGCGTTCCACAAGGTATACCACGACAAAAGTGGTGTCAGGTGTGGAGTGATCAAAAGGAACATTATACCACACTTGGCATCACTTATTTTAGAGAAGTTTGCTTTGAGGTACTGGAAACATGGCTTATTATGTTGCAGTACTTTAGTAAATTGCTTCATTAGGCCTAGTTTTATATGCAGTAGTAGTAAAATGATTTTCTCTTTCTTAACTAGTGTCTAATAAAATACATTATGGCATCGGGGCGTCATAGTTTTCCGGGGTGACCATTCTGAGCGTACATAATGTTCTGATCTGTCCCTACTGTCCCACTTGCAAAGGAAGCACATAAACTTGAGGTATCCAGTTTGTAGCCCTTTAAGTAGGGCTACTACTTTCAAGTCCGCACAAATTAGCCACTCATGCTCCTTGTAAATTATGCGGTCTAGAATAAAAGCAAGGTTTTCATATCATATGTCTCTCTTAAATTACTGAGTGAGAAACTGGAACTGAAGGCATGGTGTTCCCATTGTGCAAAAGAACCGCTTTTATGCTGTAAAGGGATGCATCTATGAATAACCTCCAATCATTTGGTTCATAGGTCAGCTCAAGGGTATTGAATAGGCCTCTGATATCATTACAAAAAGTCAAGTTGTTTTCAAAAGTGTGAAAAATTGCAGTATATCTGCAGAACGCTTTTTAAATACTGTAATTCGAGCATGTTCATCCAACAGGTTCCATTGTTGCAGACGTGAGGCCAGGAATTCACTCTGTTGCTTAGTAAGTGTTAGATCATGAACTAGATCATTGAGTTCCAGTTGGTTGGATCTTGAGATTCTGAATCGTCTGAGTTGCTCGTGTCATGGTTTGGTAGTTCAGAGGGGTGCTGTGGTACAAGAATAGCACATGAATGTTGAACTGGGCGAATAGCAGAATGAAGATCTGGATGCATGATAGATTTTTTGCCTTTTCTGTTGCAACCTGCAGTGAAATAAAATAAAATCAGACTAAAAATGGATATTACTGGCTGTGATCACTTGCAGAAATAGTAGAAGTACAACATAGTATGTATTTTGATCTTTTTATTTGATACATTTCTTGAAAATATATTAAATACCAGGAAAGAAAACACGTTGAATACCCACCTTTAATACCTGTTAAACAGAAGTAGTAATCCGTTGAATGGTCCTTTGGCTCCCTCCAGACCCTTGGTACGCCAAGCAGGAGGCCAGGCCCTTTGCGTTTCACCTAGGCAGAAAGGGAACTTGGACACCTGACACAACATATGTGAGGTGCCAAGCGTTTGTCCTGGTCACTCATTTTACATCCAAAGTACAGCACATAAAGTTTATTTACATGTTTAGTCAACTGACTCTTGTATGTCTTAGTGTAACTGATCCACATATATAACAGAAAGTGTCTGGGGATTTCTTTTTTGCATTCTCCAGGCATTTTAGTTCTGTCTCCTGTAATGAAAAAACACTAGTATGTAAAAAAATAATATAAATAGTAACATCAACAAATATTAAATAAAAATGTAAAAATAGGAAGCCTTTCTACATAATATACAAAAAACAAAGACACTGAGCACAACACTAAAGTGATTAAAATACTTTAGTACCACAACAGCAAATGAGCATATACTCAAGAACATTAATTCTTTTGAAGACAAATGGCTAGAACGCCATATTATATAAACTAACTTAAAGACAACAAAGGAACCACAAAAATATATTTAAAAAGCGATAGGCCTAATCACCAGGCTCTTAGCATCTCTTTGCGCCCTACCACACTTCTTTCTCTTTTCACCACTTGTCTATATTTCGCTATCTGTCCCCACATCCCCTTTTTATTCCCTACTCACACCTACACTCTTACATCAATTGAATTGAAGTATCTGACTATTTGTCGCTCCGATCTAGTTATCTGGCAAAGGAGGCAAAGGAAAATGAAGGTTTGAAGACGTGCTTCTTTTAACGGCGGTCAACTCGAAGACGCCGAGATGTCAGGAGTATGGTTTCCGGCTCCAAAACCGCAGAAGATTGCGGATGGCCGAAGCCGTCATTATTCAAATGAAGAAACCAGCAATTATCTTACAACTTCAGCCGGAAACCATACTCCCGACATCTCTGCGTCTCCGAGTTGACCGCCGTTAAAAGAAGCACGTCTTCAAACCTTCATTTTCCTTTGCCTCGTTTGTCAGAGAATTAGATCGGAGTGACAAATAATCAGACATTGTACATATAAAGTGGAGAATATAGTAGTCGAGGGTTTTAGTAGGAGGAACAGTGGGAAAAAATAGGGAAATTGATAGAAAAACGAAAATGAAAAGTAGAATGAACGACAGGTCCCTGGTGATAGGGTATCTCTGGCTTTCTTTGCGTTTTGGAATATATTTTTTGTTATATATATATATATACATATATATATATATATATATATATATATATATATATATATATATATATATATATATAAAGCATTCAAGCCTTTGTAGCAGATAATTTTTTTATCCTTACTGCTTTTGGTAAAAGACTTTTTATGTTCTTATCTGGGTTGTTTACACCTTGATTTTGACTTGTTTTTTTATTATTTTGTTTTTGATATTTTTGTATGAGTTAATCGCGCTAAAACCTTTGAGGAAATTTGGAAAATTAGCATTGACTTAAATTTAGTGAAAAGGGATTTTGTTTGCCATTGTATTAGTTGAGTATTTGGAAAATATAAGTGAACCTTGAGTCTACGTGTCGTGAATGAGTAGTCTGCTGCTTTTAAAAGGTTTTTCGTGTCCTATGTCATTAAAGTCCATGTGCTCGAGTACATACTCGGGAGGAAGGTGCCGGTGTACTTTGTCCCAGATATTGCTTGCTCTCAGGTGAAGCTCCACGTTATGGGGGTTAACCCCAGTTCACCATGGAGCTCACTCTACCTTCTCCGCTTTCTCTTTCGTATTCTCGTTATAATATAGAGAATCTTATTTTGGACCTTAGGTAGTTTAAGGATTTGGGTCTTGGGAATCGCGTTTATAGGGACCGGCGGATAGGGGAGTTTTGATCGAATGCATGCATTATAGATCTTTAGTTTGCTGGAGGTACTCAGGTTTAGGAATCTAAAAAATTCCCCCAAATCCCTCCGTGCATTCGATGTAGTTTTAGCTACATGACTCCCATATCAACGAGTCGTAATACGGAGTCCCAGAACCCTGCCCTCCCTGCGGTATAGGATGCGTGCACCCCTCTCACGGGTGTCAGCGAAGGTCCGTCGGAATAGTGGAATTACACAGAACTTTTGGGCCTTACTAGATATCTTCCATCTCCTCTCGAAAGAGTTGATGTTTTCGATTTCTACCGCCGTACTCTGTGCCATATAATTCACATTCCGATAAGGTGTCGTACAGATCCGTTTAAAAGTTCTTCTAGTTTTTCCCATATTTTCGTAGCCCTTCTGTGAAGAAGTGTATTAATTGGTTCTAAGTTAATTTCTTGGTGTAGATCTTGTTGTCTGCGGTGTTCTCTTCGTCTCGTATTTGTAATTAATAATACTCCTTTGTTTTGTACCCTTTGAAGCTTTACGGTGTTGGTCTTATGTAGAGTATTGAGAGGTCTTGTTGGATACAATAATACCGATCTGCTTAATGAATTATAAATTTTAATTTTGTTTTTTATTTTCAAACTTCTGAGTTGGGACAATTTTGTGAGATTGTATTTTGCTAGGTTTATTCTTTCATTGATGTTTTTTATATCTTTTGGAAGTTATTTTTAGTCCAAAAACTTTGCCCTCTTGTTTATATCAATATCTCTTTTCTACGATAAGTACTCGCGATGTTTTGCGTCTTCCCACTGGTACCATTATAAACTTGTCTGGATTTGTTCTGATTTTCCATTTCTTTTCATAGTTGATATTTACGATTTCTGCTGCAGTTATTCTAGCCATCGTGGGTGGATGCCTATAAGGACTTTTGGTGATTATCGAGATATCATCCGCGAATTGTATGCATGTAGTATGTACTTTCAAAAATAGGCTCTGGTAAATATCTTGTGTATATGCTATATAGTAACGGACTAAGGCATCCCCCTTGAGGGATTCCCTGATGTATCTCGAATTTTGGTCCCCGGTGGTCTTCTATTTTGATATATGCTTTGCGATTCGTTACGCAATCTCACAAACATTTCCTTATAATTTTGAGAAGTCCTATCTTTTTAATTTGATATTTAAGTCCAATTCGCCATACCTTGTCAAATGATTTCTGTACGTCTCTTAGTACAAGTTTATGTATCTTTTTTCCTATTTAGCCTTTGCGATCGCTTCGACAAGTATTGCCAGTGCTGGTTCGGCTCCTCTTCTTTTTCTGAACCCGTGTTGGTGTTGTGGAATCGAATTGTAAGCCTTGAGATGTTGACTGAGTTTATTTCCAATCATTTTCTCTAAGAGTTTTGGGTCGGGAGTTTCCAGGTTGATTCGGTGGTTTTCCTGGTTTGGGTAGGAATATTATTGTTCCTCTTTTTAAGGCATCGGAGAAGTAACCTGCACTGATTGACGCGTTGAAAATGCCTTCCATTTTTTTCTAGAAAGTTATTCTGTGTTCATATTAGATTTTCACGTGAAATCCCGGAATCGCCTGGGGCTTTTTGTTTAGTAGCGGTCATAGTAGCTTTAAGTTCTTCTAGGATTATTGGTTCCACTCATTGCTCTTTTAAGAGTGTATGAGATGCAGTGTGGTTGGGCGTTATTCCACCTACGAGGGGCAGTCAATAAGGTTTGCGAATCGGTAGGGCAAAACAGAGGAAGGGGGATGGCTATTTGTGGGGGTGTTAGGAAAAGTTGGGACAAGTCAGGACCTGCAGCCGCATACTCCAGCTTCGTCTATTTAAGAAGCATTAGCTGATCGCAGATCATCACTCACAAATTTTTCAACCATGAAGAAGGTTGAGCACCGCGCAGTGATCAGATTTTGGACGAAGGAAGGCAAGAATGCAAAAGAGATCCATGAACGCCTGGTTGCAGTGTACACCGACACCGCCCCTTCCTATGCAACCATTGCTCGCTGGAATAGGGAGTTTCGCGATGGTCGTGAGTCCCTTTAAGATGACCCCCGTCCAGGACGCCCGTCATACGAGACTAACGAGTACAATGTGGCCCGTGTGGAGAGGATGATCCTCGAAAATCAACGGGTGAAGGTCGAAGAAATCGAGCGAGAACTTGGAATATCACATGGAAGTGTTATCAACATTATCCACGACAATTTGGCCATTACCAAGGTCTCTGCCCGTTGAGGCCCTAGAAACCTCACGCCCCATGATCGACATCAACGTCGTCAAAGTTCGGAGGAGCTATTACTCCTGTACAACCAAGACCCAGTGGTATTCGAGTCATTCATAGTGACAAGTGATGAAACGTGGGTCCATCACTGGGATCCCGAGACCAAGCTCAAAAGCATGGCCTGGAAGCACAGGGGCTCTCCGACCCCAATCAAGTTCCGGACCCACCCCTCAGCCGGGAATATCATGACCAAGATATTCTGGGATTCTGAGGGAGTGTTGATGATGGACTATACGCCTCGTGGAAGGACCATCACAGGCCAATATTACGTCGAGTAACTGGCTGGGTTGAAAAAGTTCATCCGTCAGAAGTGGAGCGGCAAGTTGACCCTCGTTGTCCTGCTCCTCCATGACATTGCCCCTGTCCACAAGGTCAGAGTTACACAAGCTGCCCTGTGTGAGTGCTGATTCGAGGAGCTCAACCATCCACCCTACAGTCCAGATCTGGCCCCTAGCGACTACTTTTTATTCCGCCAGCTCAAGGCTGCACTGCGTGGACGCCGGTTTGGGGACGATGAAGATTTCCAGGTTGCCGTCCAGGAGTGGATTGAACAGCAGTCGGGAGATTTCTGGTTGTCGGGAAGTCGAAGCCTCAGGAAAAAGTGGCGCAAGTGTCGAGGGAAGTTATATTGAAAAATAATTAAACACTTTTCCTCATATCTCGCTTCCTTATATCTGAATTGCAAAACTTATTGACCGCCCCTCGTATGTTACTTTCTAAGTCTTCCTCTATAGTGTTCTCATGATCGTGGTCTAAATTCATATTTTCATCAGGGGATATGTTAAAAATCTCACTCCAATGTTCTCTGAATGCCATCTCTATTGCTTGCGGTTCTTGCATGTCTTTTCCGTTGCGGTTAATGGATATATTTGTTTTCTGTTTTCTATGCCCTCTTAACATGTTGATTTTTTGCCAAACTTCGTTGAGTTTAATTCCTCGTCTATCTTCTCCACTAGCTGATCCCATCTGGTGCTCCTCTCTGCCAAAATTGCCACTGTCAGTTCATTTTTAATGTTAAGGAGACGTT
This sequence comes from Ceratothoa steindachneri, assembly GCA_963969495.1. Lineage (NCBI taxonomy): Eukaryota > Metazoa > Arthropoda > Malacostraca > Isopoda > Cymothoidae > Ceratothoa > Ceratothoa steindachneri. Next base: position 158,439,775 of record OZ018321.1, on the reverse strand, counting down.
CCCTATCGCCTCTAAGTGGACCAGTTTGTTCTATTCTATCTCTTAAGTTTTTATAGTTGTTTTCTAGTTCTGTAATTAACGGAGTACGGATATGGTGTAGTAAGTTTCTAAATGTTGTTCTTGTGATATGTACTGCATCTGCTTTCATTAATTTATGGATAGCTTCATCTATTTCTTCGATTAGCTTCACTTAGATCTGGTTGTTGAAGTATCCGCGCTAGTTTGCATTTTGGTCATTTTTCATGATAGGGCGCTTCACTTGTATAGGATCGGCTGAAATTTTTACGACCACCATTTCATGGTCGCTAGTAGATGGTGGGCCTCTTTCTATTATATAGTTATAGCGAAATCTAGGGGACGCGAGTACGATGTCCAGTTTTGTTGCTCTTGCTCCTCCTATATATGTCGGAAAGTCCGGAACTATTCTTTCTAATATTCCTCTTTCCATAAATAAATCCAAATTTGTCCCTGCATTATTGAAGTTTCTAGTGTACCCTGAGGTTCTCGAGCGTGCATTCAGATCTCCCATAAAGAGGACTTGGTCGTTTTGCCTAAATATCTCCATAAGGTTGTGCATGGGTAAATATCCTCTTCTTGGGGGTTGGTATCCCGTCATAATATGTATGTTGCCTGTTTCCGTTTAGAGTTTAATAGCCAAGTATGGATCATCGAGTTCTTTCAATCGGGTAAAATTTAATTCCTTTTTTTGCGGCCATAGCTACCCTGTCAAAGTTTATATATGTGGTGGTTTTATATAATATTGTATAGTTGTATATTTTGATGGGGGTAGTTTCTGGATTTATATTTATTTCGTTCAATATAATAATGTCTGGGTTTATCTTTAAATACGAATTACAAAGTGAATGTCTGTTTACATCCCATCTCGCTACGTTATGACATATTATTTTTAGTTTTCGTTTGATTTCGTGATATTCTATTGTTCCAGTGAGTGTCTTCTCTCTGTCTTCTTAAACTCTCTTTCGCAGGGAGATTTTGTTCTTCCAAAACGTTTCTTTTTTAATTCCTCCTTTTTGATTTTGTAACACATTTCTTTAATAATCCTGATACCTCCGCTTATGATGAATCTATGTATTTCGTTGTCCGAGTAAAGGCCTTCAAATTCATATCTATACATTCCCTTTTTTATTCCCCGTTTTATTTTTTTTGTATTTCCTATAGGGATGGGTCTTTCTTCTGGAGCATAGAACATTATGTTCAATCCTGTTTCTTCTTTGTTGTATTTTGTGCCTGACATTGGGAAATCTTGTTTCTTGTTTCTTCTTCTTCCGTCGTTTCTCCTCTTTGTTGGATTTCTAAGCAGCTAGCAATATTTGTTCGTTGTTCCACATCCATTCTTTCTTCTGGTATTTGGTTGGTCATCTGTCTGATCCTTGGGTATCTCTGTACTCCCTGGTTTATACTTTTAATCTGGCTAGGAGATTTGGTTTCGTCAGTTTTAGTTTTAGTTCCTGTTTTCGGTGGTTTATATTGTATGTTTAGTACGTCAGCCGAAGGTGGGTTCTCTGGAAACCACATCGGTTCCAGGCCATTATTGGTTAGCATTTTATTAAGTTCAGTTGAGTATGCGCCTGGTTTTACGATATTCATTACATGTGCGTATAGAATACACGCTAGTATATTTAATAAGTTTTCCTGTTTTAGCTCTATAATGTTTTTAGCTGGTTGAAGTTGCTATGCCATGGCTTTGGCTACCTTTGCATAAGTTTGGTTACCCCTCTCTTCCTCCGCCTTCGTCTTCTCATTCCTTTTTCTTTCAATGATTTTTTTCTTTAGTGGGCAAGCCATCGCCATTGTGCGATGGTTCCCTCCACAGTTCGCACATTGTGTGTTAGAGCTGCACTCAGCGCACTTCTTTTCCTCTTTTTGGGGGCAATCCTTTGTAATGTGTTGGTCTAGTGCAAAGCAGCTGAAGCACGCCAAGACATTGATGAATTCATCGCTCCTTATCTGCTCCGGTGTTATCTTTAAATTAAACGCTAGTAGCCCGTTCTCCTTAGCTTTACGAGCTATACCTGTCTCTCTAAACATCACCTTGAAGACATAGGTATATTCATTATTTGTATGTCTGTTTTTGAATTTCATCACTTTTTTTATTCGCTCCCATTCTTGGCGTTGTTCAATTTCATCTTGAATTTCTAAGGCCGTATGCTCCCCTATCCAGGGGTCTATTTGCCTGCAGTAAATAGCCTTTTGAGATTCTATTTAAGGCGGGACTTTGGCTTCTAGCCCTATGGTCTTTAATAGTGTTGTTGTTCTTTCGTTGAGGAGTTTTTCGACATTCTTTTCTGTTTGACAAATCGCATCGTAGTTCGATGTATGGTCTAGTAATCTAATTAGAACTATTCCCAGTTCTCCATTTAGTTTTGTTCCTTCTTTCTTTTCTTCATTGAGAGCTCTTAGACTGAGAATTGAGAGAAGGGAAAAAAAGGGGGAAAGAATAGATAGATATAAAGTGCAGCTCTGATCCAGTTATTGCTCTGGCTTATTCCGATGACGTGACGGTAAATCCCTGCCTTCTTACCTGTCGCCTAACCCTACAAGAGTTTGCTCCACTCAAAAGGATCCGCCGCTCACACGGATACTAACCCGTCCCGGCCTGTTCAGATATGGCTCCCGTCCTGTATGAGTATCTATGGAGACTCAGCTTCCCTAACCGACACGCCCTAAAGAGGTGGATAGAGAAGCAGAGGTATTCGTATGTAGTCAGGTCTAGGTCCAGTTAAGTCCTGTAGAGCCTTTCTTTAGAAGAGTGATCTTGCTTTTCTTCGTGAACAATAGGTTAAGGCTTTCTTGGGTTGAACATTTATCTTCGCAAGTAAGTAAGGAAAATTCAACTGCCATCCGTCTGTAGAATAGTCAGACAATCTGAGTCTTGCAATTTTAATTGTTTCTTGTAGCGCTTAGTTCCCCTTTAAAAATTTCCCGTGCCATGATTGGCCAATTTTTGTAATACTTATGTTCGCGTAGTACTACTATATATAATGTAGATCATCAGTGCCAACACAAGTGCCAAAAAGTGCCAACACAAAACACAGCCATCTCACGTGACCCCCGACTAAACAAGCCTAAAGAAACACAAACACCTAAACAAGCGCCACTCACACCGAAAAAAACACACCTGTAAAAACAAAAACACACACCCCCACACCAACAAAGGAGGCAGTCCGACCCAAGGAGATCAGGTCTCCTAGATCGAGGAAAATCTCCAAAACTCGTGGCCCACGGTCTACCTCCTCATCACAGGGGGAGGGAACACCAGCTGAAATACCACTCGAAAGGCTTCAACCTAAAGCTATACGCCCCTGAATCGACTCCATTCCCAACTGAAATTGATTCCCGCGAAGTATCGGATAGAGATTATTTATACATATATAGGTATATATATATAAATATATATATATATATATATATATAAGAAAAAACAAAAACAAAACAAAACAAGGCAAGAGTAGTTAACTACTACAGGAAGGTCAGCTAACGCTGACCCAACGTAAATGGAGGACGAAAATAAAAACTGGAAAAAGAAACATGCCTGGGACGCCCTCTGCTCCAGGGTAAATACAAATTTCCTTCATCGCTATCTACAACTACCACACATTTTAACCACCTGTTCCATCAATCAATCAATCAAATCGGAAGGTCTTAGGACCGGACGATACAAGTGGGAATGCTCAGACGAGGTTCCGGAGCGACAGGTTGAAGAGGCCCTCGCACAGAATAAGATCAAATTGACCACGGACTGTTTTCACACGATTACGGATACAGAATTTCGAAAGAAAAGAAACGGCAGGGAGCGCACCCTGCCCAGTACACCATATGGGGCTAAAGTAGATCGCGAATAACCGTCTACTTTCATCCCACACACTAAAAGAACCAACTTTACACAAAATGACCAATAGACTAATAACGATCATACAAATGAATGTCGATGGGTGGGACGGAAAAGGTTGCATCTATGGAAACATTCTGCGAAAAAGTGACCTTGACATTATACTTATAAACGAACACAAAATGACCACATAAAAAGAATTAAAAATATTTCAATAAGACGTCATTAGAAAAAAAATATAGCCAGGAACGGTATGACGGCTGCCCAGTAGACGTCAAAAAAGGACTTAAATACAAAAAACTACCCAACTTAGATAAATCTTACCTTGCCATTGAGGTAGGCAATACCCTAGGGGTCTGGTCGTGACCACGGGGTATCAACCCCCAAGACGCGGCTATGTACCCATACACAACCTTTTACAGATCTTCAACCATAAGAAAAACGTAATCTATGTTGGAGATCTGAATGCAAGGTGTGCAGTGGCAGGGTATACCTTCTACAACAATGCAGGCAGAAACATCGAAGTCATACTTGACAGAAAATACGTAACTAGAATCGGACCAGAATTCCCGACATACATTACAGGAAATGCAGCAACGAAACCTGATATTGTTTTATCCAGTATCAGGTTTCCCTACAACTACTACATTGAACCGGGCCCCATAATTCCGAGCGACCACCAGGCTATTAAAATCACAATTGGCGTAAATCCCATTCAAGTTGCAATCCCAGAAAGAGACTCCACACACATTTTGGCAGACATATAAACGATTAAAAGGACAACTTCCACAGAAAAAAAATACACTCAGACACGAGGAAAAAAAAAATGACGAAACTAAAGAGATTGAGGCAATTTTTAGGATTTTCTGGTCTTTAATCTTCAAAATTACCCCCGAAGAAAATGACAACTTTGACATCGATTTCGAAAATGACATAATCCAACAGCTAAACACACAAATACATAAAACCTCCCCTCATCAAGCTAAACACACAAATACATAAAACCTCCCCTCATCATTGTGTTGCTTGAAAGAGTGGTGGAGGGCTATGGGAGTAAAATAACTGCCCAAGAGCTCTCCGTTGCACTAAAATCCTTTCGTCAAAGAGCACCGGGTACCACGGGGCTGACCAGGGAGAATTTCATCAAGGCCCCGCCTAATGTTCTGAGTGGGCTTCTTAACATCATGAATGCCACTCTGAACACGGGCTATTTTCCCGATTAGTGGAAAGTGGCCAAGATGATCTTCATTCCAAAATCGGGAAAGCCCCCGGACTGCCCTGCCAGCTTTCGGCCGATATCAATCTTAGAATTTGCTGGCAAAGTCTTCGAGAAGATATTGGCAAATAGGATCAACTCTTTTCTCGACGAAACCAACTTGCATAACGAGCAACAACACGGCTTCAGAAAGAAAAGAGGGACTGACACGGCACTAGCCGTTATTACGGAAAAACTTGCAAACATCAAGGCAAGCAAAAGGCATACCGACTTGGTGCTCCGCGATGTTAAAAAAAGCTTTTGATAAGGTTTGGAAGAGAGGCCTGCAATTTAAGATCCTGCAAGTAGGCCTCAACCCCGTTCTTGAGAAGATTCTATGCGATTACATAATGGAGAGGAGAGCATATATACAAATCAGAGAACACAAAGGCCCCGAATTCGAGCTCGAATCAGGAGGCCCACAAGGGGGCTGTCTCAGTCCCCTTTTATACAACATTTATACACGCGACTTACCACAACCTCTCTCCGAAGGTACGATATACGTTCAGTTCGCTGAAGATATATCGCAAATTTGTACCGCCGCTTACGTTCTCAGGGAATTTATGGCGAGAAACACGGCTAGGGAGATATCTAACATCAACTCTTACGAAAGGAAATGGAAGATATCAACCAATGCCTAAAAATTCAAAATAATTCCCATGTTTCGCAAGACCTTCAACGATATACGGGTAGAGGGGGAGAGAATCCCCTACTGCCCGGAAGGGACGGTTCTGGGGCTCAAAATACCCCCAGGGGGATACAAGAGTCATATCGGGTGGACAGTCGCGAATAGCAAGTGAGATTTAAGGGAGTTTTATAGGTTCATTGACCTAACTCGCTGAAATAAACTCAAGATATTCAATGCGTGAATTCTCTCTCGACTCTTGTACCCCGCGGTGCTGTTGAACGCGAACGCCAAGACCCACATTGCGAAACTTCAATTCATCCAGAACAAAGCGGTTTTACTTATTTCAAACACTCGAAGAAGAGAACATAAATGACAGAGGAAGCTCCACGACTCGGTTGGATTATCTCCGATCAACGTGGCGCTCCACGAGAGAGCTAAGAGGATATGACAAGCCATTGGCGCCCGCTTGACCCCTGAAATCTCTCGTACACACTTAGAAATCGAAGTAGACCGACAAGTAAGACCATTCAAAAGTAGCAAGTTACAGACAGACAATGACGTGACTCCGAAATACACTTGACAGAACTGACAAAAACATACAATGTAAAGCGCAGGTTCCTTTAGCAAATTAAATCTCAAATTAAAAACTATTTGCAAAAAGTAAACTAAAAATCCAAATCACTTTTTTTTAAATTCAATTTAAATTCATTTTAAATGAAAATGATAAAAACTTTGTTCAAAAACTCACAGCGGGAAGAAAACCCCGCCAAAAATAAAGGCTTGAATGCCCAAAGATCATTAAGATCGAAAGCATTAATTAAATAAACTATGATTGATTTAATTAAGTAAACTATAAATTTATAATTTATAGTTTATTAAATAATGAAAATACAACCCCCCAAAACACACAAAACTAACACATTGACAGAGCTACCCTTTCACCAGGGACCTTTTTTATTCTGTCTCCTACACATCATCTATTCTTTAAACTCGCCATTTAACCACTTTACTCTCTTACTATTTTCTTTCTAATTCTACCTATATTTCATCTCTTATTATGTCCAATGTCCAATAATTCGACGACTGCGCTTCGCTTCAAGAGCTTTTCAACACTCATCTGAAGAGAGTATAAAGTCCTACTTGATTTATCATCTATATTTCCACGAGAGATAGTAGGTGAAGAATCTTACGCGCTTTTCAAGACCGCTGACGGCTAACGTCCCTGGCCCATTGAAGAAGTCGCGGGCGCGGGCGCGTGTTAACGTGGGAACCCCGCACCAAACCCCATTTTCGGACCAGCGTTTTGTTTCTCCCTTAAGACCAGCAGCACATCTTGCGTCCTTATAACTTCTCTGCCACTTGAGACCTGTAGAGACCACCGGTATCTGACGTGTCCGAACCCTGGAAGGAAGCCCTACAGAGGGTGCGAAGAAGAAGGCCCCATTAGGGGGTGGAGTGGTCAGTCCCGGCAGGTGTGTCCTGTTAGACAAGCGAATATAAGTAGGTCAGAGAAGGTGGTCCGAGCTCTATAATAGGGACACAACTTAATAGGAGCCTGGTTGGCCCCAGGTGAAGAGCCCCTCTATCTGGCCGTCATGGACGACCCCAGGGGACAGTGAAGAATCCCCCTTTATGTTAAAGAGAGTTGCCCCAAACCTACGAGGGAAACAGTGTTCTCGACCATATTCAACTCGATCGAGGTTGCACTATGCCGTCTAGTGGATCAAACTTACGGCTACCTTGCAATCTGCGACACAGATTTCGACGTTGACAAACTTCTCAGTCTCGATGCACGAGCGAAACTCGACAAACTCAATTTGACCCCGAGGATCCCTCCCCACGTCTCTGCTCAGAGATCCGTTATCTGTCGCCGCCTAGACCCATGGGTCGGCTCCCATACCATCGAGGAGATTAAAAATGAAATTGAGACAAGACAAACTTGGGCGAAAGTCGAAGAGGTGTATAAATTTTAAAATCGTGAAGGGGGTGACTATTCCCATCTGTTTAAAGCCACCTTCCAAACCTCTGAGATGGCCGCTAAGGCAGCTGAAGCTGGTCTCGTCTTGTTCTATACAAAGATTTCTGCGTCATGTATCGAGAGAGAAACCTTTGTGTCGGTTCAAGTGTGCTTCTCGTGCTATGCCCTGGAGCAGCACGTCACTAAAGACTGTACCTTTCAAGGAAAGGTTTGCAGCAAATGCGCCGGAGATGGACACACCTGGTGTGAGTGTACGAGTGGGAGTATAAAAAAATGCCTAAACTGCAGCGGCCCACACCGTACCCTGTCGATGTCGGGTCCTTTGAAAAAGACACTAGTCTCCGACAAAAAGAAGAATATACAAGAGGAAAAGCACCGCAGGGCAATGACTTCATACGCACAGGCAGCCCAAAGCCAGGAGAAGGAGAAGGCCCTCCTACAATTCGATTCCTCGATGAATTTGGACCTTGTGATGTGTGTCATACACGCTCACTTTGTGAACATCGCGCAACCGGGAAGTTATCCCACAGAATTGAACCGCATGTTAACTCAGAATGGGATGAAACCGATGTGGTTTCCGGACAATCCCCCCTCAACCGAGCTATACCAGACCCAAACAGGAATTAGGCCTACGGCTGAAGCAAGAAGACGTTCGAAATCTCGGGATCCGAGACTTAACAAGCCCAGCACATCAAGCACCCCTACAATAATGGAAACATACCAACCTACTCTAGAGGATGCTGATTCTCAGAAGATGACCCAAAGAACTAGGAGCCCCAAGAAGACCAAACAACTCTCCCCAGTTTACAAATCTACCGATGTAAACCTACGAGTATATGCGCCCCCTTCGGTCCCTCTGCCGAGATTGGCGAAGATCAAGGACATCGTTGATGGAATGATCAAGGGCAAGTATAAATGGGACTATGATTTTGATATCACTGAGGAAGAGATGAATTCGGCACTCAGGCAAGGCAGAATCGAGATCTGTGGGGAATCATGTCTCAACCTTTCCCATGACCAATTAAAAAAGAAGAGATCTGCTAGAGTAAGGTTGCCCGCACAGGCAGAGCCAGCTAAAGTGTCAAATCTTCACGGGGAGTAATATGGACAATGCGACTAGATACATCAAGAAGCTAGAGATCTTTTCTCTTAATGTTAATGGCTGGAGGGGAAAAAAATTCGTCTACTACAATATAATCCGTGAGGTAGACCCGGATATCGTCCTTATTTCCGAACACGGACTTAACCCAGAAACCGACCCTATTAAACTGTATAACTATACCACCATCACGGCTAGTCACTCTAACGAGAGATATGACGGCGTCGCCCTTGCAGTTCAAAAGGGCATCAAATTCAAAGAGATAAGCCACTTAGAAGAATCATATCTAGCAGTAAAAATTAGTACGCTTGTCGACGATTTAGTTATTGCAGTAGGGTACCAGCCACCAAGGAGATCGCATTTGCCCATACCCAATTTCCTCTGCCTCTTTAGAAGAAACTGCTCTGTGATTCTCATCAGTGGCCTAAATGCTCGCTGCAGGGACATTGGCTACACCACGGCATTCTTATAGAACGCGGCGTGGTAAACAGAGCAGGTCCAGATTTCGCTACGTACTTAACGAGGAGATCCTCAACTACCCCCGACATCGTACTAACGAATGACGGATTCGCGCTGAACCAAAATACCGTCCCTGGCACTTATTCTCCGTCTGACCATCTTAGCATGATCACTACAATCTCGATCTCACCTATCCAGGTCGAAGTCCCCTTCCGTAGATGCTTGCCCAAGGCTGACTGGCTCGAATATAGAGAGTCCTCCAAGATTATTGGATAGAACCGTTAGACGGGTCTACCCTCGAGGACTTAGATCGGCACTTCGAGAACCTCACCACCAAGATCCAGGAAAAAGATAGAGTAGCTATCTCGAGGGTTGAATATAAGACTCTTCCTGCTCCACGATAGAATGAGTAGATTACATCAAGGAAAGACAGACTGGAGGAGCTTATTGCAGAAATAAATGAGAATGGGAACACGGCGGTACGATACCGGGAACTTAGGAACCTGCGCATGGAAATCAAATATTTTATCAGTGAGGAGTCTAAGGCAATCTGGGATGGCATGATTGATAAGATGGACATCGAAACCGACCCCAATAATTTTTTGTCTCAGATTAAAAGATTAAGTGGCACTCAGCAAAGTAAGTCCAATATTACCATCACAGTTGAGGAAAGAACTATCACCGAGGACCGAGATATAGAATTCCACTTCAGAGAGCACTGGAAGAGAAAGTTCGACATAACGGAGGAAGAAAATTACGATTTTGACTGGGAATACGAGAAAAGAGTCTTGTTAAACCTGGAAGAGCGAGGACCAACCATAACACCATACCACTTCGTCGATCACACCCGACGAGCAGAAGCCGAAGGAGAACCGTTCACCCATGAAGAATTCGAGACAGCCTTAAAGAACTTTAAACAGAGGGCCCCTGGTGTATCCGGTATTACCAAGGCGCACTTAGTGAATGACCCTCCAAACATCAATGAAGCCTTACTTAGTCTCTTCAATGCCTGTTTAAAAGTTGGCTACTTCCCAGATCTACTCAAAAGGGCCAGAATAATCTTCATCTTGAAACCAGGGAAACCAAAAAAGGAGGTCAAAAGTTACAGGCCCATCTCCCTTCTAGAATTCAATGGGAAACTTTTGGAGAAACTTCTTAACGACAGACTGAGGAATCTTCTAGAAACAAGGGACGGCTACAACATACAACAACATGGATTTCGTAGTCACTTCGGTACGGAAACTGCCCTTGCTCTTATGACAGAGTATATTGCCAATGCTAAGGCCGAAAAAAGGAGGGTGGACGTTGTACTCAGAGACGTGGGCCTCTGCATTTGACAAGGTATGGATGCCTGGATTGAAGATCAAGTTATGTAACCTCGAGATAGAAACCAATGTCACCAGGATCCTTTGTGATTACTTGGAGGATAGAGAGGCAACCATAAAAATTAATGATTACGAAAGGCAACCCTTCTCGTTGAACGCAGGAGTGCCTCAAGGGGGGTGTCTGAGCCCGACATTGTATACCATCTACACGAGCGATCTCCCTTCTCCTACTCAGGATTATGCTACATATGTTCAGCTAGCCGACGACATCACGCAAATTATAACAAGCGACTACCAAGCTCCTATAGACGTCTCAAATAGGACAGCCGGGGAAATCAACAACCTCAACCTCTACGAAAAAAGGAATAAAATTCGCACCAATATGGATAAATTTAAAATCCTCCCTATCGGACGTATCAAAGCGGCCGGCATCATAGCAAATGGCGAGTACTACCCATATCCGTGAGAAGCCCGAGTTCTGGGGTTGAAGATTACGTCAAATGGGTATAACAATCATATTAAGGAGAAGGTCTTGCAAGCCAAGGTCAGACTTGGACAACTTTATAGGTTCAAAAGACTCTCCTTCCGCAATAAGAGGAAGTTGTATTTGGCCTTGGTTAGGCCTAACTTGCTATACCCCGACGTTCCATTACATTTGGCAAGCAAGACACAAATTTGCACGGCACAAGTAATTCAAAATCGAGCACTACGCTTCATCCTCGATCTCAGTTTACTAGACATGATACCATCGATTAGATTACACGAACTCGCTGGAATCGACCCTCTGAATGTGACGTAACACAGAAAAGCGTCAAGAATATGGAGGAGCATGCATGGTTACTTACCCGTAAGGGTCATGCAAGATATAGAAATACCTGAATTTGACGACCCAAATAGACATTAGAAACGAGGATTTGCCAGCAGCCAACAGCGGTTGCAAGATTACCTGGAACAGATTTATAACTAACTATTTCTCACCGGAAAAACTATAAATATAAATACCCGAATAATTGAATACTAAACTGAATTTTACAAAATTAAAAGATCCGTAGTGGAGACAAAAAAAAAGAGAATAAAGATCCGTAGTGGACAAGATGATAAATGAATAAGGCAAACAAAAATATCCGTAGTGGATAAAACTACGTCAAAATAACTAGACCAAGAAACAGAGATAGCTCTCGCAACAAAATTGCAAAAGTATAAAAACAAAGGCTCCAATGCTTAAGTAACATGCACGGAAGCATCATATAAGTGCAGGAAAAGCCATAGCCAGACGTACTGGCACATCATTCTCTTACTAAAATACCACTTTTTCGATCTTTTACCTCTCTTACTATCACACCCCTTTTTCTGTCTTTTATGACCCTTGAATAATTCGACTTCCATCTTCTTTGTTGTTTGTTGGTTGGTTTTCTTCTTTTTTTATTTGTGGCTTTGTTGGCACTCTCAGACTGTATCTCATCAACGAACTTGATGTTCAACACGTCTTAAGATGCTGGGTTCGGTGGGAACCACAATTTTTTTCTTAACACTGTTGTGCTGCAACATGGTGTTGAGTTCCTCCGAGAAGCAGCCGGGACGCGCAAGGTCCGCCAGGTGGGCGACTATAACCATAGTCATAATCTTCTTGCTTTCGGCCGGTAGGACTAGCTTCAGAGTCACTCTATCGGTTGCTGGTGTGACATTGCCGGGAGTAGATGCCGCGGTGGCATAAGAGCTACTCGGCCCTTTTCCTCCTTTTGTAGTTTTAACTTTTTTCTCCTTCCATATGGCTTCTTTGCGTAGATGGCATCTCATGGCCAGAGCCCGATGCTCCCCTCTATAGTTTATGCATTTTAATTGTTTTTCGCGGCAATCTCTTTAACCGTGGCCGGTTTTGGAGCATGCCGCGCAGATTTGTATCTTAGTCGGGCATTTTTTTGTCGAGTGGCTTTCGATGGCCAAGCAGATTTGGTAGTTTTCCAAGTAAATGTACTCTTCTGCCTCTATCTGCTCTGGAGCGACGCGAAAGTAAAAGCCCAGGAGGCCGTCTCTCAACGCTATCTGAGCCATCTCGATGGTGCCGAAAGTGACCTTGATCAGAGTTTTGCCGATTTTGTCGACCTTGTCCACTTTTTCCCATGTCTGTTTAGCTTTTAGTTCTTCCTTTATTTCCTCTGTGGAGTTATCCGCAAAGAAGGAATCTACTCTTCTCAGGATGACGGTACGCCTCACGAGTAGTTCGAGGGGGGCTACCGCTTCGAGATCAATCTTGCGAAGGGGTTCTTTTGCCTGGTCTGAGACAAGGGCCTCCACATCCTTGTTCTTCCAGCAGAGGGCAGCCCACCCGTTTGGTGTCTCGATGAAACGGGTGAGCTCAATATTGATTTTACCGAAAATTGTTTCGAACACCGATTGTCTTGTTGGCTTTTGGTTCCCCGCTATTAGACGGAGGAGGATCCATTTGGTTTCCTGGGGGGCGGAGGAACCCATGTTCCTCTTTGGGCAGTGCTGTTTTTCCCCCATCTAGGCCTCTCTTGCTTCTCGGGGAGGTGGAGGACTTCACTCCATAACAGTCGAAAATGAGATTGTCTGGTAATGGCGTTTTGGCAGTCCTTATCCTAAACGTTTCCTCCTTTGCCAGGACCAGATGACTCGGGACACAGCACAAACACGAAGAACAACCCGAAGGAAAAGAAGACAAAGAAGAAGAGGAACAACAGACTCGCAAAGCAATTAGAAGAGGAGAGGCTGGACGGAGAGTCGGAAGATGACCAGTCTTACCCCGGAGTTTCCCTGACCGAAAAAGTCGATGTCCTGGAAAAAGGACATTTTTTCGACGGGGAACAATTGAAATTAAAGATTTTCGGGACTACTGGATGTAGACCGGAAAAAAAGTAACCAAACACAGTTAGTGACAGGCATTAGAAATGGCGAATATAAGTGGACCTTTGAGGGGCCGTTGTCCCCAAAGGAAATGGAAAGCCTTCTGTGCAGCGGCCCGATGTACATCCCGGAGTCCAGTCTACATACAGTGAACGCGACTACCTACAAAAACATAAAGTGCGGGATGATGACCTCATCAATTAGCTAACAGTAAAAAGTGACTAAAGTGAAAAGTGCGGTAAATAAATAATAGAGCAAAAATGCTGAAAGTGTAAATAAATAATTAAGCGAATAGATAAAAGTGAAAAATAAATAATCAAACGAAAATAAAATAATCAAGTGTTAAAACGCGTCAAATAAGTGAAAGTATAACATATATTCTACACAAGTTCCAATGTAAATAAGAAATTATAAAATTAAGAATTATCAGACAGTGTAAAAAAAGAAGTGAGCTAAAGTTTTAATTAAGTAAATCATAAAAACATAATATGACAGTGTAACAAATATAGAAGTAGATATCATTAAATATAAACCAGTATATTAAATCCAAACGGTAATATATTAAACAATAATAGACAACAAGTAATAAGGTAATAATAAAAGTGTAAATAAGTAAATCATAAACCAAAAGACCAATATTAGTGTAAATATTAAAACTCTATTAGTGGGTACAATTTAAACGCAAAACCTGTAAATTAACAAAAAGCTGAGCTCCTGCGTATTATTTCTCCAGGAGAAACCACTTTATGTATCTTTGCCTCCGACTAAATCCTTCGCCTCCTCAGCTATATTTTTATTTTTCAACACTTTACCTACAAATATATTTTTGCATTGTATAAATTTATTTATTAGATGTAAAATTTCTTGTACCGTTTCCTACAAGTAAATATATCATAGAATTCGACTTCGCTACACTCTGAATAGAGGTACTCCAGACTCACTGAGAAATCTTACGAAGTCCTACTTCACAACGCTTCAACTCTGAGATTTTTACGTAGGCGAAGAAATCCTCTACGCGTCAAGACCGCTGACCTTACTGCTACCCGCTTGTAGTGTCGTGCGCGTGGAGTACTTGTCGGAGGGCGACGTTTCTCGCCTTAGATTTTGCTTCTATCCATACGACAGCAGCACACCTCGTCCTGATAACTTCTCTGCTAGTCGAGGCCTATAGAGACCACCAATTTCTGTCGTGTCCGAATCCCGGAAGGAAACCCTACAGGGGGCGCGAAGAAGGGGACCCCAGTAGGGGGCAGAGTGGACAGGACCGGCGGGTGGGCCCTGTTTAGACATTTTCATTTAGGTATGGCAGAGCAAGGTGGAATGAGATGATAGCAATAGAAAAACTCCTTGAATAGGAGCTTGGTAGGCTCCGTGGAAAAGAAGTTCTCTCAGCGGGCCTTCATAGATGACTCCAGTGGTGAGAAAAGGATCCCGCTCTAGATCATAGAACGCCACCCCAAGACGTCGAGAGAGAAAGTCTTCTAAACCATTTGTGCTACCATTGGGGTTGCACTATGCCGTCTGGTAGACCAATCCTATGGCTATCTGGCTATATGCGATAGAAACCTAGATGTCAACAAACTTCTAGGTGTAAGCTCTCGCTCTTTACTTAAAGAAATCGGCTTGCCCAAAGGTCAATTACCTGCCGACGCTTTGATCCTTGGGGCGGGTCACATAGTTCAGAAGAAATCAAGGCCGAAATCGAGGACAAACAAAATTGGGCAAAAATCGATGAGATTTATAAATTCAAAAATCGTGATGGAGGGGAGTACACCTACCTCTTCAAAGCAGCCTTCCGGACAACTGATATGGCCACCAAGGTGTCAGAAGCAGGCTTAATTATGTTTTGCACCAAGATTTCAGCTTCGTGCATTGAGAGAACGACTTTTGTCTCAGTGCAGGTCTGCTTCTCGTGCTACGCTCTGGAGCAGCACACAACGAAAGAATACACATTCCAGGGTAAAGTATGTTTAGAGTGCGCCGGAGCCAGGCACACCTGAAAAGAGTGTACCAATGGAGGCACAAAGAAGTGTCTAAACTGCGGAGGCCCTCACCGCACACTCTTAATGTCTTGGCCCATGAAGAAGACCCTACATGAGAAAAAGAACCGTGAAGCGAACACTGGCTACGCCCAAGCAACACAAAACCAAGACAAAGGCAAAACTATATTACAGCTAAAACCAACAATGAACTTGGACCTGGTTATGTGCGTAATTCACGCCCATTTTGTGAACATAGCCAAACCGGGAAGCTACGCCATCAAACTAAACAGGATGCTCACCCAAACCGGAATGAAACCAATGTGGTTTCCCGACAACCCTCCCTCGACTGAACTCTACCAAACTCAGATGGGAAGCAAGCCCAAACCTACTTCAAGGAACCGATCAAAATCCAGGGACCTCTGATTGAACAAGCGAGATGAGCCCGCAACACCCCGGAACATTGGAGATGGATCTACTGGCCAAAAGGGGAAGAGCGCTCCACAAGGAGCGAGCTAACAAAGTAAGCCCACCAAAGAGCACAGGAAGATGGCACCCAAGCAAAAGGCCACATATATAAACATGAAAATATATGCCTCGCCATCGTCGCCAGTCCTGAGACTGGCAAAAGTCAAAGACAATCGAGGGTGTAATCAAAGGAAAATTCAAGTGGAATTTTGACTGTAATGCCACCAAGAATCGAAATTTGCCCGGAGTCATGCTTTAAAAAGAAAAGGTCAGGGAAAGTAAGGTCACCAGCACGCGAAGAGCCAGAAAAGGTCCAGAACACTCCAGACGAATAAAATGGATTCTAATTCAATGTTTATTAGCAAAATTAAGATCTTTCGCTAAACGTTAATGGTTGGGAAAGCAAAGGATTCGCATATAACAACATCCGCGAAGTAGACCCGGACATAGTCCTAATCTCGGAACATGGCCTTAACACAGATGTGAACCCCTTGAAAATATACAATGTTATTACGGCCAATCACTCAAATGAGAGATACGATGGCATCGCTATAACTTTACGGAAGTGATATGAGGCACTATCTTGATGCAAATGGTTGCTACAATGAACAACAACATGGTTTCCGGAAACAACTGGGAACTGAGACATCCCTTGCCCTGTTGACTCAGCACATGACTGTTGCTAAGGCGAGGAACAAAAGGGTAAACATAGTACATAAGGACGTTTCAACTGCCTTTGATAAGGTATGGATCCCTGGATTAAAGAAGAAGCTCTGCGATCTACGGGAGGGGACGAATATCACCAGGCTCCTTTGTGACTACATCGACGGGCAACCATTTCCCATGCGGACCGATGTGCTCCAAGGAGGCTGGCTGAGTCGGACACTTTATACGATTTATACAAGCGACCTACCCTTTCTGACCCATGATTACGCAGCCTATATCCAGCTGGCCGATGATATTTCGCAGCTGATCACCAACGACTATCCCAATCCAATCGACATCGCCAATACAACAGCGGGATAAATAGACAACTTCAATGCCTACGAGGCTCGTAACAAGATCCGCACCAACGGGGAAAAGTTTAAAGTCCTCCCTATCGGACGAAACAAAACTGCAGACGTTTTAGTGCGAGGCGAATTCTACCCGCACAACCGCGAAGCTCGAGCCCTAGGCCTAAACATGACATCAACAGGATATGGCTCACATCTCAATGTAAAGGTCGCGCAAGCCAGGAGACACTTACGTCAACTCTATATATTTAAGGGGCCCCCGGAACTGTACACGGCCCTGGTGAGGCCAATTCTACTATACCCCGCTATGCCGATACACCTAGCGAGCAAGTCTCAGCTGAGGAAAGCGCAAGCAGTACAGAACCAGGCACTTCGATTTATATTTAATGCATCTAGACTGGACCGAATGCCCTCGATCAGACTTCACGCTCTCACAGAGATGGACCCCTTAAACGTAACCCTACACAACAGGGCAAAATCGATATAGAGGAAGATCCACGAACACCTAGCAGAGAGAACGATCCAAGAATTACGACAACCCGATCTTGATAACCGATTTAGACAATACCGACGTGGATTCAGCAGCAGCCTCCTGCGTACGCAGGAGGATGTGATACCTCTATTTCGATAACAAACAAAAAAAAAACTCCAAAAACTTCACTAATAGGACGATGAAATCAACTGTTCATACATGTTTTATGTAAAAAAAAATCCGTAGTGGACAATTAATCAAAATAAAATAAAATATCAGATTATAAACAAAGTTAACTAAAAGATCCGAAGTGGACACAAGCAAAACAAATGTTCTATGAAAATAAAGCTCAAATGAAACTAAACTAACGTGCAAGACGTCTTCAAATTATGAGTAAGCTCTAGATCCCAAACATCAACAAACTAAAATACAAAGGCTTGAATGCGTAATTTTTTCCATCTGGTAGGCTAGATAATCAAGAAGACCACGTGAAGACACTGTCAGTCAAGCTGGCACACATTCTCTTCTACTTTAACACTTTTTCTCACTATTTCCTCTCCTACTATCTTACACCCATCTTTTATGATCAATCAATCAGTAATTCAACAGGCACATTGCCAACGTCGCTTTTTTCTCTTTACGCTCTGGTAAAGTTTTTCTCTGATAAAGGAGGTAAAGTTTTGTGTAAGTTTGAATACGCGATTAGTGAAAACTTAACGCAAATAACTTTTCCGACGTCGCTGCACCCAATATAGATGCGTGTTAGTCTGATTGGAGAGACCTCATGTGGCAAACAGACGACATCCAGAAACTCCCCACTCCCCCACCCTCTGAATAAAAATTCCTTTATTTCGCTGGCTCGTCATAGTGATATGACGTGCTAAACCCTTCTTATCCCTGCCCCGCCGTGACTTGGCTCCATGAATATGACTCTACACATAGAGCTCCGTTGAAACTATGCCGTTCTACTTAGAAAGGGCAAAATTACAAACTTTGCGTAAATAAGGTCTGAGGCTTAGCCCACTGCGGAAACTAAATGAAGGAGTGGACCTGGATTGGGACTCAGTTACCAACGCGGGAAGAATTAATACCCTACTCTGCGGCACCGTCCAGGACCACAAAGGGAGATAGCACCGTCTCTGTGAGAAGTCTGACGTAACTGAGAAATACCCAAAACCCAATAGAGGGGGCGACACCCCGACTGGAGTCAGTTGATTCGAGCTTCAGTCATCATTAAGTCCGCCATGTTTTCACACCCTCTGAGGAGCCCAAGCAGGTCCATACTGACTCACCAATCATCATCACATTCGAGTCATTTTCACGGAGTCATTATCGGTGGGGCGGGGACCCCTCTAAAGAAAGGAAAGTAAGTTTTAAAAACCGATCCTCAATGGTACACAACAATACATCCACACTCATACTCCCACACATAACAGAAAAAACACCCACTACCAACAATGAGCACTCACTTCTCAATCTAGCTGCTACACATGACACCCCTATCACAAACATAATAAAGATTTACACACACGGGCATCAAAATCGTCTTCCTCTCACAGGAGGATGCAGTCAAGTTCCACGAACTTGCGTCTGATACACTCGAGGCACAAGATCTTTACACAAAACTAGCCGACGGTGTACACAAAAAACACCAAATACGAGTCAAGACCAACCCCCTATGGTTGGCTTTCTCCACCGATCATCTCCGCACACACGTCAGACAGAAGTATGGAGAGGAGGTCATCAGAAACTTCTATTACAGCCGTACAAAACAATGGACAGTAATTACACTGTTCGACGAACAAAACAAAACACTGCTGCTAGATCAAGGCATCAAGGTCTGCGGCACACTAACACATCCACATAACATCGAGCCACAGCAAAACATAAAACCCACACAGTGCCACCGGTGTTACAAAACTGGACACGTGACACGTAACTACCAAGCAGACCTGGTCTGCTCAAGGTGTATTGTAGTGGTCCACCACTACACCACCTGCACAGCCACCTCACCCCTCTGCACTAAATGCGGCGGCGACCATGTCGCCGTCAACCTTAAATGCCCTTACCTAAGTAAGGCCCGCTCGGACGCCGTAGCGGCAAAACAGCGTCTACAACCCACCCACACAACCACACACTCCGCCCCCGACCCCTTCCCTGACCCTCCGACCCTCACAAGAACATTCGCTGATGCTGCCGGCGCAACACTGTCCACATCACCCTCTGTCCTACCACAGACACACCCTACCCCAGCAGCAACCCAAACTCACCCACATGTTCCGACACCCGCCCCCACCAAAGCAGTCTGCATCCAGAGACCGCCACTACTCCGGACACCCACCCCTACTCCACACCACACACCCAACAAAACCATACACCCAAAGCTACACCTGGCCGCCTTGCTTTCGACCGGGGGTTCGCTATAATCGACGAGAATACACACAGGAGACCCTCACTACTCCCCACCCTGGTGGGCACGAAAACCTTCCCCCCTGGACCTACCGCCCCCTCACACCCTGCCCTCCCATTCACCACACTTCTGTCTCCTCCCGCCCTTCTGTCCCTGCCCCTCTCGCCACTGTACCCTCCTTACCTTCCACTTTGCCTACTGCTCCCACCCCTCTTCCTACCGCCTCCTCTCCTCCCTCCACAGCTACCACTCCTTCCTCCTCTATACCTACATAAACCCCTTCATACCACCAGCACTCCTCCTTCGGCAGTCTCAACTTTCCCTTATTGCCACTAACCCCCATTCTACCGTCCCTCCCCCTCTCACACCTTCCAACACCACTCCCACTGATACCACTACCGCCACCTCCTCCACCTACCCCACGCCCACCACACCCTCCACAACACTCCGCATTAAACGAAAAAACTCCCCCCCCCGCCACACACAACCACGCGCAAAGCCGACCAACCCCCTCCCTGCTGTTTCTTTCTCTCCTCCTTCTATCCCTCCTTCTTCACCATCACAACCCCTTCTCTCTCCCGACACCCCCTCTCATAATCTGCACCTCCCCTACTATCTCTAGCCCTCCATCTACTAGTTCTACTCCTAGACTCTACTCTCTCCAACCCTCCTTCCACGACCACCACCCACTATATCTAACCCTCATTCCACAGAACACACTCTTCCCTTTACCACGGCCTGCCAACTCAATAACACAATTGACAACCTCTCCACTACCATTAAATCACAACCGACACGCGTGAAGGTACTCGCTCCCCATGCCTCCTGGGAAGTAACTAAGAAGAGGGGAACGGTCCCGGCTAAATCAGCCCCACGCGCAATCCGCCCACCTCAATAGGTCGCCTCAACATAATACAATTAAACGTGCGCAGTGGGCACGGTATTCGCTATACTGTTGCCAATTGGATCCTAAACACACAAAGACCTGACATAATACTCTTGAACACCAGTCTACACCCTCCCAACAACAGACTCCGCATTGCAGGCTACCACACATATCTAACTCCACAAGCGCTGCCCCTAGGGTCAGCGATCATAATAAAGTGCTCTATACACCACTCCCTCATTCAAACAAGCGATGACTCTTTTCTAGCCTGAAAGGTACAGACAAGCTCCGGCCCCATCCTAGTGGCCACGCCCTACACACCACCATGACTACAATTAAACATATAAGTCCCACTCCGAGCTCTATCAAACCACAACCTACCTATTTTCTTTGCGGGGGATCTCAACGCTTTCCACCCAACACTCCTTTCTAATACAACGAATAATGCAGGAAGGTATCTGGTCGTTGCTCTACTGCGTCATCGCTGCGAGCACATCGGCCAGGCCTTCCCTACACTCTTCGGTACTCGCGGAGGAACCACGTCTCCAGACATGGTCTTCCGCAACGACCACGCTACACGCTTCTACACTCACATCTCACCGGATCTTCACGTACTCTCTGACCACAAACCGATATGCCTTATCATATCCACATCTCTCATACTCATACCCACACCACCTCTCTTTGACTTCAAAAACACGAACTGGGAAGAGTTCAAGAGACAGAAAACACGCCACAAAACCTCGACCTGGACCTCACCAATCCAGATCTGTTAGACGACCACTGGTGCTCAATCTTGAACACTATAACCGCAGCACGCGACCTACACACACCACACAAAACCTACACATGTATAAAACACCTCACATATTCCATACACACTCAGAGACTCATCACACAGTACAACAATCACTACACCAGAGGCCCACGAAAACACAACATCAGTCACCTACGTGCCCACCTCATACAGTGCGTGCAACTAGATAGGAACCGACAGTGGCGAGAGGTCGTCCGCATCGCCGAAGACACTCGTTGCACTGACCCCTCCTTCTTCTGGCGGCACGGAAAAAGTATGCTAGGCACCGATCCACCCAAACTCATCACCCTTCACATAAATAACCAAACACTCACAGATACCAACGTTATCCTCGACGCATTTAGGTCCCACAACATACACACACACACACAATCCGCCCAAACCACACGCGCAAGAGCACTTCCAGGAAGTCCAGGAGTGGTGTCAGGCCCACGCTCACAAGCTAAACGCACACCCGGCCCCTCCGGACTACCAGCGGCATTAATACACAACCTCCCCGCAAACATATACCCTACACTTACACGCCTATTCAACGCGTCAATAGCCTCAGGCCACTTCCCCCAAATATTCAAAGTCTCTCACAACATACTTCTACACAAAATGAACAAAGTCCCCAAATACCCAAACAATTACATGTCTATTGCTCTATTAGAACACCTAGGCAAAATACTCGAACGTATGATCAACTGCCGCCTACGGGACTACCTGGAAGAGAGGGACTGGTTCTCTCCCCCACCAATATGGGTTCAGGATGGGCCAGTCCACTCAGGCGGATGTGACCATCGTTAACGACAGAATACAAATAAAACCCTCCAGGTACGACAAAAAACAGTCTCCATCAGCAAGGACGTGGAGAAGGCCTTCGATAAAGTTTGGCAGGAGGGACTCCGTTGGAAACTTGCCAACAATACGGAGTTACCTCCCTGCATCCAGAGGCTCCACTCGCACTACTTCACTGAATTGAGATGCTACATAAAATATAACAATACCCTATCACAACCTTTCACATCGCAGTCAGGCGTTCCCCAAGGAAACGTACTGGCACCCACACTTTACACCATGTATACGAACGACATCCAACGCCCACCCGTAAACTGCTGTCACACATACACAGTGTCCTACGCCGATGACGAGACCATTCTCGTCAGCGGCCGCGGACCAGACGAGATCGCGCAACACGCACAAATAATACTAGACGAAAAGACTGAATACGAGGATAAATGGCTGATTGCCACGAATCCCCAGAAGACATATATGACACGTTTAGGCGCAAGATATCCCTACAAGCATAACTTACAAATTTTCTCACACACACCAGACAGGAACCACCTAAACTCTAAAAGTCTCGACAACACACAACAGACAAAAATCCTTGGGGCAACTTTTGACAAGAGTCTAGGGTTCAATATACACCAGCACATAATACAGGCAAGAGCCGCACGCACAAACAAAATGCTGCGCAGGTTCTATCCTGCAGGCAAGAAACTACAGTTACACCTATATAAAACACTCGTGCGAACTCTTTTCACGTATGCCCCACTGTCACTCGTAGCTGCGAGTGTCACATGTCAGAAGAAGGCTCAGCACATTCAGAACTCTGCTTTGAAGCGCGCTTGTCGCTCTTCCATGTACGGGAGAATTTCCACACTACACGACAACATCAAATTAGCACCCAACACATACGCTCACACTAGATTCACAAAAAAACTCGGGGAAACTTGCCAGAGACCCTATATACACCGCACTGCATGCAAGACTGTATGTTGCGATGGCAGTGCGATACCCCGCAGCATATGACCACCAGCAACCCATACCGTTCTACGCATAAGTTAAGAGCATCATGAATAACGCGTTTCCGACTATGCAGACACGATCTCCTTCCAGAGCACCCCCAACCGTCGTCCAGTCACGAACACCCCGAGACGCACCCAACTACACCACGAATCGGTGTCTAGCCACCGACCTATCAACTCTTCCTATGCCCTTTCAAGTTTTTCCGCACCCTTTTCCTCTACGACTACCTGATTGCTGTGTTACAGAGTAATCCCTCTCTATTCTTTATATATACAACAACAAAAAAATGAGTGATTCCTGTTGAATTACTCTCTCGCTGCGATATGATAAAGCCTAACTCAGGTAAAAGAGGAAAAGTTTCAGGAAGGACCTAAAAACGCCTTTCTCAAGAAAACTTCTAAGAAGAAATATATGCGCTCCTGGGTTTGATTGAAGATTCCTTATGTTCCTTTGAGCGAAGTACCCCCCCCCCCCCGAGAATAGGTTGCTCTTCCTTATTCTAAATTCTTCGCTTTTTATTCATACTTTTTACCTCAAACTTACTTCTCACTAGCACTACATAACTTGGTCACCGGCAAGGTCTGAGTTGCAGTTGATAGTAAGGTATAGTGAACCCCTGTAGGAGACCGTCATAGGGGGCCAGGAAAGGGGGGGGCGATTCACGGTCACGAGCCAGAACCAAACTGTGGATCGTTGTTAGGGCTTGGCCCAGATAGATAGGGTTGACCAAGGAGAGTGCGAAAGTTGGAAGGTAGGCGAGATAGAACTAATACAGATAGAGGGGCTCCTCCCACTAATGCAGACTAAATAAAGTCTCCACAGCTAAAACTCGACAGAAGAACCCCTTTCTTCTATGAGGGGACAACTCCCAGGGAAGATGGACACACCGGACTTCAAAAGGCTTTCCCTTAAACTCATACTCAACGGAAGGAAAAGATCACCCTAAGAAGGAGTGCAATGCATATTTACTGATCTGGAAATACCATTAATAAAATGTATTAACACACCATCCGGATTCACAGTTATTTGCCCAGAAAATAAAGACATACAGTAGCTACTATCATCTGCTGGGAGCATTAGGCTAAGGAAGTTGGATTTGGAAGCAAGAGTACTCCCACAAATCACGGCTAAAAGAAGTGTCATCTGTCGAAAAATCGAGTCCTGGGTAGGAGAGCACTCATGCCAAGAAATAAAAGAAGAACTATAGGAGAGTCAGAAATGGCTCAAGATAGCAGAGGTGGTCAAATTTAAAGATCACACTCATGTTTTCAAGGTCATTTGCGAATCTACTGAAATGGCTTCAAGGATCATCGAACAGGGACTTCTCGCTTTCAACATGAGAATCCCATCCGCCTACATAGAAAGAGAGGTCTTCACAAGCATACGAATATGCTTCAGATGTTATGCGTTGGAAGAACTTAAATTCAAAATTGCCCCCCAAAAGACCTAATCATCTGTTCTGAATGTGGAACTGAAGGCCATTCATTCTTGGCGTTACTGCAACAAAACATATAAAAGATGCATTAACTGCCAAGGGGGACACAAAACTATGGTCATGATCTGTCCCAGAAGAAGAAAAATTATAAAGAGAAAAGAAACAGAGTCAAACAGAAATAATACGAATTAAATAAAAAACTCATACGCATCAATGGCAAAAAGTGACCAACATGGACCGGCAACACAGATAAGTTTGGATCGTACTCTCAACGTTAAAATACTTATTTGTATATTACATTCCCACGTGATGAGCATAGCTAAGCTTAGAAGTTACGCAACAACAGTCAACAGCATGGTACAGGAAAACGGGCTTGAACTGATGAAATTCCTCAAAGAAGTCGACTCATCGACCATTTTCAAAATCAAAGTCACTGAAAAGACTTCTATATGGGAATGGTTGAAAAAAGGGTCTTCTCAAGAGTACCCAAGTCCCATATTTACTGCAGGTACATAGACGACATCAAGAAGAAATGCATAATCCAGAAAAACCTTTTAAAGAATCTTCTTCCCTCAACTACACCATCGAAGAAAACCATAACAACTAGTTACCATTCTTAGATATCATCACTACCAATATCAATGAAAGAATAGCAACTAAAGTTCATGTTAAACCCACCAACCCGGGATTTTGCATGAATGGGGACAGCGAATGTGCTAAGCGCTACCAAACATGCGTGATATCGTCGTATATCAATAGTGCTTTTGCTGACGCACACAACGAACTTGAGAGAGCCATTCAGGTACTTATAAATAATGGATTCTCCAATAAAGAAATACAAACAGCCATAAAAATTAAAATGGACAGATGGTACCTCTCAGGACCCCAGAAGAACAGGAATACGGATAATGAGGATATTATAAAACTGTTATACAAGAATACTATGAGCACAGAACACCAAGCAGATGAAAGAGCCATCAAGAACTTTAAAGACCGAGGAATAAAACCCATAAAGATCGCACTAATCATCTACTATCAAAATAGACGTATTTCAACCCTCTTCATGAAAAATAACCCCAAACCCCCGCTACAACCGAAACAAAGGACACATCTGATATGCGAGTATACATGTAAACTAGGAGACTGTGAGCTCCTACTTAACTCGTATATCGGCATGACCGAAACCACTCTCTCAAGAAGAATGTCATACCATCTGAACAACGGTGCACCTGAAAACATACACAGGAAGTACACGGAACATGCCTCAACCGAAAAATGATAGAAGAAAACACCAAATTTTAGACTATGCTCCCAACAGGCGTCAACTGCTCTTCCTTGAAGCTATATATATCCAAGAGAAGCAACTGAATTTAAACATACAGTCTAACTCCAATAAAATACTCTCCAGCGCAAGAAAAGCAAACAAAGGGACAGGTGTACTCAGAACTGCCCCTAGCCACTAATCCGCTCTCGCAAGCTGCTTAATGCCCCACCCCTCTCTGGCTACCTACTTCTCCGACCTTTTATCACCTCGATCCAACCTGCCTATACGTGTATAGCTTCGTTCGTAATATTGTTAATACATTTTTTAACATATATAAACTGAATACTTTGTAATAATTCCCCATTGTAACTCTGAAGATGATACTCGATGTATCGAAACGCGTCAGTTAAATTAAAGAAAGTGCTAAATTACATTAATTTACTTCTACCTTTGGCAAAATAACAAGCATCAGTCCCCGATGAACTTCGGTACGCTGCTTATCTAAGGTTAAACAATGAAGAAAAGACGAATATAAGACAAATCGAGAAGATTGAAAAAAAATTATTAATTCGAAACTAGCGGTCACTTTTAATAAAACATGCTACAATATGGTTAAGTAGCAGAATACCCAGCGGTATGTTTGTTCTCTCGAAAGTACAGCAAAGCGTTCTAAGGATTTTTCCATTTCCTAGGTTATGTTTAGAGGAGATTCACTTGAAGATGAATCAAGTAGTGGAACGATTAGCAGCGAGCTTTGACCTTGGAATGCAGTGAAGAAGCGGTTAGCAGCGGATCGTTACCATGTTTACGAAAGAGATGGGTGAGGTCTTACAGTTGATGGGATGGCGTCCACATTGTTTTAAGTGACGAATGTTAGGTCCATTTGTTTTGTTTTATCACCTCGTATTTCTGTAAGACCATATTTTAAAGTGATATTTATTGATTTTATTCTTAAACATATTTATTGTAGTACTTTAAATGACATTCCAAGATGTTTCATATTCGAAAATAAATTTTGGTCTTTAGTTAAATCATTTTTGTTTACTAGCTTGAAATCATTATATTTATTGGCTACTCGGTTATCTAGCCAGGAAATTGAGACATAATTCATATTAGTAAAGGCGTCTAGTATTTTAAAGCATTCAATAACTTGGCCTCGCAGATACAGATCTTTTAAGAAGTACAATTAAATTGAGGCGCCTCTGTTTGTCCTCATACGATCTCTTTTCTATAAGTTCAAGAATTAATTTCGTCGCTTGACGATGGATGCGTTCTAATATTACAATGTCCCTTTTCAAAATATCTAGCTATTTATTCTAGAATCTTATTCTATTTTTGTTGCACATATGAGGGGCAGTCAATAAGTTTTGCAATTCGGATATAAGGAAGCGAGATACGAGGAAAAGTGTTTTATTATTTTTCAATATAACTACCCACGACTTCAATGCACTTGTTCTTGAGGCTTCGAATTCCCGACGACCAGAAATCTCCCGACTGCTGTTCAATCCACTCCTGGACGGCGAGCTGGACATCTTCATCGTCCCCAAACCGGCGTCCACGCACTCCAACCTTGAGCTGGCGGAATAAAAAGTAGTCGCTAGGGGCCAGATCTGGACTGTAGGGAAGGATGGTTGAGCTCCACGAATCCGCACTCGCGCAGGGCAGCTTGTGCAACTCTGGCCTTGTGGACTTTGACGACGTTAAAGTCGATCATGGGGCGTGAGGTTTCTAGGGACCCAACGGGCAGAGACCTTGGTCATGGCCAAATTGTCGTCGATGATGTTGGTAACACTTCCATGTGATGATCAAAGTTCCCGCTCGATTTTTTCGACATTCACCCGTCGATTTTCGAGGATCATCCTCTCCACACGGACCACATTGTCCTCGTTGGTCACGTCTGACGCCCGTCCTGGACGGGGGTCATCTTCAAGGGACTCACGACCATGGCAGAACTCCCTATTCCCGCGAGTAATGGTTGCATAGGAAGGGGCGGTGTCGGTGTACACTGTAACCATGCGTTCATGGATCCCTTTTGCATTCTTGCCTTCCTCGGTCAAAAATTTGATCACTGCGCGGTGCTCAACCTTCTCCATTGTTGAAAAATTTGTGACTGACGATCTGCGATCAGCTACTGCTTCTTAAATAGACGAGACAGGAGCGTGCGACTACAGGTCCTGACTTGTCCTAACTTGTGCTAACACCCCCACAAACATCCATCCCCCTTCCTCTGTTTTGCCCTACCGATTCGCAAAACTTATTGACCGCCCCTCGTAAGTGCATTATTTCGAAAATTTCAGATCATATGAGATTGAGACACCTAACTAATTTTCCATGCCAACTTTGTTTAAAGGGTTGATTTTTGCTGCGTTACGTGAGTGAGGTAAGTTTTGGGGGGTTTGTTAGTTTTATGGGATGATTATGAATTGGATCTTCTGTTAGGATTCTTAAGTTAGGTTGTTTAAGTGTGTTGACTTTGCATGATATTTATTTTTTATGGTTAATTTGGGTTTATAATTACCTTAGCATTAACTTTGCCAGAAAAAAAGATGCATAAGATGAATGCATTTCTATATCTTCCTGCGACCTTGTTTTCTCGTCTATAGCGGACAAAAATGAGAAACTAGAGAATTTAGTGCAAAAAAAGCGATCATAACCTTGGACTTATCAAAATTAAACAAACACCACTAACTTCACTGAAAAAAATCCATAAGACAAATTAATTTCTTTGCTTCCAATGTTTTCGCGCCCATATTAGACGAAAATGAAAAATTCGAGAATTTTTAAAAAAAAGTATGGTTTTACGATCATGACTTTTTCTATTTGGGTGCCTATTGAGACAAAACAACACCATTAACTTTGCTGGAAAAAGATGCACAAAATGAATGCATTTCTATACCTCACGTTGTAGTAGTTTGGTTGCCCGCCTCCCCTCCCCTATGTCTAATCTCTTTCTTCTTTCGCAGAATGTGTGTGTGTGGATCGTGTGATCACCGTCTTTGCTTTGTGTGGGGGGACTCGATGGATCTCTATCGTGCTCCCCCATTCATCTCTTGTTTTCTTTTAGGCGGATTCTTTCAGCAAATATTTTAGAAAGTGTTATAGTTTGGAAGTCATTAGTTGTGACTGAAGAAGGAGGAGCCGCCTAGACGGAGAATAGGTGAGTGAAGATTGTGTGAGAGTGGATATGGTTGAATGAGTTAGGAGTAAAGATGTTTGAGGCTGGCAGTGAATAGGTGACTGAATGTGCCTTCTCTTTTCCATTTCTGTGGTACCGATTGTCGCCGACATCTGGCTTTCGGAGACGGCTGAAGCCAATTTTGACTCTAAGGGACGCATCGATTGGAGCCTGAGCCCTCGCACTTTCCGCTCTGACTGGAACTACCACTTCCCCGTCCTTGAGTGCAGATCATTCGCCTTGGCTGGAGCTGGACTCCCAGTCCCTTAAGAAAAGGAACCTCTCTTCCCTCAAGAAAGTGGGCTCGCCTCCCTCCCCCCCCCCTCCCATACCGGTAATAGTGCTCCCAGAGCTGAAGAAAGTTGGACAGACTCACATGGTGGCACTGGGCAATCTGGTTGTGAAGCCCTAAACATTTCCTTGTTTGCGTGTGTGTGGCCAGGGTAAAGTTGTAAGGCCCACTATATTAATATATATATATATATATATATATATATCTTTCGGTTGTGGTTAAAAATAGTCAATGTTTTGGTAATTGGGTAAATTTACATTTTTGTTTATTTGGGTTGTGGTTGATCATTATTTTGGGGGGGGTCTAAATTAAATTTAGAAAATACTCTCTCTCCTCAATACCCTCTTCCTGAACCACCGAACGGACCTTGTCAGGGCGGCGGGAGTTTTTTGCTGGGGTCTTGCGAACCCGCCGCCACAACGTAGCCCTGCTTTCGCGTCTATAGAGAACGAGAATGAAAAAATCGAGAAATATTTGGAGAAAAAAAATGGTGGTTTCAGTCATAATACTTTTATGCTTGGGACTATCGAAACGTACCAAACATCATTACTTCGGCTCGAAAAAGATGGATATGATGTATTGTTCGATATCTCATTTTCATCCCCTGCTTTCGCGCTTATAGCGATCAAACAAACAAATGCACAATCTTTAAATTTTGTATTATATATGGAGATTTACATCAATCTCAAAAATCTCTGAAAAAATGGTGGTTTCAGTCATAATACTTTTATGCTTGGGACTATCGAAACGTACCAAACATCATTACTTCGGCTCGAAAAAGATGGATATGATGTATTGTTCGATATCTCATTTTCATCCCCTGCTTTCGCGCTTATAGCGATCAAACAAACAAATGCACAATCTTTAAATTTTGTATTATATATGGAGATTTACATCAATCTCAAAAATCTCTGACATATGTACTTCCGCCTTAAATTAAAGTCACTGTCATTGTTCTTGGTAATGGTGTAAAGCAGAATGGAAAAAAATAAAGGAGAGTGTATACAAAAAAGTGGTTAATTTCATATTGCATTAAACTGAGAAGGTGCATTTCAAAATGTAACTTTTCAACCTCATATTTATCGAGCATCTCACAATAATATCCCTTTGGTCAAGATATTTTAATTTTTTATGGAATTTCCAATATTTTTATCTTTTTTTCAATTATAGTCAAGGTGATAAAAAATCTCTCCTGAATTTCGACATCAAGATTTTCTTAATTGTCGTTTTTTTATGATTTAAAATATCCCCTTGCATTATCTCTGGGGAGAAGGGTCATAAATAGGATTTTTTAGGAAAGAGAGGCACGTAATTGTGGGAAATAACATGAAGATAATGATGATATAATGAGCTGAGTTCCACCTCCCCCATCCAATCCCTCAGTTACAACATTGCAAGAATCTAACTGAAACGACTTTTCTTCCAAACCTAAGTCGAGATTCGTTGCATTCGAAAGAGTTGAAGGTCATAGAGTAGTAAGAAAATTGAAAGATTAATGAGAACCTCCACTTTAGTCGGAAAGAGCGCTACTAAGATATCGAGTACCTAATGATTTTGACGAATTTGGCTTGAATGGTCAATTTTGTGCATCGCAGGTTCCCATCACATTGCAAGTTTAGGATATTTGACTCGACTTACTCCATTGAGATCAAAGAACTCCTCGGTAATCATTCAAGACACGTCACTCATTATAGGAAAGAGGGAGAGATCAGACAAAAGAAGAAAAAAATGGAAATAACAGTTGAAGAGTAAGTGGTTAAGAATATTGCCCCAAATTCATCAACATTGGATGTTTAAGGCTGCCGTAAGAACTCAATTTTAAGGCTATACGATTTTTTTTATTTAAAAGGAAATAAATTGGAACTCAAGGAGGACATCGTCAACATAAATATTTCGAAAAGATCTTTATAGAGTGGTGAAATTAGGGTAGGTGAAAATAAATAGAAAGTATATAGCCGAAGTAAACTAGATAAGAACTAGCGACAGGAGGGGTGGGGAAGGACTTTTCCAGAATTTGCCGCTGTTTCTGAATGACAGTCGGTCCCCTTGAGGGAAAGATGGAACTGCGGGGAGCAGGCGGTTCACCCAAGGTCGGTCAGCGGTATTTACCGACCCTTCAGGTGGATCTTGACCACGATGAGAGAGGGAAAAATTGACCCTTAGAGTGTGGGGATGCGTGGGGGGATATTCTGGAGGGTGTGTATGTGAAAGTGGCTGGGCAAGTGAGGAAGAATGTGAGAGTATGTAGGAGTGTCTGAGTGTGAAGTGACTATATGGGAGGATATGAAAGGACATATGTGGGGGGGATATAGAAATAGGTGGGAGGGTGGAGTGTGTGGTAGTGTCTGAGACTGTTAGGGAGTATATGGGAGGGTATAGAATTATCTGTAATTATGGGTGAGTATTGGGGTGCCTGAGAATATGAAGTGTGTGCGAGTATGTGGCTTTGTTTGAGTGTGGAGTGTGTGGGATTATGTGGCAGTGTTTGAGTGTGCAGTGTTTAGGAATATGTGTCAGTGTTTGAGTGTGGAGTGTTTGGAAGTATGTGGCAGTGTATGAGTGTGTAGGAATATGTGTCAGTGTTTGAGTGTGAAGTGTTTTGGAGTATGTGGCAGTGTTTGAGTGTGGAGTGTGTGTGAGTATGTGGCATTATTTCAGTGTGGAGTGTTTGGGAGTATGTGGCACTGTTTAAGTGTGGAGTTTGTGGAAGATAGTTGTGGAAAACACTGAATATTCTTTTTTTTTAGTCGCTCATGAAGATAATGGTAATGTTAGAGAATGTGAAAATGCTTAGGTCGTCCATAGCCCACGTAGATAAAAGAATAGACTACTTGAAGTCCGGGGACTAAGGGAGAGCGCAGCTCTCCAAACCTGCCTGTCCATACCGAAACCAAAACACGTTCTTGCAGATCTTTTAGAAAAGAACCGAAAGGTGTGAGCAACGAGAGCATTTTACCTGGCTGGAGATCGGAAGAAGAGAGACGGAGATAAAGATGAGAGATGGAGGAATATTATAAGAATCACCTATAGGTCCCAAAGTACGAAAAAAAATTGTCTTGCTTCGTCAGATTCAGAAAAGATACATACACTCACTGCCCCAACACCCGCAGTTTGCCCTACCGGACCCCAATGCCTGCCGGAGGATCTGTGATAAAAATCTCCCACACATTTTCACATCCCCTTATTTTACCACTTTATTGATTTCCCTTTATAAAATTCTGGTAGAGGTTTCCCTCGTTTGTTTTTGCGCTTTCCCACTTGTTCTCACTTCAACACTTTCTTTACGAACCTTTTGTGTACGTACTAAATATTTTAGGTCGAGATAACACCCGTTGGTTGTCAGTTTTTATAACAAATATATTAAAGGGTGGGGCAGTGCGATGGTCTCGTTTGGCTGAGTGGGGGGGGGGGCCTTCGTGATGACATATTTGTGCTAAGTTTATTCTAACTCCACTAATGTTAAGGAAAAATTAAAAACAAGCAAAATAAAACAGGGGTATTCACAACAGCAAAGGCATCTAACTGACCGTTACCGACGACCTCAGCGCTTTTGCACCTTATGAATGAAACTGATATCTATTTCTGGAATATCTCTGGTCGTCTCCTAAGGGCTTGACCATACCAGGACTAAGGAACATCATTGGGCTTCTCCTAAGGGTTTGACCATGCCAGGGCTAAGGAATATCATTGGGCTTTCCCTAGGGGCTTGACCATGCCAAGACTAAGGAATATCATTGGGTGTAAGGAAATAGAAGTCAAAGAGGAATATTCCCTTAATTTGCTCCTTAAATTTCTTCCCTCACTCCCTTCTAAAAATCTAACTCCACGTGTAGTAACATGAGAGTCCAAAGAAGCGGAGAAAGAAAAATAATTGGAATATCCGCCAGCTGCCTCGCAGGTGCAGTTAATTTAGTTGAGCGCGCTAAAAGCTTTAATCCTACCGTGTAAACGCTAATCTCTGTATTTTGGAGGCTGCTCGCTGAGTCTCCCGCCGACATCGTTGGAGGCCATTAAGACCTGGGTCGGTTGACAAACGTTAATCCCTCTAGGCGCCAGAAGTCTTCTGCCACACGTCTGTGCCTTCCAGCGATTGAGCATCAAAATGGCCGTCATATAAATAACCTGGGTGTTCGAGTCTCTGGTTAGATTAAGAACCCGTCGCCTTCGGTTCAGATCGTTGTGTCCGTTTCCTCAAGTTCCCAGGTATTCGGTTATACCTCTAGATCGGATCTCACCGACTTACTCTGTTCAGAGCAAGCCTCAAATCGTTTTCGTCCCCGAAGGATTGGCCGGGATTCCTCTCATCTTATCCCCTCCCCCCCTCCCTCAGGGATCTCCAGTTTCCCGTGTGAGATTTCGTGCCGAGCCGCTGCAGAGTCTCGATTTGAAGGTTGTACTTCTCTGGGGCAGAGGTGCCATCGTCCGTTTTCAAGAAGGATCCTCAACTCGTCTTCTAGTCCCTCCGCGCCTTCATTCTCGTGACCATCAGGATATTCGACCGGAGGCCACGTACATTGGCCTCCATTCCTCGCGCCGACCCACTGAAGGATATTCACTCATGGGCCGCGTCCACTGGCCTTCTCCCTTCCTCGAGCTGACCGCAACCATCGTTTTCTATGTCCATTGGGAATTGTATGGACATAGAAAACGATGGCTGCCTGTCTTATTTAGACATCAAGTTAACCCGCACCCCCACCGGATTATCTACAAGTGATTTTCGCAAAGCCAATTGGACTGGCCTATCAACAAGCTTCTTTAGCTTTATTCCACGTTCTTTTAAAATTAATACTATTGACACCCTGCTACATAGAGCATTTAAAATATGCTCTAATTCCAAATTATTGCATGAAGAGTTTTCTTTTCTTAAGAAATTTTTTCAAGACAACGGATTCCCACCGTTAATAAACTTTTACACTTCTGGTCTGTACCCTTCTTTGTCCCACAAACATCAAAGATGACTGTTGAAATATGCTCGATTATCCAAAAGAATCTGCCCTTTTTGGACCTCAAAATAATCACCCCAAACCACTATACAATAGGCTCGCTCTTTCGTTATAAAGATCGCCTTCCTGATGCGTGTCGTTCATCTCTCGTATATAATTACTTGTGTCCATCGTGCGATGCGACCTATATTGGCTCTACCAGCCGAACTCTCCATTCAAGAGTTGAACAGCACGCCGGGAGGTCCTGCCGTACGGGTTTACCCCTAGCCAAACCTGACTATTCTATCATCCGACTCCACGCCAATTCTTGCAATTTACAGGTAAAACTCTAAGACTTTTCTATAGTCTCTACAGCTAATACCCTCTCTGATTTACGAATCCTTGAATCCATATATATTTTAGATAGTAAGCCCACACTTAACGACCAAACATCGTCTTTCCCATTACATATTACACGTTAGATGGTTCCCTTACTTTACCACCTTCTTAGTTTAAATTAATGTTTCCCTTACTTTGCCACTTCCATGTTAATTTGTGTAATGTTGCTATTACCAATGCAATTTCATTAATTATCGTTGTGGTATCATGACTTATACAAAAAAGGGACTTGTAAGACCATTCCCCTTATGTTACTTATCCAATGTCAATTATAATTACTTTGTATTACTTTTTATTTATACTAAATATAATTCCAGTACCCAGAAGATGAGGCTGGCCCTCGAAACGTTGGTTGAAATTAAATGAAGAAAGAAAAATGCATTTCTTTTCTGCTGCCCTGGTTCTCTCTTATATATTGAAACTCCGGACTATAAAGAAAGGATCACTTAAACCTCTCTCTCTCTCTCTCTCTCTCTCTCTCTCTCTCTCTCTCTCTATATATATATATATATATATATATATATATATATATATATATATATATATATATATATGCAAATTTTGTTGAAGACCATGGTGTATTTCGCATAATTAATTTCCTTTGGCAATTTTCTCTTCTTCTGACTATCTTTTTTATTCCATCTTGTAGATGATGGATCACTTCTCCTGTATTCATCTCTTTTTTTAAATGAATGTGTTTGGTAAAAACCAAACTAAATTGCTAAGCTTTCGATCTTATTCGATCATCTTCGGAGCATTTTGATATGTTCTTGCCTCCTTTACCGATGTAATGAATGGAGTGAGGATCTGACAAAATAAAAGAATCTGGTGTACTCAATAGTGGAAGATTTGGATAGTATTAGAAGATAGATGATAAAGATGGGTAAGGTTTTGCTCTAGTTTGAGGGGCATCGCGGTCATTTGTATACTTTAACTACTGATTTTTCTTATTTTGTTTTATTATTGTTGACTTGTCTGTTTGTTTCGGTGTGCGTTCTTCTTTATGTTATTCTGTGTATTTGTCTCCTTGTTTTGTTTATTTAGTCTTCGTGTATTTTTTAGCTTTCGAGCCTTTATTAGTGATCAAATTTAGTGTATTACCTCAAGTTTTGTTTTGGTTGTATTTGTTTGTTCTTCATTAGTTGTGAGTTTAATTTCTGTCTTATATTTGTTGTGTGGTACTTTGTGTTGTTGATGTGTAAAGTGTTATAGTGTTTTCCTCAGCGCTGAGTCTAGTACTTGGGAAAAGTCGATTTCGGATGACCTTCCCACGCAATCTGGCAGGGATGTTTATGATGCCACCTGTTCTTGTTCTTCTTAGCTCTGAGATGATATCATTGGCCATTGTTGACCAGACATTTTTCACTAGTTTCTGCGTTGTGACATTAATGGGCTTCAGACCCTGTCTGCGGTGTAGGTCCCCTTGCCGAAGATACTCTCTTCGTCTGGTTTTGTTTATGCAAAGGGATGCAGAATTCTGTACTCGCTGGAGCCTCCTCATAGCGGTCTTGCTGGCTGTTTGAGTCACAACTCCAGGGTAGATGAGCTTAGCCCGGATAAAGATCAGGTATATTTTCTGATATTCGCTGAGCTAAGATGTCTAAATCTATATAGCTTAGAGATTTCTCTCTTCGCCACATTCTGCCTCTCCTTGTAGTGACTCGGGTATCCGTAGTCGGAGATATTTAGGCGCAGGATGATGTCTTCGGCTCGGTGGAGTAGCCATATCTCCTCCCATCTATTACAATGGGCCGCCACGTCGACTTGCGGCACAGCGAGGGGATCTTAAATTTGTCCCTATTTGTCCGAATTTTCCCTTCTCTCGTATTCGTTGATGTTAGATATCTCTGCAATAGTGTTGATGGCCTGATCCCTTGCTTTCTCACCCTACTGGGGACGATCTGCGTGACTTTATCTGCTTACTGCAGATACATCGTGTCCCTGTGTATTGGAGTAGGGAGGTCGATGGTGAAGACCAGGTAAAACAGAGGGCTCAGGCAGCTCTTCTGGGGAAGCTGCCTTCTGCACGTTCCTCATCACGATGTGTACATAGTTACCCTTCGCTCGGCAATGTGCGATTTTTTTTTTGTTAGTGGCGCCAGGGCTGTTTCTGTGCCCCTTTTTGGTCAGAACCCATATTGTTGCGGGTTATGCGCTCCTAACTCGTCGAGTTGAGATTGTAGCCTCTCGGCTATAATCTTGTCGACGATCTTGCAGGGTATTTCGAGGAGAGAGATTGGGCGATAATTAGCCACTTGGTCTGAGAGATAAAGATGATTTTAGCCATCTTATACCCGTCTGAGAAATAGCCTATATTCAGTGCTGCGTTCATGATGTTCACCATGCCCTGACTAATTTGCCGTGGGGCATTCATTCACTAGGTTGTTCTTTGTGAGCCCAGGCGAACTGCGTGCCCTTTTTTTGAAGGACCTTATGGTGTTCATGGTCTCTTCAATGGTGATAGGGCGCTCGTGGTTAGCCATCTCTCTTTCTCTAGATACTTGCGGGTGTGGGTGGGTCATATGTATCATCGCTCCGAGGTCTTCAAGCAGTTGGTCTTTGAAGTCCTGGTCGAAATCATCATTCTCCTCAGGTGATATTGCAAAGATCTCTTTCCAATGCCTTCTGAATCTCCTTTCAAGAGATTCCGGATCCTATATGATATTGTCGCCTTCTTTTATTTTTGTCCTAGGCTTGGGGGGCAATCCCCTAAGTTTTGGGATGCTATTCTAAAAACTTAGAGGATTTCTCTCCCTGTCTAGTCTGCCTATGATATCGTCCCAGATTTCTTTTTGTTTCTCGAGGATTATGTTCTTTAGCTTTTCGCTTAGCTGTCTCATTCTGGCTGCCCTTTTCCGGTTTGGGCCTGCCATACCGACTTCTGCGTAGATGTTTCTGTTTTCCCTGGCGATTTCCCTCATTTCCTTTGGCCACCCATGTTGTGAGAGCATTTTGTACGAGATTCTGGGGAAGCATCTTTCATCAGCTTGAATGAGGAGATTAGTGATCTTATCAATCTCCTCATCAATTTCTTCAAGATTTGCGTCACCCATGTCAGCTGACTGATAGGTACTGAGCATTTCTCTGTACTGCTCCCAGTTAGCTTTTGTGTAACTTTTCATAAGTGTGACGGGCTTGAGCATTGGCGCAAACGATACGGTGGTGATGATGGGGATATGATCGCTCGGGACCACTGGGCCTGGTGCGTTGACGATGTTTAAGGGGAATTCTGGACTTGCTAACACAATGTCCGGTTTTGTCGCCTAACAGTGTGTTAGATAAGTAGAAAAGTCTGGTCCAACTCTCCGAAGCCTATTTCTTTCAAATTGTAGCTTCAAGTTTCGTCCCCTTTAGTCGGCGCGCCCGTAGCCAGATGCACGGCATCTGGCGTTTACGTCTCTGCCTAGCAACGCTAGCCTTCTGTGCCCTAAGAGGGTAAAGAAGTTGTTGATCGGTAGGTATTATCGCCCGGGCGGCTGGTAGGCAGCCGCTACAGTTAGGCCTCCAACCAGGGTCGGGATCTTGACAGCCACGAATGATTCGTCTAAGTTCCGTAGCGTTTTGAACTTTATGTTTTTTTCTGATCGCGATGGCTGCACCATCATATCATTCTTGTGTGTGGTTATTTTGTATTACAGTGTAATTATGTATTTTTATAGGGTCCGTGTTTGTGTTGACGCCATGTTCTGATATGAGGATGATGTCTGGGTCCACTTTACGGAAGATGTTGCCGTAAGGAATGGACTTTCCCTTCCATCCATCCACATTCAGTGTGAGTATTTTTGAAGTGTTGTTGATGTTCTCCATTGTTTTCTTGTTCTTGACTATCTTTGTTCTTTTTGTTGAGTCTTATTAACTGTTGTGGACTTTGCCGTTTCTTATCTTTTAGTACTCTGCATCACTCAGGGTGTTGCAGGAATCTTTGTGCAGTTTCACATTTCCTTCGTGAATCGCCTGTTCAATGTCTGATTCTAGGTCTAGTACTGAGTAGGTCCATTTAATTCTTTTCCCCGGATTCCCTGATATAGCTCCTTAGGGGAGAGCTTCTCAGGATGTGGGGTCTGCTCATTTATTATTATCTTGAGGTGGATATTCTCTCCATCGTACTTGTAAGTACGTTTCGAGGTCTTCGACCTACTTCTTGAGCATACGGAAATTTTAGTCGCTCTGTTTTCGGCCTCCTCGGCATCAGATTCTGAGGACGATGAGCTCGCGAGGTTGCCCTCTGCTTGCTTAATTCTTCTAGCCACTTTATTCTCCTTCTTCTCACGGCGCCTCTGTGTCTCTAATCTTAGGGCTTTCCTGGTTGTTTTATTGTTCCCAGTCAGGACCTCCGCTGCTTTTTCAGACCCTGTTGGTTTATCCTCTGGGGAAAATGGAGTCGCCGGTGTCTCTGGTGCATTCTTTGGCAGGAATTGCAGCTGCAATACGTCTCCCGGTGGTGGGTCGTCCAGAAACCACATCTCAGACATGCCGTTCTTTTTTAGCATGAGATTGAGTGTTTTCGCGAATGATCCCGGGTGCGTAAGATTGTTTACGTGCGCAAATAAGATGCTCGTAAAAATCTTTGTTGAGTTCTCGTTCTCCAGCTTTAGATAGGTCTTCGGCTGTTGCTTCTCGGTAGTTCTGGTTGAGGCTGTTCTCGTCGCTTTTAACCGCATAATTAATTGCGTTACTGCAATAATTTTCTTAATTTATAAGGCGAGGCGAAATTGGAGAATCAAACAAATTTTCCATTCTCTTCGAAAAGCATGGGTGACACTTAAAAACGCTAATCGAAAGATAGTTTTTTGGCTATCTGAGAGAACGCTATTTTAAGTGCTACCTTTTCGTGTATGTGAGAAGAGCTCCTTCTGAAGGCTTTGTTGGGAAACTGGTTTGCCAAAAAATAGCCTTTTAACTACATAATTAATTGCGTTAGTGCAATAATTTTCTTAATTTATAAGGCGAGGCGAAATTGGAGAATCAAACAAATTTTCCATTCTCTTCGAAAAGCATGGGTGACACTTAAAAAACGCTAATCGAAAGATAGTTTTTTGGCTATCTGAGAGAACGCCTATTTTAAGTGCTACCTTTTCGTGTATGTGAGAAGAGCTCCTTCCGAAGGCTTTGAGGAAGACTGATTTGCCAAAAAATGGTAAATATGTAGATTATCTGCGCGAACGATGGGACGTACTATTTCGTCCGTGTTCCAAAATGTTTCACGTTTTTGGAGTACATTTAAGTTGACGGCTCGTGTGGGGGTAAACACAATGGGGAGACTACACTACGATGATCCTGAATTTCATTAAATTGTGGGGGTCTGGGGGGCACAGCCCCCAAGTATATAATCCTAATTGTTTATAGAATAATAATTCGAAAAGGACTCAAACGCGCATGAATATTCCGACACGAGTGAACGATAATATTTACACACAATTTTCTTTTCGGCCGGGCCGCTAATCTACATATTTACCAAATAGCCTTTTAACCGCATAATTAATTGCGTAACTGCAATAATTTTCTGAATTTATAAGGCGAGGCGAAATTGGAGAATCAAACAAATTTTCCATTCTCTTCGAAAAGCATGGGTGACACTTAAAAACGCTAATCGAAAGATAGTTTTTTGGCTATCTGAGAGAACGCCTATTTTAAGTGCTACCTTTTCGTGTATGTGAGAAGAGCTCCTTCCGAAGGCTTTGTTGGGAAACTGGTTTGCCAAAAAATAGCCTTTCAACTGCATAATTAATTGCGTTACTGCAATAATTTTCTTAATATATATATATATATATATATATATATATATATATATATATATATATATATATATATATATATATATATATATATATATATATATATATATATAAAGATTGTTTTTGAAGTGATTGGCTTTGTTTGTGTTTGATTTGTGAACGGAATTTTACGTGGACGTTGGGTTTATCTCGTTGTTGATGAACAGTCTGCTACTTGTAAACGATCTTCTGTGTCTTGCGTCATTAAAGTCCATGTGCTCGAGCACAAACTCGGGAGTTAGGTGCCGGTGTACGGCGTCCCAGATCTTTATTGTCCACGTTTATGGGGGTCAACCCCAGTTCACCATGGAACTCACTCTGTCTTCTCCTCTCTTTCTCCTTCGGGTCCCCGTCATAAGTAAGACAGCCTTATTCTGAACTCTTTGCAGTTTAAGGATATTTGGGTCTTGGGACTCGCGTTTATGGAAACCGCGAAGTACAGGAGTTTGGATCGGATGCACGAATTATAGATTTTAAATTTGTTAGAGGTTCTTAGGTTTATGAATCGGAAAAGTTCACCCAAGTCCCTCCATGCATTTGCCGAGATCCTGTTCATATGACTCCCATACCCACCAGTCGTAATCCGGAGTCCCAGAACTGTGCCCTCCGTGCGGTATGGGATGAATACACCCCCTATACGGATGTCTGCGAGGGTTCGAAGAAATAGTGGAATTATCTGGAACTTTTGGGCATTACTAGATATCTTCCATCTCCTCTCGAAAGAGTTGATGTTTTCGATTTCTACCGCCGTACTCTGTGCCATATAATTCACATTCTGATAAGGTGTCGTCCGTAAATTGGACGTATAAGGAGCCTTCTGTTAGAGGTTGGGAAGGTAGTTTGTTTATATATTATAGAGCAGAGGACTTATGCACCCGCCTTGTGGCACCCCCGCTTCGAGTTCGAACTCAGGGCTATTAAAGCATTTTACATGAACATACGCTCTTCTCTCCATCACGTAATCGCAAAGTATCCTTTCAAGTATGGGTTCGAGGCACAGGTGTAAGATCTTCTATTGTAGACCTCTTCTCCATACTTTGTTAAAGGCCTTTTTGACGTCTCGGAACATCAGATTTGCGTGGTGTTATTCTGCTTTTATTTTTGCTAACTTCTTGGTGATCACCGCTAGTGCAGTGTGCGTTCCTAGTTTCCTCTGGAAGCCATGCTGTTGGTGGTTATGCAAATTATTTTCTTCGAGAAACGTATTCACCCTGTTTGCCAATATCTTCTCCAAGACTTTCCCTGCAAATTCTAAGAGAGATACAGGCCTGAAGTTAGCTGGACTGTCCGGTGGCTTACCGGGTTTGGGAATGAATATCATTTTTGCTACCTTCCAGTGGTCAGGAAAGTAAGAGGGGCGATCAATAAGTTTTGAAATGCGGATATAGGGAAACAAGATATGAGGAAAAGTGTTTAATTATTTTTCAATATAACTACCCTCGACTTCAATGCACTTGCGCCACTTATCACTGAGGCTTCGAATTCCCGACAACCAGAAATCTCCCGACTGATGTTCAATCCCCTCCTGGACGGCGAGCTTGACATCTTCATCGTCCTCAAACCGGCGTCCACGCAGTGCAGCCTTAACCTGGTGGAATAAAAAGTAGTCACTAGGGGCCATATCCGGACTGCAGAGGGGATGGTTGAGCTCTTCGAAACCACACTCGCTCAGTGCAGCTTGTGCAACTCTGGCCTTGTAGACTTTGACGACGTTGAAGTCGATCATGGGGTGTGAGGTTTCTAGGGACCCAACGGGCAGAGACCTTGGTCATGGCCAAATTGTCGTCGATGATGTTGATAACACTTCCTTGTGATATTCCAAGTTGTCGCTCGATTTCTTCGACCTTCACCCGTCGATTTTCGAGGATCATGCTCTCCACACGGGTCACATTGTCCTCGTTGGTCATGTTTGACGGGCATCTTGGACGGGAGTCATATTTAAGGGACTCACGACCATCGCGAAACTCCCTATTCCAGCGAGCAATGGTTGCATAGGAAGGGGCGGTGTCGGTGTACACTGCAACCATGCGTTCATGGATCTCTTTTGCATTCTTGCCTTCCTTAGTCAAAAATTTGATGTCTGCGCGGTGCTCAACCTTCTCCATTGTTGAAAAAATTTGTGACTGACGATCTGCGATCAGCTACTGCTTCTTAAATAGACGAGGCAGGAGCGTGTGGCTGCAGCTCCTGACTTGTCATAACTTGTCCTAACACCCCCCAAAACAGCCATCCCCCTTCCTCCTTTTTGCCCTACCGATTCGCAAAACCTATTTACCGCCCCTCGTAACCCACGTTCAGGCACGCATTCATGATATTCATGAGCCACAAAGGGATGTTTTGCGGGGCTCGAATAAAATTCTGCCTTGTCCGCCCTGTACGCCCTGGTGCCCGTTGACGAAAGGATTTTAAAGTTTTCGAGAGTTACTTGGCAGTAATTTTACCGCCGTATCCCTCCATATTCCTTTTTTGCGTCAGGTTATGATAAGGATAGGCTCTGTAGATCTGTTCGTTTAGTTCGTCAGTGATTCTGTCTTAGAAGTCTAAATTAAAGTTGTCATTCTCCGCCGGAGATATCTTAAAAATAGATGCCCAAAAGAGTCTGAAGTCTCAGTAAGTTCCGTGTTGTCTCGTGTGATTTTTATTGACGTCTGTGTTTATTCTCCCTTCACCTTTTTACAGTCTGCCAGAATGTACGCGAGTCGTTTTCTAAGTCAAGTCTACCTATTAAATTGTCCCAAAGTACATTCTGCTGTTCTCTCATGAGTGTCATTAGTTCGTCGCGTATTTTTCGTGTTCGTCTTTGGAGAG
Source organism: Ceratothoa steindachneri (assembly GCA_963969495.1). NCBI lineage: Eukaryota > Metazoa > Arthropoda > Malacostraca > Isopoda > Cymothoidae > Ceratothoa > Ceratothoa steindachneri. The sequence goes on along the minus strand of OZ018321.1, from coordinate 158,396,408 downwards.
GTTATGTGGCGGTGCGGCGTTAAAGAGGTGTGCCGGTGCTAGTTGATTTGGAAATGAAAGCAGAAAAATACATGTAATCCAGTGCATTTTTTAAATTATAATAATAACCAAAGTTGCAGGGCAATTTGTGGCCCCAAAAGTCATAAATAACATATTTCAGGTTTTAAAAGTAATCAAATAATTATGGCATCTTTAGAACCTTAATGTGTTGACATCTTTGATGCCGAAACTGATAGTGCCACTGGACCTTAACAGGAAGAGGCTCAGAATCCCTGGCTACACCTGGACGTCTACTTTATGCTGACGTAAAAGGAAGTACATAAATTGTTTTTCATGTACAAGCTGTGCATGCCCATGAATTAATCAAAGGGCACAAGGTAAACCTCATTAATCTCAAGCAGCACATAAAGAGGACCCACCTAGCGAAGTTCACAAAGTTTAAGAATATCAGGCAGGTTCATTTCGTGGAAAAGCAGCAAAACACAAGCAGGGGTTTCTTATTATTATTTCAGCAACAGCACTCTGATTTCACCTCATGGTGTCAAGAAAGTACTTACTAGTGTAGCGAGCAAGAACTTTGCCATCAAATGGTTGTTGAGTTATGAATTTTGGTTACATTTACTAGGGTTGGACATAATAATGGAAACATGATATGTGTATGCAATAGAGAGAGACATCTTATACTTAATGAAATAAACATGCTGATTTTTTCACAGATATGAGCATCAGTATATGGCTTTTAAAGTTGGACAAATTGATGGAGCACGAATGGCTGAGGCGTCGATAACAAACTTGGCGAGTGGATCAAGTTTTGAAAAGAACCGTGTGTAATGCCATGCTGGCATAACAAAAAGCAAGGAAAAACTGGATCTGTGAATCGTAACCCAGGACGTAAGGCGAAACTCAGTGAGAGACTATAGAGCATTAAAATAGGGTCGATAAATGACAGAGTTAAACCAACATCTTGCCAACCCAGTAGCGGGGAGACGGAGAGACATGAGAGAACTTTTATAAGAGGAAAACAAGCCACAGACAATAAAGGGGTGATTTGCTTGATAAGAGTGTGGTTTTGAGGGTCCACCAAGAGGTCATGGGAAGTAAGAAGAAAGTCGAGGCACAAAATTTAACAGTCTACTTTGGCAATAAAAAAAATATATACAAAAACTAGACAGATGCCACGAGAAGCTGAAGGTTAAACCTCCGATAAGTCTTAAAGTAAGAACTAAATTCTTTAGAGGGTAAGTTTTGTCACCATGGAGGGGGGGGAAAGAACAGTACACTTATTTCCAATGTCTACTAGGAATAAAAAAACAAACAAACAGAGAGCGTGTTAAAAATAACAAAGGTCGACCAACTTGAAGTTGAGAAGAGCCTGCAGAAGTGGTCCACCCATAAACACTTGCCTTCCTAGTTTAATCTAGGATAAATAGTAACATGAGATGAAAAGTGACATGGTTGTTTACATCTTACTGCTTTATTGCCGTACTTTTGATGTTACTAGCACAGATCTGATGATTGAGAAGAGAATGAGAAGGGTGAGTATAGCTTAGTGATGGAATTTACTCAATGGTTGCTTCTATTTTGGGAGCATGAGCCGTAGCCCCACGATATCTCGCCTGTTTGTGACGATGCTCATGTCTGCCCCTTTGCTGCAACTTTAGGTCTTAGCATCCTTTAAAATCTCCTTCATCAGGAAGCTACTTCCCGCCGATGGAGGGCAATTGCATTGTTGCATTCTAGACGGTTGGGGGATAGCTTCGTCGAATTCTGCACCTACAAACAAATGCTTTTATTAAATAAGGTTGGGTCAAGACATTAGGAATGGCTTTCCCACATGGCGTTTGAGTTGTATAATCCGTGGGCTATCTGGCGAATTTACCCTAACGCACGTGGCTTACTTATCATCAATAAGGGAAGAATATGCTCTGGCATGTCTCTTGTGAAAATCTCCCTCAAGAATAATTAAAATAGCTCTGACAGTGTAACTTTAGCCTTACTCAACTCCTTCAGGTGAGCCAGGGAGTGTAGAAGGTTCCCGTCACCAATGACTTGATCTGCCATACTCAGAAATGAAACTGCATTCAATTCTGCTAGGACCCCGCATACACCTTAAATCCTTAACTATTATTTAAAAACGACAAAGATACTTTGTAATAAACATTGTGTGATAGTCACGGCCTTCTGATACTCGCTGAGTCTATAGGCATCCATCAGCATCTTTGATGAGTCTCCGATGAACGGCAAGATTCGCAAGCATAACCATGCAGGAAGGGATGAACTCATGCCTTTAGAAGGCGAGAGCACGTTTAAGGTAGTGAATATCCTCGACCCTGAGATACCAGACGTCACATTCACGGGCAAATAAGTGGCCGAAGAAGTCGTAAGTGTAATACAAGTAGAGTATCCATTAATAGAAGGGAAAAATTGCCTGATGCGGATAAGTTTTTTTGTCGGGAAATGTTTAAAGGTTCTAATTTAGGCAAAATTTTGAAAAAAAACTAAAGTAAATGCTAAGAAATATTTCGGTTATTAAAAATCAATAAACTAAGTGAAGTTGAAATGAGCGATAGACTTGAATACAGACGGAGTGTGAAGACGATATCCGAGAGAGGATTCAGAGAACGTGATCAGTTTATGCTCAAGTTTGACTGAGTCTGAGCTGACTAAATTGGCAAATTGATACGAGACGAGACGAATGAAAATTATGCTTGGAAATTGATAAAATTTACCTTTTTATAAGAAATATGGCACTCAATTTTACATTAAACCGAGAGATAGCGAAACAGTAGCGTTCTAAATTTGGCATGGAAGAATCACCCAACCGCATCACCTTCTGGCCAACCCATGCCTCGATTGTCTCGCTTACCAGTGTTAGTCATTTTCCTTCCCCGGCTCAAAGTCAGCCCTCTAGGACGTTTATATGATTATGTTAAAAGGAAAAAAAATTACCAAAATTTCATGATATAAAAAATTTTAGGCCAATAGATGGCACCAATGTCTGGAAATTTACTTTATTCTGGGAATTTTTCGCCCAACTTTAAGCGGCGCTATTCCGGCTCTCTTCATGTTTGTTGTGTTGGAAACTATAACTTGCCTCTCTTTGTCCACCGTCATATTGTCTAACTCTCACTAAAGCTCATTATTGTTTGAGCATTATAAATTTATTGTTAGTAACAACCTCCCCCGATGGAAGGGAGAGTTTGCCTTTACTGGTTAATAAAGGGTTTTAGGGTATGCAAAAACTCCGATTCATAATTTTAGAAAAGTTAAGTGTCTTCTCAGAGATGCTTTAAGACGAGTTGAGTCCCAAATTCTGTCGTCAGTAATTTGTTGTAGAAAGGGCTGAAAGATGACTTGAATATTGGAAAATTAGATGTTAAAGTTTGATAAGAACGACTGATTTGAAAAAGGGTGCACGATGAAGTCTAAAGGGGATTTAACTGAGTTGACGGTACGTGCAAATGAAAAAAAGTTTCCTGCAACGCAAATTATTTGACAATACAAAGTTACTCGACTGCAAAATAATGAAACTAAGCACTTACCTTATTCCCGAAAAGAGCCTAAATTAATTTAGCGTGAATTCACAAACACTGTACAAATATTATACTTAAGAGGAGTGAAGTTAATTGGAAAAGGTGAGATGAGATTGTTAAAGAAAACGAACGCCACTGTTCCTTTCTTGGCTTCGTGAAAGAATGTTCACGCCAAAACATAACAAGACTCCGCCAAAAAAGTGGCGTCCTCCGAGGAATTCACCTCTTGAGTGTGGGGATTTAAAACATTCGTTAGAAGTGAAATTGGGGTGTGAAATTTAAAATTAGGGATATTCCTGGAGCTTTAAAATGGTTGTATTAAAGGGGCTCTTCTATAGAAGTTGATGTAGAAAGCGGCAGTGAAACGAGCGGGAACGCATTGGAATCTGAACAGCGCTTGGAAATGAATTTGACAAGAAGTTTCGGACTAAGGATACTAAAAGTTTCAGTAAGATACGATTTTGAGGGGCCGACGGAATTAGTAGAATTAGATGAAGTAAATTTACGATTCCTCGAAATAACTTTAAATTTAAATTTGACATCAAAATTGAAGTTAATTTGAGACAAGAATAATTCTTCGACCAAGGAGTCATTCACTTCGTCTATGTTGAATGAAATGTAAATCTGATCGATTTGTTCGTTTAGATCTACAGAAACCAGAAGAGTTTTTACCCAATCAACTCTATTACGTAATTCAAGTTCAGAAATGGGATCTAAGCTAACTTTTATTTAGCATTAGGGTAATCCTTCTTTAAATTAAATGACAACTAAATTTGAAACGGAATGTTTGAATTCGCATGCAAGAGGGGATAAATTCTCGGAATACATTTTGTATAAAAAATAAATAAGAAAAGGAAATGAAAAGCATTTGGGAAAAAAAATTAGGAGACTTCAATAGTTGAAGAGAAACTGTGAAAAAACAACGAAGGAATCTCCAAGAAAAGCACACGTATAACCAACTGAATACGTATAGAAACACTGTTCATTTGCTCCAAGTTATATTATAATATCAATCATATTTGCCACACGGAGATGGTTTAATTTCGTTCCCATTAATTCATTTATGTATTTTTTTGTATATATCTATATTTATGACAATTCCATATTATCGTTTAATTTCTAATTTCTAAATTTTTTATTTTTTTTTTAATGATTTCGTCAGCGAAATCGAACACGAATTGTGACGTCACGTCAAGTGATTACATTGACCAATCAGGGCGGAACATTCCCATGCGGCTATTTTTTGCGCTTGCCTCAATTTGTGTTTAACAAGGTAATGTGATTCGTGACTCCGCTTGAAAGATTAGTTTAAAATCTCTACTGGTAAATTTGTATAAGTGTATTCTAGTTTCCAAAAACGTAAGTTTTAATTTAATTTCTTTTCTAATTACAGTACCATACACATGTATATACCATTTACGTGATCTTGCTCTTAAAATCCTTACATTCTTTCAATTCCTACAATCTAACTGTTTCAGTTCTTACACGCTCGCATTCTCTAATTTACTTTCCCATCAATACCATATTGTAGTTTATTTTCAACGTAGCATTTTGGCTATTTAATATTTACATTATCAATTAATTGTTTCACTATTCTAGCCTGTTCAATTCCCATGGACAAATAGTTACTTTATAGTTGACCACACATTATTAAAGTAAATATTATTTCTTTACCAAATTTCTAGTGTATAATATTCTCAACCAAATTATATTTCTCGTGCATTAATTAAATACAATATTAGATTATATTCTTCACATATTTATTTGCCATTGTTTTCAATACATAGATTTTTATTCTTATTATTTCGTCTATTCATTTCTCATCTAATCATTAGTAAATGCGTATTCTGCATAGAAAGTTTGCTTACGAGTACATCATTCTAATCTTAATAAAATTAATAGGAAAATTATTACGATAGATAATTTAGTTTATTTCAATAATGACCCTGTTAAACACTTTCTCACAATTACTACAATTTTCCGAGTGTAAACAAACTTGCAGCCTTATTCCTTTCATTTTTGAAAGAGAAGAATTTGAAAAACGAAAGAGTGTATCACTAGAGACATTATGCAAAATTAAATCGGACTAAATAAGTAAGCTTTTCTAATTTGTCAGCATCGACTTTCCCCTATGTAAGGCGGTTTGTCTTTACTGGTTAATAAAGGGCTTTAGTGTAGGCAAAACTCGAATGGATAGTTTTAGAAAAGCTAAGTTCTTTTTCAGAGATGCGTTGGGACGAGTTGAATCCCACATTCTGTCGTTAGTAGTTAGTTGTAGAAAGGGATGAAAGATGACTTGAATATTTGAAGATAAAGTATTAAAGTTGGATAAGAAGAATGAATTCAAAAAGAGGGTGCTCGTTTAAATCTGAAAGGGATTTTATTAATTTGACAGTACGTGCAGGGGAACTAAAGTTTCCTGCAACGCAAATAATTTGACAGTACAAGGTTACACCACTACAAACTAAAGAAGCTGAGCACTAACCTTATTCCCGTAAATAGTCTAAATTTACTTACTGTTAATTGACAAACACTTTACAAATATTACACTTAAGAGGAGACAAGTTAATTGGAAAAGGTGAAATGAGATTGCTAAAGAAAACGGATGTCACGGTGTCTTTCCTCTCTGCACGAAAGAAGGTTCACGCTAAACCACAAAATGAGTCTCTCTTTCTAATGGTCCAGGATCGAAGGAAAACCCATCCTGATCGCACGCTAATAAAGTGTACATCCCCTACCCCTAAACCCAAATGTAGACACGTTGAACACTCATCTCAATTTTCGTAAACAGAATTCCCAAACATTCAATGCAGATCCTTACACAGAAAAGAGATATCAAGACACGTATAAAATAGACAGACAGAGAGCAAAACAGACTAAACAAAGGCAGATCACGAAAAAGGGAAGGGGAAAATCGACCGGTCGAAAAAAAAATTCTAATTTTATACATAGTTACTTAATTATTCAGCCGATATTTACTTCAGTTCCATTCACCATTTTCGTTCAATTCTCGATCGCTATATCGTTATTTTTTGTTCATTCATCCATTTTATTGAATTGTTGTCTTAAGTGACGTTCATTTCATATCATTGTTTAATATATCGATTTAGATATATTTTAAAATCAGATTTCAGCTTTTTTTTTTAGGTGATATAACTTCTTAGCGTATTCGATACTTTGACCTTTCCCCGTTCTTTGTGTTAATTTTTTGTGTCGTGGGTTCCCGCGTTGTAAAAAATAAATACAATTATTTATTTTATTATCGTCATCTTTTAATTTCCTTCTTGGTTTTAACTTTATATTTATAAAGGAATGGCTCTTCTATGTATAAATATAATCTTCCCTTAAAGCTAAATCACATTTACTGGTGAAATGGATGATTCTTATCTTGCAAGATGATAAATTTTTCAGACGATTTGCCTTATATGCCAAATATACGATATTTGCCAAAATTCCCGGCAGTTCCAAGTTTTCAATATTTGGTATTTTTCATTGGTGTTGCCAAAATTGCTATATTTAACAAATATCCAGTAATAGTATAATTACAATATTTGTTACTAAGCATGTGACATTTGACTTACATTCCTCAGTATAGCCCAAATTTATTCAGTCTAGCCAAATTTCAAATGTTTCAACTTTGATTCAGTGTCAAATTTGCGATATTTGTTGAATTTTGTCCAGTTTTCAAGTTTGCGATATTTCCTAAATTTTCCTTGCTTCTAAGTTTTAAATATTGTTGCCCAATTTTCCATATTCGCCCAATTTACATCAATATTGGCTCCTTTGAAAATTTTCCTCAATTTTTATTGTTGCCTAATTTCTCATATTTAAAATTATTCCTCAATTTCCTTCAGTGTTGCCATATTTAGCGAACTTAACTCAGTGTTGCCACATTTGCGATATTTGCTGATTTCCTTTGCGTGACCCATTTTGAGATATTTCTCACATTTGACTCGGTGTTCCCAAGTTTACGATATTTGTCAAATAGTCTTATGTTGTCACGTTTATGGTATGTGTCTAATTTTTCTCGTTCTTGCTAATTTTGCCATACTTGCCAAATTTACCTCAGTACTGGCAAAACGTCACTTTTCAGTATTTTCCATTAAGAATAATAATTATTATTAGAGGACCCTCTTAACGCTGTCCCCCACAAGTTTGTAAAAAAAAAAATGCAGTGGGGAGAGTTGTGAACCCACGTTGCTTCAAGCATACTAAGTAATCACCTTTTCCGGCTACTCGACCCTCGCCTACATTTCTGCTTATCACCTCTTCATTTCACCACTCATACGAGCTTATTTGATCCATTTCTTGCCATTGTTGGTTTACGTTTTTTTAATAAATACAAAATGTGAGGATGGATTGACTCTATACCCTAATACCAAAGAACAACAAAAGTTTATTTAGAATTTTATAATCCGATATATATATATATATATATATATATATATATATATATATATATATATATATATATATATATATATATATTGCGAGATGAGTCGTTTGATGCTTGATTGTGGCGGTGGTCCCCAGTTCCGAGTTGGAACAAATATTCCTTCTCTCCCACATGATTCAAGTTTGTTCTTAAGGGTGTCCACCAAATAACTTCATTTGGAAATTGATATTTAATGATGAAGTGTGAATCCTATCCACCAACGGTGGATTGATCACAATGACGAAGACGAAGTGATGTGATCGAATGTGTGAATAATGTGTATCTTTCTTCTTTTATATGTGTAGAGAAGGTGGGCTTGACGAATGGGGTCTTGAGGGAGGAGTTTTGTGTTTGAGGAAGTCAATGTTTGTTAGAGAGAGATAGCAGATGTTGTGTATCAAAGGAAAGGCAGAATTGTCAGTGTTACAAACTGGCGTTAATAAACAAATGGAATGAAAATGTTCAAATGACAGTTCTCTGGAAATGGAGCATGTTGACCTAAAGGAAGATAAAGTGACAAAGGCGAAATCAAGTTGATCCTGTCAGAACACGTGAGTGTGAGAAAGAATGAGCATAAGAGTGTGTGCAACTTTTGTGTACATGGATCTCCACAAACACCATGCCTTGTGAATCAGCAAATCTAATTACATTATTTATAAAAAAATATGGAATTAGATCAAAATAGCAATCATTAAGAACATTCGAATCCAAAAATGATATAATTCAATCGGAATTAATCACTTAGGTAAAATACTTTGCGAAGATTCATAGGCATAGTAAATAAAATAAATAAATGTAAGGGATGAAATGTATTCTAAAACGCTGGTTAAAATAACACAGGGAAACAATTTTAATCTACGGAATGGATTCAGAGTCTGTAGATTCATCATCAGATGCTGAACAGTCATTATCTCCTCAATGTTTCAATCGAGAGGATTTGAATGACTTGATACGTGATTTGGCGCTCTCCAATAGAGCTGCAGAACTTTTAGTCTCCAGGTTGAGTGAATGACTGTCGCGGTATGACATTACATTATATAAATACCATATTATATCTATGGGGGAGGGACCAGTAACTTAAAGGCGAACCGACAAGGGACGGAACACCACGAGTTTCGTCGCGCGGAACAGCGAGAAAAGAGTGCAACGAGGTCAGGTAAAATTTGGGCAATGGCAAAGTTCAAGATTATTTAAAGAGGCTTGTCCAAAAATATAATTTTATTTACATAAAATAAGATAATTAATGGGCAAAATTACATCGGTAAACGAGGGGGGAATTGCAGAGTTGTGCATCAGAATCTGAAGTTTGAAATTAATGCGTTACAGAAGGAGACTATTCAAATTGGGAGGATTAACTCAAATGGGTTGCTGAAGGGGAAGCGGGGTTGGCTTACGGAGGATTCCGGGTGAGACGTCAGGATAAGGCTTCACGGATGTCTTCTGCAGGCAACAAACGTGAGGGCGAGGGTGCTCGGAGCTTCTGAGCGGGAAGTTGATGTGATGGTTATGACGGTTTTCCAAAAGGATGGGGGCGGTAACGTCCGGTCCAGGGGAGAGTATTTCGCCCACCCGAAAACGAGGGGGGAATGCGGAGGGCTTCGACAGAAGTTGATGAGTGGAGTCGGAAAAATCGCTCAGGGGCGATCGTCAAATGGAATTACCTCACTGGCTGGTGCTAATCCCAATACACAAAAAGTTCAGCCGTCACTTTGCTTTGTTGTTAGCACCTGACTTGGAAATAGGGGAATCTTCTTGGGTCCGGGCGAGACTCCTCAACTCTGTGTCTCCCACCTGGAAGACGAGCCCTATATATCCGAGGCTCCCCCCGCATGGGTGGGAGAAACAGGGCTACTCTCGAACGACCTCGAATCTTCACGTCAAGGAGATTCTAGCTGTGAAAAGGGTGGTCCGTGGTGGACGCGGTTCGAGGCAACCGCTTGTGGGTGGGAGGGGGAGGGGCTTACCAATTTAAGCCTAACCAAATTCTAGAACCTTCTCCAGCGCATGGACGTCACTTCCGTGCTGGAAAAGAAATTCCACGTGGAATTTCCCCACAATGACATATGCTTGACAGGTCGGTACGAGTATCATATTTCCTAACAAAGGAGAGTACATTTGTGAAGTATTTCTCTGAGGACAAACAATTTATATACTGCCACGATGTTCCTGGTCTGTTTACCGAGTTGGGAATTTGCAACTATAGCCCTGCTGAGTGGAGACTGTTTTGGGATAGCTCCAAACGTACCTCAAGTGTGTCCTTTTGCATAATGTAAATGACTTTGGTGCAGTTCCTCTCGGTCACTCTGTCCATCTGCGAGAAACTCACGATGACATAAGAATGGTCATAGATTTACTTAAGTACCATGAACACAATTGGATCATATGTGTAGACCTTAAGATGGTCAGCTTCCTCTTAGGCCAGCAGATACAAAGTTTCCATGCTATATCTGTATGTGGGACACTGCAGACCATGACAAACACTGGTCCGCAAAAGATTGGCCAGTTCAGGAAATTTGGAAGCAGGAATGCCAAATATTGTTAATGAGTCAAACGTAAGTCGAGAGAAGATCGTTTTCCCTCCACTTCATCTCAAACTGGGGTTGATGAAACAGTATGTCAAGGCGTTGAGCACTGACAATTTTTGTTTTCACTACATAGTATCGACGTATCCTGCTTTGTCATACGAAAAAATAAAAGCAGAATTATTTGATGGTCTCAAAATCCGAACACTATGAATGAAAAAGAGAAGGCAGCCTCGCTCTCATTTTCTGCCGTTGTTCGTAATAACTACGAGGATCTGGTTACTAATATGTTTTTAGCATATCGTGATCTGGGATCCAACATGAGTGTGAAGCTGCATTTCCTAAATAGTCACCACGACCGATTATCAGAGAATCTAGGAGCCGTGAGCGACGAACAAGGGGAAGGCTTTTATCAGGATTTGATGACGATGGAGAGCACTACCAAAGTCACTGGGATAGACACATGATGGCGGACTACTGTTGGACGATTAGAAGAGATTAGCCAGAAAAGACTTACAAAAGAAAGAGTTACAAACGCAAATTTTTGCCCGAATGAAATCAAGAAGAGGTCCTCCAGCCTGATGTACGGTCATTAATATATTAGCATCTATTTGATTACAGTATTTGTAATCTTAATGTGTAATTTAACTTTCTTCTCAGATACAATAAAATGTTTGTGCAAAAAAACCTGCTTTACTATAAATAACGCAAAAGGATGATTCAAAATTACTTCAGGGCATGATGATAGGCGTCATAAAATGAAAATTATTGTATATTATTAGTTATTGATATTACAAAAAAAAAATCTGTAGCATTTAGAGAGAATCTGATTCCAGATTTGAATTCAGTATGCTCGAATTAGGTAGGAAAATGTACTTTTGAAAATTCACCAAATACATTGTTCCCCAGTGTAATACATGAGTTTAAAATGACATTAATTCTTGTGGACTAAATGTTAATTCAATACATCAAATTTTCTTAAAGTAAAATGATGATTAAAAAATATTTTTATAGAATATTTCTGTCAAATTTGTACAGAGAAGGGTCAAATTTGTTAGAGAGATAGATAGAGATAGAGAGAGAGAGAGAGAGAGAGAGAGCAGAGATTGTGTATCAACTATCAAATGAATTTGACAGAGAGGTAAGAGGGAAAAAGATAACAAAGTTGGAAGGCAGAATTATCAGTGTTACAAACTGGCGTTAATAAACAAATGGAATGAAAATGTTCAAATGACAGTTCTCTGGAAACGGTGTTTGTTGACCTAAAGGAAGATAAAGTGACAAAGGCGAAATCAAGTCGGTCCTGTCAGAACACTGAGTGTAGGAAAGAACGAGTGCATGGGTGTGTCCAACCTTTGTGTACATGGATCTCTACACATATAGGTATATATAATATTCAAATACCGCAACTGGCCTAAAAAAAAATTAGGCTGAACTCTTTGCTAACCATCTACTTTTTTCTCTCTTCGTTAAGTATACCTTCTCCTATCATCTATATTCTTTCACTTACACCTATCTTATCATTTTGCCTCAGAGTGTGCCTAAAAATAGAAATGAAGGTACTGAAACAATGAGGTCACGGACAAAGAGATTCTAGGGAATTAATTCACGTTCGAGCCTGAAGAAGTTGATACCCAAAATATATATTTTAAAACATGCCGTTTACCTATATATGTATTATAAATTGCTGTTCTAAAACCAGCATTCAAAACATTTCATTTTATTCTTACCGATGTTTATTAAAAGGAAAAAATCTGCTTCCATAAACTCTCGTTTTATGCAAATTATATCTCTTATAACAGTTGCCAAATACTGAAGGCAAAAGCGAGATGAAATTTTTGACAACTGACAACGTAATTTTCCGTTCTCATTTTTAGTTTTGCCCCCCCCCCCCCTCCCACCTCCTTGTGCAATTAATTTCCAGTTGAAAAGTAGCAACTTCCAGAAAAAACAAAAAAAAAGATTGTAGATATCATAAATTGTCTGAATAACGAACATAAAACACCCGCCCATTAGTCGAAAATTTACCATCATACAAACTAATGTTCCTTGATCAAAGCTAACCGGAAGTCATTATTATGGTTCGACTCCACAAAGCCTCCCTCGAGCTATGATGTCTCCAAGATTAGCGAAAAATGTCTTTGGAATTTTGCTCCGCACAGCAATTATTCCTAATGAACTGTGATTCTTGAATGATCTTGCGCTTTCTGATTCTATACAAATTTAGTCCGATAGGTAACATTTACTCAATAAACCAAAACACGATTAATCTTGATTAATAGAAAGGGGATCAAAGTAATTGCAATGCCCTAGCCTACGCAGAGCGATGAATAAATCAACCAAATGTACGTTGTCATGAGCCCTTATAATTACAAGAATATTTCCTTTTATTCACCGGAAAAAATATTGAATACATTCCTATATTCGAGTATTCGAGGGTGAATACATGTCGAAGTTGTGGATTTAGAAAAGGCCGCACGTAAGAGTTTCTTGCATATTCCCAATGCCAATTGATCATATTGACCAGTAAAAAATGTTTATAAGCATGTCTTCAAAGAGAACTAGAAGACGATGAATTTTATTGTTACAAATTTTAGTCAAAATTCCTCTAAGTTCTGCAGCATTTTCAATTTTGGCCAATAACAACGCGCCTTTTAAAAAGAATGGCACGATTGAGTTGGACTTATTGAATGTACACAACACCCGCTAAGAGTGTTAGTGGTTAGCGCAGTGGCCTAAAGGCGACGAGCGCTCGGCAAAACAAAGGAAGTATTAAGGTATAATTGCATTAAGGTTTAAAATGACCCTATTTATACGATAAAAATATTAACAACTTAAATCGTGTTTCTGGATGTTTACCTTTTATTTGTTTTGTGCAGTATTGTCTATATGAATTCTATGGGGTTCGTGAGAGTAGTCTGATACGGCCAAGGGATCTTTTTATACAATTTTGTCCCCCTTTCCCTACCCCATTTACTTGTCATTTTTTGCAGATCACAGACTAGGCTTAGTGGCAATACCGCTTCTGATTAAAGCAAAATTAAGTCACATCGGATATTGTAAGTTACCGGATGGAGTACCGATTCGGGTCACATTCATAGTGGTTGCCATACCCTGTAGAATGTAGATACCCTTGGTTCAGAATTTACGTTGACCAGTAGCATAGTGCCATGAAGTTCCTTGTCTGTACAGTCAGTTATTTCTTTCAATAAAAGAGGCAGTTCGGATTTGCGGTTAGGATAGCAAATTCTCGCCCTATTTAATTAATCTACATCGGCCACGTTCGGGCGACACTTCTCATCCACACCAAAGCAAATGGATGAAGAGGGTCCCCCGAACGTGCCTGATGTTGGCGAAAGATTGCTATCGTAACCGCAAGAGACATACATATAGGTAAATACATTACGAGTAAATAAAATCAATGGCAGAATGCTATAAATAATATTTCAATAACTTAAAAAATTGAATGTTACCAACAAAACCTGCGGATCTGATCTCCCTCCGATCCAATCTAAGAAATAATGATAATAACCCTCCCAAAAGACTCGCTCATCTCAGATCCTAATTCATTTCTATTCTTAATAACCATAGTTAAGAGGGTGACCTTTCGCATTCGCAGCTTCGATTAATCAGCGTTTGAAGGACGTTTCGAGCATTAAATACTTTGGCGGGTCCTTGATCGAGAGAACTCATGGGCGTGCCCTGACGTAGTTAAGCGCGTGGACGTGTTTGAAGAGCAAGAAATATAACGGTATGCAAAAGTAAGGAGGCAGGGCAGCAGGATGCCAATTATTTCCTCCTTACTATTTGGGTAATATTTTTCAACCTTTTAATTATATTGATGAATAACCATAGAAGCTTGAACATCGGGTATTATTATCGATATCAGTCTATAATAATAGTTCTTTTTAAATATTATTATTATTCCGTCGGTAATTGGTCAAAGTTTAAAAAAATATAAAAATAGAGGAAGAGTTGCTGTAGCGCGGGGGGTATTGTGGGGTGGGTGCATAACACTAGTAGGAAGTAGATAATTAAGGAAACTGTAACCCTTGCCTCTCCCTGCCCCCAAAATGGAAGACATATGGATCTTTATATATTTCGTTCATACCACCGTACGCACAAACATTTACACACCACGTAGTCCACTTATATTTATCTTTTAGCTATTATGGCATCATTATTTTGCATTCTGGTCACACCAATGTGCGCCGTGATTATTGATGAAGTGACACTACAAAATTGTCTTGGTACTCAATTTGCTGCTTCGCTGTTCATATTTTTGAGTCTCGAATGGGTATGGGGATATTTTCCATCCTGAAATACTTCAAAAGCTAATCGCCAGATGGCTAAAATAGTCAATTCCAAGGCCATTTTCATACTTTTCTTTTTTGTTTTTCTCCCATAGTCTTTAATCCCAATCCCTCTTTCCCCCCACTAGTAAATACCAATTTTCGTTTCTAAACATTCTAATTCCGGGTTTTATTCAATGTTTGTGCCATGACTTACCAGCATGTTCTGGTTCGTTTCTTGTCCTTTCTTACCTAGTTCTCTTCTGGAGAGATGTCGAGACTGCACTCTCTTCTCTTCTGCAAATGACTCTGCCTGGTGGAGGTCTAATATTCAGGTACATCAATATCGGCGCGATGATTTCTCCACAAACCGGTGGCAATCGCTTAGTACTCTCTAATATTACGTACACCTGTTCAAGCTTGTCCCTGGAATTAATGGCGTACTTCACACTCTCATCTATAACAGGAACACGCTGCGAGACGTTTATAAAGTTTTATAAAACTTATTAGCTTGTCCCGGCATCAGCAAGGGTTGCACCCTGTTGAGTGCCTAACTTGGTACCTGGATGGGAGGTACGCCCTACCATACCCAGTAGGTCAAGCAGTTTCAAACTAGATTGAGACTGCCTGGGATTTAACCCTTCTAGTCATTTCTATTTTCCCTTTTCTCGCAACTTTCTTTACAGCATTTGCCAGCGACGAATTTTGCGGGCTAGTCGTTGACCAGCTTTGGTTCTTGATTGCCAGACCGGGTAGGGAGAGGTGAGTTCACCGCTCCTTCTTGGCTTCGGTTGTGGGTGTTGGTTCTTAACATATTTCCTCTGTGCCATTCCCATTACTCTTTCTACTCCCCACTATTTCTTTTTTACCATTATTTTTACCTCCAAGCCCCGGGGCGCACGCCGCAACGCCCGTGGCTACAGGGGCGAAGAAATTGGCTGCCAGTGGTGCCAGCACATTTCACGCTCGCTCTGTTCTGACACACGGGGAGGGCGTTTAGCACCCCCACTAAAGAAAGAGGGCTCATGCCCGAGGGTGAAATATTTTTGAAAAATGACCAGACAAAAATAAATTAAAAGTTGGTTCTAGGACTTTGGATACCATGGATCACGGTGAAGGGGTTTCCTCTCCAACCGACTCCTGTGGTAAAGGGACTCTTCCTTCCCTCCATGCCGCCCCTATCTCGGGGGGGGGGCACTCCCCAAAATAAACCGAAAAGCACAAGGCTCC
The DNA here is from genome assembly GCA_963969495.1 of Ceratothoa steindachneri. Classification (NCBI taxonomy): domain Eukaryota; kingdom Metazoa; phylum Arthropoda; class Malacostraca; order Isopoda; family Cymothoidae; genus Ceratothoa; species Ceratothoa steindachneri. The sequence goes on along the minus strand of OZ018321.1, from coordinate 158,380,396 downwards.
AAGGCTCCACTTGGGAGACTGGAACCATCTTGTATCCCCTAAGGGGGACGCGATGACAAACCCCTTTGAATCCTGCTTCCCTTTTTTGACCAAAGAGTGGTCTCCTACCTGGGAGTGGGTGACCCGGTTCCGTGTTCAACGGTGCTGGTATTCCAATATCAAGTCAGTGGCGAATCCAGAATAAAAATTTAGGGTTGGGGTCTAACCTAAATTCCTTCCTCTCAAGAGTCTGAGAAACGGACAGTGAACATTAATAATAGTTATGAATTGTAGTTTTTGGACGTTAACTAAGGAATAATAATCAATTTACTACTTATTTTTGAGATTTACCTTTATTTTAGAGATGTGTCATATAAGCTACATTCGATCGCAGTGGTTAAAAAAACTGCTTATATATATATATATATATATGAAGAGAGCAGAGGGGTTGCGCGTTGCCCGGAGTATACGTATTTTTAGGATAAATAAGCAGGCTAAATTTAGGAAGTTCATTATTATATTATAACTTCCTGGTACCGACGTTTCAGGTAGGAACCCATTCTCAAGGATATAAGATTATAAATATATACAAACAAAATTTATTTAGATAAGTTATCAGATATTTATTGTGAGGAAACCCCACGTGGAATCTCTTGAGCAGATAGACTGAGGGTATTAAATATGTTCTCGTTCGAAACGAGGTGTGTGAGAGGGGATATGATTGAGCAAATTAAAAAATTTTCTTGGATAGATAAATTGGATGTTAGCAAGTTTTTTGAGTTAGATGATGGAAATCGGACTAGAGGTCACCACTTGAAAAGCAAGGGTGTAGGTTGGATTTAAGAAAATATTTTTTCATCAATAGAGTGGTAGACTTCTGGAACAAATTGCCTCGGAGGGTAGTAGGTAGTCCAAATCTAAATGTATTTAAGAGTAGGTTGGATGAGTTTATGGGGAGGGAAGGTTGTGATGGTTCCTAAGTTTTGTATATATTAATATTGTTTGTATATATCTATAGTTGCATGATTTAGTTCTTGACAAGCCTTGATTGGTGATAACCTTGTTTCTGGACGCAATCCTCTGGATGTAGTTTTCTTGGGAGTTTATGTGCCTTAAAAAAAGAGGCCGTTTGACTCGGATGACCTATGATGGGCCCTTGTGGCTTTTTTCATCTGTTATATTATATTGTGGTGGACTTTGATTTTGTCTTCCCCTGGCGATGGTGCTTTTTGTGGGTGGGTTTTGACGGGTGCGGATGACCTTTGATAGGCCCTTGTGGCTTTTGTCATCCGTGAAATTCTGTTATGCTATGTTATGGAACCTCCACGCGCTGCAGAAGGCATGGTTAGGCCTAAATTAATAAGCCTACCCCCCCTCCTTCCACAACCGGTAGCCTTGAACCGCGTCCCCCACGATTCACCTTTACGCGGACTAGAATAGCCTCTGCAAGAAGATTCGAGGTCATTCGAGAGTAGAGCTGTTTCCCGCTAATCCCCCTGGGGGAGAGCCTTGGACATAAATAGTGTTCGACTCCCATGGGGAGACACAGAGTTGAGAAGTCTCGCCCAGACCCCAGAAGATTCCACATGGTTCCAAGTCAAGTGCTAGCAACAAAGCAAAGGGACAGCTGGACTATATTGTGTATTTGGAATTAGCCCCAGCCAGGAGGTAATTCCACTGAACGATCGCCCCCGAGTGATTTTCCCGACTTCTCTCATCAACTGTCGAAGCCTTCCTCATTTCAAGTAGCCGAAATACTCTTCCCTAGACCGGAAGTTACCCCCCCCCCTTTGTTTGTGGAGAACCGTCATCACTCCAACCTCCCGCTCAGAAGTTCCGAACGGCTTCACCTCACGTTCAGAAGACATCCGTAAGCCAAGCCCTCTTTCCCCTTCAGTAACCCAATTGAGTTAACCCCCCCCCCATTTGAATAGTCTCGTCCTGGAATACCTTAAGTTCTAACTTCATAGCCTGATTTATAACTACAATTCCCCCTTTCATTTACTGATGTGATTGTGCCCGTTAATTCTCTGATGTAATTTTACCCATCAATTCTCTCATTATTTTTGTGTAAATAAAATTATATTTTTGTACATACGTCTTTAAATAACTTTGAGCTTTGCCATTGTCCATAATTTACCTGACCTCGTTGCACTCTCTCGCTACTCAGCCCGTTTCAACTCGTGGTTTTCCGTCCCTTTTGTCGGTTCTCTTTCAAGTTATTGGTCTCTCCCTCATAGATATAATATGGTATTGATATAATGTAATGTCATACCACGGCATTTATAAATTAATTATATGGGAAATGGGAAGCAGCAGAGGTGGTAATATTGAAATTATAAAAATGCAGGGCTTTTAACTATTAGGGAATAGGAAATATGTTTTTGTTTTTAAATAAAACTGAGATTAATTAGTTTCGGGTGTCTTCATTGTAAAAAGGGGGAGATAATAGAAATACTTGAAAGATAGGGGTTGTTTTAGGGGGAGTGGATTTGGCGTGTGTAATTCGTGGGTGATTATAGTTGTATAAAAGTGGAAATGAGCTTGTGTCAGAGTTTAAAGTGGGGTTTTTAAATCCAATATAAAGAGATTCCAGTGTACGTAGTTGGTTTTCGTTGTTGCTGTGTCTTTAATTAAAAAAATATTTAAGCTTGGTTTATGGTGTGGATGTCTGTTTTCGTAGTGTATCCGGATAGGGAAGAACTCGGGAGTAGTGAGTGGGGCTCTAGTTCTATGCCTGATGCTTAAATGTGCGCATATATAATGACTTTATAAATATCTTATAACTTATCTAAATAATTCTTATGTTTGTAAACATCGGCACCAAGAAGTTATAATATAATAATGAACTTCCTAAATTTAGCCTGCTTATTTATCCTAAATATATATATATATATATATATATATATATATATATATATATATATATGAGGAATTTAACCACCCTTCCTGAATACATATTTATTCCAGAACAATTTCGATGTATCACACACCCTTGTCAACTGGCAACTGAGTAGAAAATTTCAGAGAACTCCATATACACCTCTGACCTGCTAGACAAAGATCATGACACTATTTTGTCATTAAATGGTAAATGTATAACATTGTCATTTAATGACAAACTCAATATTCAACAACACTTAGAGTCTCACATCTATCCAGTTGTTTCCTTATAGGTCTGACAAATCCACGAGGCCCCGTTGTTTTCCCATCCAAATTGTTGATGAGATGGCGCAATGGGAGCTCATTTGCATGGACCTGGCAAATAAACCAATGCAGTGGTCTATTAAGTTTTTCTTCTAACATTCTGATCACACCTCCTTTTGTTCCTGTAATCACTGCGGTTCCATCGTATCCCACAGCAAAGAGTTCATCAGTTGCGATGTTATTTGCTTCTAGATACGAGAATATTGCGCCGCATATAGCTTCTGCAGAACCTGTCTTCATTGTCAGGTGTCCAAGGTATTCTGAACCAGGTTCTTCTATCATAGAGATGTGCTCTTCTATTATCTTCTTCCTTGCGATGAGTTTGCTCCATCGTTTCAACAACAAATGTGCTATATTTTCTACCATCAAAATAAATAGAATATAATGGCTTATCCAATCTAATTTATTGCTGTAGTGTATTACGCTCTTTGACACTCTCTCTTCTAACTTTTGACCTTTCAACTACTACAGAAGTTTCTTTGCCTTCAATTGACGATAAGTCCTTAAGGATTGAACTTGTTATTAAAGCAGCAGCTCGATCAGACACACCAGTGCGGTTACATGCCAACGCAAATTCTGACAATTTTATTCATTTAGATGCGAGTCTTGGATGCAATTTTTTTGTTTACTTCTTTGCGTTTCAGGGATGAAGGAAGCTCATAGTCGCTACCTTCGTCAGCAGAATATGTTTCTGTGCTGGATGAAGGAAGAATCACTTCGATATTATCTGTGGAAGTAGATGGTTGATTTAAGAGACAATACTCACGATTCTTTCTAACTGCACTCTAAATATTATTCTTTGATTGACGCGTTCTAGGTTTAAATGCCATAATTAAATATTGTTTAAATTTTTTTTCTTATAAATTATTTAGCTCTGAAATATGATAAAACGTGTATAAATATTTATTGTACAATATATATAACTGTTCTTAAATACAAATAGAAGAATGTCATCAAAGCAATATACACTAAATAGAGCCACACACACACACATCCATTCTCAACGAGATCTTCCGCGCTACTGAAACATAATTGTCACGTACGCCGCTATAATATGTCATTGAAGAACCTCTAAATATAAATCGATTACTTTCAAATTTCGTTTATTTGTTCTTTAAAATACAATAATTATTTGTTTGGAGGTATCAAGACAAAATTCGAATTAAATTTTCAGATATAATCCGCGAAAGTCAAAATTTAGTTGAAAATCACATTATTTTTAATTTTCAATAGCGTTGAGGAACCTTTAAAAAATGTTATATAAAAAAATACTTTTAGTAGGTTTAAGTCGACAGATAGACCCATAAAAAAATCGTGGTGGGAAAATAAATTTCAGATAAAATGTTTTTCGCTCCACCCTAGTGACCAGGTCTTGGGCAACAAAAGGTTTCGCCTCGCTGGTTAGTGCTAAAACACATTACTATCACTCCGTCTGCACCTTAAATTCCAAGGAGAAACGGCCTTTGGTGCCCAGGAGATGGCCAGCGAATATCATCTGATCTATATGTTTATTTCATTATCCCGTTGAGGGAACTGGTCCACGATTGAAAATGGATGGTTGGGCCAATTAAATAACAGGGCCACCTTGGTTCAGTCGAAACTGGACTTAGACTACGCAATGTTCAACACATCTTACTAGACCCTCCGTTGCTTTTACCTACTTCTGAACCGGGATCTTAGTTTGGATTCGGAGGCTTTCCCTCTTTTTCTAGTGTCCAACCTTCACGTAGTGTACTCTCCTTACCCTCTCAGATGATATACCTTCCTGCCCGCGAAGATATCCCCTACACCCAAAACACTGGCACCTCTCAAGTACAGTGGTTCTTTCCTCTCTTCTCTCCCCTCCCATTCACTTTACCTCTCCCCCATCTTTTGGATGTTTTTCTTTGGGCACCCCTCTCTGGCAAGAATCTGCCGGCTAGGGTTCTCCGGTAAGAGTTACGCGTTTGTTCATTCTCAGGGTACTCCATCTTCACCGATGGCCTCCTTTCCTTCCAGAGGTCGTCTGCTAGCGTTTTAACAGTGACATTTACTAGGCACTTCTTTTCCTTTCGCCTACTCTCCCGGCGTTCTTCATACTCGAGAGAGGTAATCATTGGCAAAAGTTTTGAGTCTAATATAATTTCTTTTCATTCATTTTTTAAAAATTTTGTGGTGGAACAAGTGTGGGGGGGAACCAAGTAAACAGTCGTATGAAAAATTGAAACGGTTCACACAAAATCTTGGGGGAACGTTTATCATTTTTCCGCTTGACTTTGCCTCCTTTTGCAAATACAATGTACGAGAGAAATAATCATGACACGAAATGATGATGTTCAAAGTTTTTAAAAATAGATAGTGGTAGAGATAGTTTGGAGAAAACACATCGTTGTTATTTTGCGCTGGTGATTGGGGCATCTCTTGCATTTTTGTTTTCTTTGTTCTTCTCTTCTCACTCTTTTGTATCTTTATGCTTTAACAATCCTTGCTTGTTGATAAACTCTTTTTAGATATATTTTATTATTTATTTATATTATTTCTCTTATATATATATATATATATATATATATATATATATATATATATATATATATATATATATATATATATATATATATATATATATATATATATATTTGTGCGTGTATACTTCTCTACATTAATTATATACTATCGTGCTAATTCATGCATACACAATCTGTTTACTTTTAATTCCATAATACATTCAAACCTACCTTTACATATATGTTTTATTTACATTATATAAACATATTTTAAACAATTATACATTTTTAAGGCGTTCAAGCCTCTATATTATAGTTGTAGTGAAATTAATTACATTCTCAATTACCTCTTGAAAAATTGGCATCATAAGTAATTTATGGATTTCCGCAGTGTTTATGTGCAAACGGTTTGAGCGTTATTAACTTTTTAAATCTATCGTGGCGCTGATTAGACAATTATTGCAGTGCTTATGTCTAAAAACTGATTGATCAATTTGTTAACGCTAAGGTCTGTTATTCCAAAAATGAACATAAGTATAACGATTAAATGTATCTCGATCCTGATTGGTTGAATTTTGTAGTATTATGAATAGATGAAATGACTATTTATATAGGTGTAATTTTGTGGAAAAGATTTGACGGGAAAGAAGAATTTTCACATTTCACCTAACTCTGAAAACATTTTTCGGTGATAAAGCAAAGAGGCTTTTTTTACGTGAATTTATTCACGTTTCCTTACGGGGAAGAAAAGAGAATTTACTTATTAAAAGAGAGTACTACGAGCCCAAGAATGTCGGGCTAATTCGACCAAGCATTCTCCCCCCATCCTGCCGGGGCTGGGGAGCTGAAGTGAACTGAACTGCATTCCATTTTGCCACGTTCCAACTATGCCGTTCGTGTGAAAGGCATAATTGGGGGCGCCCAGGAAAGCAGGTTTGTGGACTAGCCCACTGCAGAACTCGGCGTCAGTGGTTGCCCGGTTAAGAGGCGATGCTGAAAGCTTCGGGGAAGAGTTCGCTCTAATCTCTGAGGGTAGTTTCCGGCCAAGACCACAGGGGGACATGCAACCATCCCTGTGTAAGTTGGAAGCAGCATCGATAACCAAACCCCGGACGGGGCGGCACCACTCGGGTGGTGGTAGTTGATTCAATCACCACCCATCATTAAGTCCGTCACAACCAACCGTCTGAGGGGCCTCCCCGGGTTCACCCACGTTCATTCATCCATTCATCCAGCAGTTCATGTTCACGGAGGCTCGCTTGCGACGGTGGGTGGGGGGAGGGATGCCCCCCCCCCCTCTAAAAAAGTAAATCTCTTTTAAAATATTGAAGAATTGTTTATTCTGGATAAACAACCCATACTAAATAGTTGGTAAACGCACTAAGAACCAGAAGCAGGAGCTACCCCACAGTGGTTCATCGCCCCTTGGGGCCAGTGCAATGGCACAGAACCAACTCCCCCGGGTGCCTCTGCGCACCATGAGCGGCCATAATAGACCCGCCAGAGAGACGGTCTTTGAAGCCGTCTACGGTAAACTAAAGATTGCCATGGTGAGACTCCTGGAAGTCCCCGTGGGCTATGTTGCCGTATGTGAGACGGAAAAAGACATTGAGGCATTAACCAAGGAAGAAGCCATTGAGGTTCTCCGGGAGCTTGGCCTAACACCTGCTATCCCCCCGCAGATCCAATCACACAGGAGTGTGATATGTAGAAAATTAGATCCGTGGATCGGAGAACACTCAAAAGAGGAAATTAAGGAAGAAATCCTCAAAAACCACGCTTGGGCAAAAGTAACTGATATAATCAAATTTAGAAATAAAAGAGACAATTCGGATTACTCCCATGTATTTAAAATCATTTTTGGGGAAACTTCCATGGCAAGGAAGGCAAAGGAGTCTGGGCTCCTGCTTTTCAATGCCAAAGTCAGCGGGGAGCAGATAGAGAGGGAGGAATTTCACTCTGTTCAATTCTGCTTCCGCTGCTATAAAATGGAGGCACATACGACCAAGGAATGTAAAGCACCCGAGGAGCTATGCTCTAGATGCAGCGAACCAGGACATCACTGGAAGAGCTGCCAGAGCCCCAGAGAGAGGTGTATTAACTGCGGACAAGGGCATCGGACGATGGCTATGGCCTGTCCGAAAAAAAAAGAAATTATACGAAACAAACAGAAAATTTCTCAAGAAGCGGAGACTAGGAAAGCGCACACCTCGTACGCCCAAGTCGCCAAATCTGCCCAATCTGCTGGAAATGTTAACAAGACCTACTTAAAGCTCCAAAATGAAGACTCCACTAAAATTCTAACGTGTATCTTATACGCACACGTTAGAAACCTGACCCAACCTGGTTGCTTCGCTAAGGAATTAAATCAAATGCTGGCGAAGAATGGCCTGAACCAAATGTGGTTCCCGGACGACCCCCCTTCAGGGGACGTTCTCCAACTGCAGATGGTAACCAAGGAGGCTCAACCAGCTAACGTCAAGGAGAACAAGCCACAGGAAAAACCCAAAAGACCAGACCCAAGAATTGAAACGAAGAAAGAACGAGAAGCAGCGGTCAGATCTAAGATCGTAAACAGGACGGTTAAGGAGAGCTCCGATGAATCTGAATCTACGGAGTCCTCAGACAGTGATGCAGATTCGTGCATCAAAAAGGCAAAAAAGGAAAAGAGAACAACGAAAAAGGCACTAGACGCGGATGAGATAAATCTGAGGATTTATGCATCCGAACAACTCCCCTTCCCAAAGGACAACGATACCAACAGGATACTAGTTGGTATCAAAAAGAAGTACTACAAGTGGGATTACGATGCCCAGTGTGACGAAGAGGTAGTCGAAGAGGCCCTCAATAGTCATAACATCACCCTCTATAGGGACACACTGGAAGAACTGCCCACGTCAGAATATAAAAAGAAGAGGAACGGGAGAAAACGTCCTTTCACCAAGAAACACTAGAAGCCAGAAAAGAGAATGGAAAACCCGAACAACAGGTTGAAAATAGTAACACTCAATGTCAATGGATGGGAGAGAAAAGCAACGGCGTATGGAAACATATTCCGTGTGTTAGACCCCGACATCATATTGATTTCAGAGCACGGTATCGACACAACATCGTACCAAATAAAGATACCGGGCTATAGAGTGATTGCTAAAAACCATTCTCAGGAGAGGTTTGACGGCGCCGCGATTGCAATCAAAAAGAATCTCTCGTTCAGGCATCTTCCAGAACTGGACGAGTCATTCGTGGCGATTGAGATGCCCACATTAGTGGGCAACCTCGTGATCGCGTCGGCGTATCAACCCCCTCGCAGAGCGTACCTGCCCCTCAATAACTTTTACACCTTGTTTGGCCACGGCAGGATGGTGTTTCTTGGGGGAGACCTCAACGCCAGATGCCGAACGGCTGGCTATGGTAATACAAATAACAGAGGCCACAACTTGGAAATGATTATGCGACGTAAAAACATCCAGAGGATAGGACCGGAATTTCCGACCTATATTACCTCTTGGGCAGCAACCAAGCCAGACATAATCATGACAAGTGGTGGCTTCCCGTTCAATTACTATAGCGAGCCAGGACCAACAGTACCCAGCGACCATATAGCGATACTCACCACCATCTCACTCGCTCCGATCCAGATTCCGGTCCCTCTCCGCAAGAGCTACGCCTCGGCCGACTAGGAACGCTACGGAGAAATCCTAGGCGTTTACGAACCAGCCGACCTAAGTGAGGCCACATTAGAAGAGATCGACGGGGAACTGGAAAGGATAACAGCCCTCATCATTGAGGCTGACCACGAGTGTGTACCCCTGACAGGGTACAAAACTCTTCCACAACCTCGTTGGACCGAAGAGATGAAGGAGATCGCTAGGGAGCACAGGGAGTTGTACGAGGAAATAAGAAGAGCAGGTACAAATCGGGAGCGAAGCTCGCTGCTCCGTCGCCTACGCGACGAACTAAAACAGGCTATAAACCAACAACAGGCTGAAATCTGGAACAGCCTAATAGCCGGGTTGGACAGCGAGATGGCCCCTGACAAATTCTGGCGACTAGTAAAACAACTGAAAGGACTCCCAAGTAGAGGAAAGACCCGCATCAAGGAGGGCGATGACTACTTGGAGGATCCGGCGGTACTGGAGGATAGATTCCGCACGTTTTGGAAAGATATCTTCTCTATAACACCAGAGGACGATGCGGAATTTGACCAGGAGTTCGAGGACCATCTGATTGAGGAACTCAATCAGATCATACACCGAACGCACCCACAAGCCTACGTTGACGAAAGGAGGGAAATGGCGGACCATGGCCGACCAATAACAACGGTAGAGGTCATGGAAGTCTTAAAAACCTTCAAGCAAAAGGCACCAGGCTGGACGGGCATCACCAAGAACAATCTGGTGCATGCCCCTCGGCAGATCATTCAGGGAATCACAAACATCTTCAATGCTTCCCTGAATACGGGCTACTTCCCCGACGGGCTAAAAATGGCCAAAATCATTTTTATCCCTAAAGGGAACAAGCCCCCAGATCAACTGGTGGACTATAGGCCAATTTCCCTTCTAGAGTTTGTAGGTAAAATCTACGAAAAGCTTCTAGCCAACAGGCTACAAGATCAGCTGTCCGAGCTGGAAGCTCACAACCTCCAGCAGCACGGGTTTCGCAGGAGGAGGGGGACTGATACAGCCCTTGCCCTCCTCACCGAAAAGCTAGCCCGCTGCAAAGCTGAAGGGAGGTACGTAGATGTGGTGTTGCGCGACGTGCAGAAGGCCTTCGACAAGGTTTGGCTGAGAGGTCTACAATACAAGATCTTAGGCCTCCAGCTAAACCCGGTCCTGGAAAGGGTCCTCTGTGATTACATCATGGAAAGAACAGCCCGTATCTCTATCGAGGGCTACAGAGGACCCAAGTTTGAACTAGAGGCGGGAGTTCCACAAGGTAGTTGTCTGAGTCCGCTGTTGTACATTGTGTACACGTTGGACTTACCTGCTCCAGTTGGGGAGGATGTGATGTATCTGCAGTTTGCAGACGACATCACCCAGATCATCCCCGGTTCCTATAGGAACGCTGGAGTTCAAGCAAGGGAGACAGCTACCGAAATCGAAAACATTAATCGTTTCGAAAGAAAGTGGAAAATAAAAACAAACCGCCGCAAGTTCCAAATCCTCCCTATGAACCGCCGGAAACGTGACGATGTCATCGTCAGAGACGAACTTTACCCATACTCGAACGAGGGTAAAGTACTGGGTCTGCGTCTTACCTCAACGGGGTACAAGGCGCACATTAACAGCCGTGTCTCCCTAGCCAGAAGAGAACTTGGAAAACTTTATAGGTTCAAAGATCTCAGCTTAAAAAACATCAGCAAACTTTACAACCTTCTGGTTCGTCCAGTGCTGGTGTACCCCGCGGTGGTTATGCAGGCGGCCAGTTCTACCTCTCTCAAACACATGCAGAGAGTTCAGAACAGGGCTACCCTGCTTATAACCGGCGCGAGGAGGCTGGACCATATTCGGCAGACGGAACTGCACGCAAGAGCAGGACTTGAGCCACTGAATATGGTCCTTCAAAGGCTAGGGAGAAAGACCTAGGAAAGGGTAGAAAACGAGATTCTCCCGCAAATAGATGCGGGCCTCGAGATACCGCAGCATGCTATTGGACGGGCTACGAGGAGAGCACTATTCCCCAGTGGAAGAACGTGCTCCCGTGAAAACCAAATAGCCCTGTTCAGATAGCTAGCAAACCTTCGTTCAGGACGCTAAAAAACAGTCCTCAAGACAACCGTTCCTTTAAGAAGTTTCAACAAAATACACACAAGAGCAATAACTCCAAATCGAGAGACAAAGTAAAAGAGGCGAAGTGCCCAACAAACCAAACTCGGAAAACCTAAATTGATCAAAAGAGGCGAAGTGCCCAACCCCCCCCCCCCCAAAAAAAAAAAAATAAGAAAGAACCCAAATAATAATAAATCCAAAATTAAACAAAAGAGGCGTAGTGCCCAATGATATCCCAAAACTAAAATTAATAAACAACAACAAAATTAACAAAAGAGGCGTAGTGCCCACACAACAAATAAGTAAAGGAAAACCGTAAAATGACAAACAAAAGAGGCGTAGTGCCCAAATAATAAATAAACAGAAAAAGCAAAACAAGAAGAAAAATGGGGAATAATTCCCCCATTGGCGATGTATAAAAATCACCAAAACAAGCAAATTAAGCAAATAATACATAGGCTACGAGTTAGCAAAACTATAATTGAAAGGCTTGAATGCCCTCTTCAAACCGACGGAGGAAAAAGTATATATAAAGAAGAAATATTTATGCAAATTTTATATATAAAGCAAGACAAATTAAAAAGGAAAAATGAAAAGTAGCTTAACGCTACAGGAAGGTCAGCTGACGCTGTTCCAACCAAACGGAGGAATACATGAAAACCGAAAAAGAGTAGAATGCCTGTGATGCCCTCTGCTCCAGGGCAAAACTACAATCTCCTTCAGCACTATCATCATCTACTACACCTTTCACCCCCTTCAACATCAAGTCAAGTCAAGTCAAGGAAAAGATTTTCGGGACTACCGGATGTAGACCCGAAAAAATGAACCAAACCCACTTAGTAAAGGGCATTAGGAATGGCGAGTACAAGTGGACCTTTGAGGGGCCGTGGTCCCCAAAGGAAATGGAAAGCCTCCTATGCAGCGGCACGATGTTTATCCCGGAGTCGTCACACAGTGAATTCGTCAACTTACAAAAAACATAAAGTGCGTTATGATGACCTCAGCAATAAACTAAAAAGTAAGTAATGACAAAAAGTGTAAAGCGCGCAAATAAATAAATAATAGAGCAAAAAAGTTTAAAGTGAAAATAATTAATCAAAGTAAATAATTAACTAAACGCGTTAAATAGATAAATAAGCAAATAGATAAATGTGACAGTTAATAAACAAACGAATAGAAAATAATATATTCAAGTGTCAAAACAATCCAAGCGAGTGAAAATATAGCGGAAAATGTAAGTAGGAAATTATAAAAATAAGAATATCAGTCAGTATAAAAATAAAGTGAAATAAAAGTAAACAATCGAATACAAATTAAAATATTCAAGTGTTAAAATAAATTAAATGAGTGAAAATATAGCGGAAAATGTAAATAGGAAATTATAAAATTAAGACTATCAGTCAATGTAAAAATAAAGTGAATTATAAGTAATAATTAAGTAGATTATAAAAAGCATAATATGTACTGTGTAAATTGTACAGAAGTACATGTCATAAAATAAAATTAAGTGAACCAATATTTTCAATTCAAATGATTATGTATAGAACGTAATAAATTCAAACAGTTAAATATAAACCAATAATAGACAGTTAATAAAATAATAATAATAAATTGTAAATAAGTTTCCAAAATTAATGTAAATATTAAAACCCAATTAGTGGGTAAAATTAGTGTATGTATTAAAACCCTATTAGAGGGTAAAACTTAAAATTGTAAAATAACAAAACCTGAGCTCCTGCGGTTATTTCTCCAGGAGAAACCTCTTTATGTATCTTTGCCTTCGACTAAATCTTTTCCCTCCTCAGCTAAATTTTTTATTTTTTCAACACTTTGTCTATATATTTTTTTGCATTGTATGAATTTATTTATTTAATGTAAAACTACTTGTGCTTTTTTTCCCAATAAATATATCTGAATATCTGAAAGGGGCCCATTTCGAATAGAAGTAGAGAGTAGTGCAGCGCAGTGTCCCGAGTCAACTGGTCCCGGCAGAGGAGGAAACGGTTTGGGTAAAGAATGCCAAAACACCTTTAACGGACAAATCTCACTTTCGTCAGTTGTGGAGTGAAGTCCTCCACCTCCCCGTGAAACAGGAGAGGCCCAGAAGGGAAAAGAGCAGCACTGCCCGCAGGGGGACATGGGTCCCCCAGCCCCCAGGACACCAAACGGATCCCCCTACGGTTAATAGCGGGGCACCAAAAGCCTGAAAGAGAAACCGTGTTCGAAACGGTATTTGGAAAAATTAATATCGAGCGAACCCGTCTCCCCGAGACACCAAAGGGGTGGGCAGCGGTTTGCTGGAAAAAAAAGAAGTGGAGGTCCTTGTTTGGCGTCTTCTGGACGCCAAAGAACTTTAAATGAAGGCCAAGATGGCCTCCTGGTAAGATTCCAGCTCAAGGATCGGGTTGCTTCAGGTGCCAAGCTTGCTCACGATTGGAAAGAAGCATGTGTGAATGTTTCAGCAGTCACCGTGAAACGTAGACCTTTCGAAAAATGTATCAAGTCGATAATGGTTACTAAGAAACCTCATGTCACCAAGAAGAACCTTAGGGATAGATCGGCTTCACTTTTGTAGGAAATATATAGAATGGGCTGTTTAAAACTGTGGAAAAGTGACATTCTCTGATTATGATACCTTAGACTTGTTTAGAGCTTTCGGAAGATCCCTTGTTAGGAAAAGAAAGGGTGAGCGCTTTCACTACTCCTGTGACATGCCCACGGCGAAGTCTCCGGACACTATCTGGTATCTATGTCTAGCCTTAAAAGCCCTAGACCCAGCAAGAGGGTGCTGATATACAAGGCAACTGGAGGATATACATGCCCTTCCGGACCTAGTGCCCCGGGAGTAAGGTAAGAGGTAGGTAAACACTTACCTTACTTCTTAGTGGACGGGCCTATCCCTATTTTCTCTTATTACCTATCCTAATCTAAAACTCCCAAGTTTTCATCTTGCTATTTAGAGATGCTCTGGTTTGGCTGGTTACACCTTCAGCCTTGTATTTGATTGAACCCAATCATGTGGCACATGTGGCAGAATATACTGCAAGAGGTGAAAGTACAAAGATTTTGGGAGTTATTAAGTGGGTAGTTTACTAGACTTCCGACTTTCTTACCGCTTCCAGTGCACATATAAGGTTACTACGGCGGCACTATTCTTCATAGGATAGGTACAAAAACAAATTCGTTCGAGGGGACAAATTCCATCCTAGCTCACAAATTAGGCAAAGAATGTGTAAATAATCATATTCTGGATGTTTCTGAACCAATGGTGACTTTATTATACGTCTAGTTCATTTGAAAGTCATAGTGTCCTTCTTCCATACGCGAATTTTTCATTTGTACTATACTATGCCATAAATAACAAAAAAAATGAGTTCAGAAGAACCACCGCCTCTAAGCGGCGCCTTATTTCACCTTGATTCGCAGGGGAAGGGGAAGCGAGGAGAAAAAGACACAATTCTGAATGGTGGCGGTCTTCGTCCCACACTACCTTTAATGGACAAAGTGGTCCCTCCTTAGAGCCGGGTTAAGGAGCTTCCTCTTTCTTTCTTCAAATAAGTCACCCACCTCACCCGCTGACTATCAATCAGAAAGCGACAACAATGGTATCCCTTTGCTTTCTCGGCAATTGCAAAGAAGGAAAGAATCACTGAGTAGGGTACCCGCTCTCAGCGGGCACGACAACGACCTCTCTCATCTCTCCTTTCATGGGTACGCATGTGGCTGAGTAAACCTGACCTTGTCAGGAAGTCCCTTACACATTCGTGGAGGTTGTGGACCGTATCTGGGATGATTAGGTGTCATTGGTGTCTTGCAGCTCGGGCTTAAACCCTTCTCCTTTGTCCTTCTGCTTCCAGGTGTTGTACCCCTTCCGTGATAGTACGCCGCCAAGTTGGTCTGTCCTCTACTAATTCTTCAAGGTGGGTTGGGTTTATGTTGCAGGCTTTTAGCGTTCTTTTTATATGGTCTTTATAGCATTTGTTCGGACGCCGGCACGACGGGCACCTTCCCTGAGTTCGCTATTAGGACTTGTTTTGGCAGTCGTTCGTCTGGCATCATTATCACGTGCTCCACCCACCTGAGTGTGCGTCTAGAGACAAGCGCTTCTATACTATCACAGTTGGTTCTACGCAATATTTCATTGTGTGGCATTTTATCTCTCCACGTTATTCGGGGGAAGTCTTTGGAGCTTACGAATGTGAAAAGCTTCCAGCATTCTTATGTCTTCTGTAAGGTGTCCAAGACACAGCCCCGTCTTCCAATCGCCTAAAATCTGCTGGAGCAAGATGAATCCGGTTCGCAATCTCCCCTTCAAGTGTGCCGTCCTTAGAAATGACGGTGCCAAGATAAGTAAAGTGCTCAACTTCATTGAGTCTTCCTTCTCCGATAGTGATAGGTTCTGGCGGCTCATGTTCTTGCTCTGTGTGATTTAGCATGACCTAGGTTTTTCTTACATTGACTCTTAGTAAAGCTCACTGGTAAGCCTCATTAAAAGCTTAAAGCTGGCTCTGTAGCTCTCTAGGGTGGTGAGAAAATGCGGCTGCGTCGTATGCGTACTGGAGTTCTTGGGTTATTTTGTAGACACCAGAGGAGGGACAAGAAAAAGAGACTCAATTTGGATTTTCCCCAATTCTTCGATCCGGGAATCGTGACCTTCTTGGGAGCTGGGCGCCGGATCCCTGCATCTTTTCGTTGGAGCTCGTTGCGCCTGTCACACAGACCTGTGGAACAGGGGTAGATTAGATGATCCTTAAAGGACACTATCCCTCCCCCTCCAACACACACGGACGAGAGGGCTCTCCACTTTCCAAGAGCGGCACAGATCGGGCAGGCAGTTCTTATACCAAGCGATAGCGATCTAGCTCGTCCCGGTCCAGTGACAGGTAACGTAGGCGAAGATTACCCAGACTGGTCATTCAACAATAAGGTGCCGAATAGTTTGGAGGACAACGATGTCTTAACAGTAAGGCGCAGGGAAGCTCTCCATTAAATGGTGGTGCGTCCCGCTAGTGCGCCAATTGGAAGACGAAAGAAAGCGACCTGAACCGGTCGTGACATTTGGGGTAGTTCCATGAGAACAGGCTCGTCGAAATTGCACGATTTTTTTTTATATAGAGCCCATCTGGCAACTGCCCACTTGGGCATAAGTCACCGGAAACACGACAGCCTAGAACTAGGCTACTTTAAAATAAAAATATGAAAACATAACAATAATAAAAATTGGAAAAACTTGACAATTAGGAAGCAATCTCCGGCAACGGCGGTAGGTCCCCCTCACCACGGTGCAGAAGCGTGCAACTACAAAGAAAACAATAACAAAAAAATAGAACCTTCTTAAATAAAGGAGAGAAGCCCGGCCTTCCCCCAAAAGTCAACAAGTCCACAAGTCGATGTGCACGAACTTGTCCCGAGTACAAGGGACAGGCGATAGCGACCCCGCCCATCCCGGTACCGGGACAGGTATCGTGCGCGAAGATCACCCAGACTGGGACATTCGACAAGAATGTGCCGAACAGTCTGGGGGACGACGCAGTCGTCGCAATAGGGCACTGGTGAGCGCTCCATCAGATAGCGATGCGTCACACGAGTGTGCCCGATTCGGAGACGACATAAATGGCACGAAACCATTTCGCCGTCTCCCACCTTCTTTTTCAGGCAACCCGGAGGGATGCCCTTATTCATCTCATGTCATGTAGACAGTATGATGAAGAGATAAACGTTGGTAAGGTCGCCAAGGCCTCTCTAACTTTTTGATGCCTTCATCAGTGCACTCATTCCCCGCAAATCGCACATGTATATGAACCAAAAGAAGATAATATCGATATCCACCCCGCTCGTGGCAGCCGTAACTTCAAAAATACCGCGAACCAGGGTGTGTATAAATTTCAATGTAACGAGAGCATTCATGCCGCTTTCTGAGTCGCTAAAGATCAAAATCCAGTCTCCGAACCGGGTACGATACTTTATTTCCCGTACTGAACGGTGTATTACAACCAGCTCTTCCATGAAGACAGAAATGGCTCCTGGCAGACCCCCGCTGACTTCAAACACAGGGAATATGGCATGGATGCCGACCCACTCATGCCTGGTACTTAGATTTTTTGATTGATTGGTTTTAAGTGCCGCAACTACTAGGTTATTGCCATCAGCTAAACCTTTTTATGTACCTTGTGCATCTTTTTATGGACGATGAAGATTTATAATTATGATTCAATAATTGTTTAAAAGAATATTAAAAATAAAATAAATTATAAATTTAAAACAATGAGTCTTTAGAGATGTAGTGCAGAGCTATGGATGAATGAGGGGGAGTGGATGAGTAATGATTTATGAATGGATTCACTTACCTGGTTCACTTACCTGGTAAGGCCTCCCGATCCGGTGTCCAACCAGTCAGCTACGGTACGAGGGGCAGGCAATAAGTTTTGCGAATCGGTAGGGCAAAACAGAGAAAGGGGGATGGCTGTTTGTGGGGGGGTAAGACAAGTTATGACAAGTAAAGACCTGCAGCCGCGCGCTCCTGCCTCGTCTATTTAAGAAGCAGTAGCTCATCGCAGATCGTCAGTCACAAATTTTTCAACAATGGAGAAGGTGGAGCACCGCGCAGTGATCAAATTTTTGACCGAGGAAGGCAAGAATGCAAAAGAGATCCATGAACGCATGGTTGCAGTGTACACCGACACTGCCCTGTCCTATGCAACCATTGCTCGCTGGAATTGAGAGTTCCGCGATGGTCGTGATTCGCTTGAAGATGACCCCCGTCTAGAACGCCCGTCAGACGTGACCAACGAGGACAATGTGGCCCGTGTGGAGAGGACGATCCTCGAAAATCGACGGGTGAAGGTCAAGGAAATCAAACCAGAACTTGGAATATCACATGAAAGTGTTATCAACATGATCCACGACAATTAGGCTATGACTGAAGTCTCTGCCCGTTGGGTCCCTAGAAACCTCACGCCCCATGATCAACTTCAAGGTCGTCAAAGTCAACAAGGCCAGAGTTGCACAAGCTGCCCTGCGCGAGTGCGGATTCGAGGAGCTCAACCATCCCCCCTAAAGTCCAGATCTGGCCCCTGGTGACTACTTTTTATTCTGCTTACTCAAGGCTGCACTGCGTGGCCGCCGGTTTGGGGACGATGAAGATGTCCAGCTCGCCGTCCAGGAGTGGATTGAACAGCAGTTGGAAGATTTCTGGTTGTCGGGAATTCGAAGCCTCAGGGACAAGTGGCGCAATTGCATTGAAGTCGAGGGTAGTTATATTGAAAATAATAAAACACTTTTCCTCATATCTCGTTTCCTTATATCCGAATTGCAAAACTTATTGACCGCCCCTCATAAGGAGGACCCAAAATATCCAGTCAGATGTGCAGGAAGTAGAGCATGGATAAAAAGGAGTAATAATGACTGATTGATTGTATCTGTCTGTGAGAATAGCTATTAGGAGGGCTATTTAACATGGAGTAAATCATAAAGGTGGTGTGCAGACTAATGGATGGGATGGAGGTGTGGCTTAGTCTACATAGTCAAAAAGTCTAACTCTGATGGTAGTGTAAAGGGAGTGTTTGAAAGCATTTAGGGTTCGAGCTTCTACTACCTGAGAGGGAAGGGAGTTCCACAGAGGAGCTACTCTGCCCGAAAAGAACTTTCTGTGGTCCTCCATGTAGGCATGCTGGATCTGAATTTTGTATCTGTGGCCACTGGTGGTTGAGTTGGTGGGCAAAACGAAAAGTTCTTCAGGCTCAATGGAGCACAGATCGTGGAAGATTCGGTAGCAGTAGATCAGGTCGTGCCTCAGTAGCCACCCTTTTGTGGAAAATAGATCAAGTTGTTGGAGTCTTTCGGAGTAGGAATTGGCAAACTGCTCGTAGACCTGTTTAGTACACCAGCGTTGTACTTTCTCGAGGAGTCGGAGGTCAGATATATAGTTAGTATTCCAGACTGGGAAAGCAAAGTCGATAATGGGGCGGATGTTGCTTAGTAATAGTGCTGTCATGAACTGGGTCGTGCGACAGACTGTGAATTTCAAAAGGTTTGTCGCAACGCCTCCAGCCTTGGATACTGTCAGTCTAGTGTGATGGTGGAATTTTAGGTCTGTGTCGACTGTTAATCCTAGCTCCTTGTGCGACGAAGCGCGCTTGACAGGCCTTCCATCCAAGAAGTGGAGATGGTCTGTGGTTTGGTGGGAACGAGAGAACCTAAGGTGGACACACTTGTCTGGTGCAAACCTCAGGCCCCAAGACTGGGAGGTATTGGCGAGAATGTTGATGTTGTGTTGGAGGATTTCTGATGGGGCTTGGTTGTCGGAGGAGGCGAAGTGAAGATATAACTTGAGGTCATCAGCGAACATCTTGAACTCGCAGGTAAGCTGAGAGCCGATGTGGTTGATGAAGACAAGAAAGAGAAAAGAGCCAAGGACTGAACCTTGGGGAACGCCGCTAAGAACAGACTTTGCCTCGCTTTTGTGACCACTGATAGTAACTATCATGGATCGATTGAGTAAGAAGCTTTCAATCCAGCGGAGCAGGTTCTCCTAGATACGCAAGTCTCTCAGTTTGTCGATGAGGGCCACATGGTGGACTCTGTCAAAGGCTTTAACAAAATCAAATAGAATAAGCTTGACAGTGTGGGCTTGGTCTTACCAGTAGGTGATGTCATTGTATGTGAGGAGTAGCTGGTCTGTGACTGATCTTATGGTGCGAAATCCATGCTGGTTGTCGTCGAGGACTGTGTGGTCATCCAGCAATCAAAGCATGGCCTTGGTTATGAGGCGTTTCATGGACTTGCAAGGGATAGGGCTGAGGCTTATAGGGCGGTAGTTTAGAGGGTTGGCTCTGGATCCTTTCTTGAAGATCGGTATAACATGGGATGTTTTCCAAGCAAGGCGGAGGGAGCCAGTGTTCATGGAGTGGTTTCTTTGAGTAGGCGGGGGTGGATACTATCAGGGCCCATGGCTGAGTTGGGTTTGAGGGTTTTGAGCAGTTGCTCAATTGCCTGACCTCGAAAGTGGATGTTTGAGATGGTGGCAGGGCAGTGTTAATGGGAGTAAGGATTGTCGAGATCCTCACCGGTAAAAGCCGAGGAAAAAGCATCAGCAAATACATCAGCCATAATTGCAGGGTTGTCAGTCAGAATCCTATCCTTCATGAGGGGGCCCACCTTTGGTCGGTCAGTCTTCTTGTGCCGGATGTAGGAGTGGAACAGCTTGGGTCTAGTGGGCCGGCGGTCAATCAGGTTCTGTTTGTAGTTTGCCTGGGCAGTAGTGGTGGATGTTCGGAGGCGTTCGTTGAGCAGGTTGAATAAGAATAGCTGTTGAAGAGCTATGTGGGAATATTGTCCGCGGAGACGACGTAGATCCTTATATCTGGCCCATGTTTTGGAGCGTTGCCTCGACAGGCCCTTTGAAATGTGCTTATGCCATGGGGGGAGGAGGGTTGTTGAGTCCTGAGTGGAACATGGAGATTAGCCAAGTTTTGTAGTAGCTGGGTTATAAAGTTGTTTGTCTCATTGAGAGTAAGGTGGGCAAGTTCAAAGTCCCAGTCATAATTGCGCAGGGCTTCCCTTATGCGGTTGTATTTGCCTCTCTTCCAATTGAGAGCAAGGTAGTTGTCTAGGCTGTTGTCTGGTAGGTTGCCCTGAAATAAGTATGAAAATTTGACGAGGACATGCTCGCAGTGGGGAAAGGGAGGTAGGGTGGACGCATTGATTATTCTGTCATCCTCAGAGGACAGGACCAGATCCAAGGTACTACTAAAGCGAGTGAATGTTGGCTCGTAGACCCACTAGTGAAAGCCCAGTGAGGTGAACAGGTCGAGGAAAAGCGAGTCGGTGGCATTGGAGTAGCTATCGGCCAAGTTGGACCATTTGATTGAGGGGAGGTTGAGAGCGCCAATTATGATAAGTTCCTTGCCAGGGCTGAAGTCAAGAATGAATTAAATGAGAGCAAGGTTCTCATCCCGGGTGTAAGAGGGGGGTTGATAGATAGTCATTATATATATGTTGTAATCGGGCAGATGGAGAGTTAGAGTATTGGGGTGGGGACCTTGGTTAGTGCATTCACATGCTTTGATTGAATCCTTGATATAGATGCCTACGCAGTGCTTGGGGGTTGGAGAGAGAAAGTCATTTCTAAAGAAAGTGTAGTTCCTTAAGTTGATTGCACAATTCTTTATCTGGGATGGTAGCCAAGTCTCAGTAATTCCTAGTGGATCTAGATCTTTCTCAATGCACACTTTATTTACAAAGTATAACTTGTTACTTAGGCAATTTACATTTTTGACTGCTATGTTTAATAGAACAGAGCTGGAGCATGAGGGAGATGAGGCTAGTTTTTTCGAGGGACAGCTAGGATGGCAGAAATTAGTGATTCAGGTGGTTACTGGTGACCTTGTGCTGGCGAGAGTAGGGATGGGGGGTCGTTCGCACAGTTATGGATCTCAGGGTGCATTAGACTAGGGGAATTTCCAGAAAAGGCTTGAGATAGAGGGGTGGCGGTTGTGGCGGCAGGAACATGAGAGGTTAGTGAGCTGGGAGAGTTTGGCTTTGCTGGATTTGTGGTTGAATTTGCACTGGGGGAAGGAGGAGGCCTGAGGCTGTGAGTGATTGCTGGGGTTGGAAAACCGTTAGGCTGTGTGAGGTAGAGGGAGGTGGTTGTCAAGTTATTGTAGCACGGGCCTTGCGTTCCTCTCTCTGTCTGCGGGTTAAGTCCCTGCTAATGTATACAAAGTCATAGTGGGAATCCTTGAGGCATCTGGTTCGAGAGAGCAGGTCACGTTTGGCTAGGGAGATGTGTGTGATATGGTGGGGTTGGGTGGGTGAATGAGACTGAACAGATGAATTATGCCTGATGAAGTTGATTTATATTTATAGAATAAGAATATTGATTTGATGAATGCGTGAGGAAGATGGGGATGAATGGGTGTTAGATGATCAATAAATGGATGAAAGCTAAAATATATGGAATATATTTTAGAATTTATTTAACAGTATTCATATTGTTTTAAAATAATATATATATTTTAGATAAAGAATTTTTTAATTATATATGTTCGATGAGGCCAGCCTCTTTCAAAAATATGATCACATCCCGATTCACTCCACCAACCTGGCCAAGCATGGAGAGTAGGAAGTAGGCACCATCTGCCCTCTGGTACCTGACAAGATTGGCATTGCGGAGATCTCCCAGGCTGGGACATTCCACCATCACGTAGAATACCGTGAGAGGCACCAAACAATCATCACAATAATGGGGTCGACCCCTCTCAATAAGGTGCCTGTGAGGAATTTTGGTGTGGCCCACCCGGAGACGTGTAACGATCACCTGCAGGCTGTGTGGCAGATCACTGTACTTCCATCTCTCCACGCTTTGTCGAATCGATCTTAGTTTGTTTCCATCTAATGCGGTCGACTGGTATGGTATGGCGGATGGTAGGTCGGAGATCACATGCTGATATTGTGAGGCGGATTGTTGTCGGTATTGATGCGGATGTCTTAGCGAGGGCATCCGCCGCCTAATTGCCAGGGAGCCCCACGTGGGCAGGGACCTAGCAGAAGATGGAGCCACTCTAACATCAATAGAACCAGGGGGTGGTCAGGACTAAAACAATCTGTCGCCTGAAGGGCACTTAGAGAATTTGAATAAATTACAAGGACACATCAGTCTTCAGGAAAATAAGGTTGAGGGAAGTCAAGATTGCAGTAAGCTCTGCAGTTAATATAGAGGCAGCTCTAGGAAGAGTGCACCCTTTCCTAGATGAGGGAAAAATAACTCCAAAACTGACTCCTTCATCGATCTTGGAGCCATTTCTGTAGACTGATATAGATGCTTCATGCAAAGACTGATGGTCTTTAACCTGGGGGAGCTCAGCTTGTGGCGGGAGTGATCATTTTCTCCATGAAAGTCTCCTAAAAAAGGTAACCTCAGGTAGATCCCAGGGAACTAATCTGGGCTGTTCCTGTGGGCTTATTTGCACAGTCAGATCGGGAGAGGTGTCAAGCAACACCCGGAATCGTACACTAAATGCCTCAGTGTTGAATGCCTGCGGAGGTCTAAAGGAATTGCACCTCGATCCACTAGGAGGCTATGGATGGGGAACGACTTGAATCGCCCAGTTGCGAGGTGCACCACTTCTCTGTGGTGGATGGAATCTAGCGCCTTTACTCAAGCTTGGGTAGCGGAGGAGTACAGCTCGCAACTATATTCTAGTTTTGGCAATATTATTGCGTTGTGCAGCCTTAGCGTGATGTCGTAGTCTGCACCCTGGGATGAGCTTGGCAGTAACGGAGGTAATGGGATCAGGTTCGTCTGGTGTCAAAGACTAACCCCCCAAACCGAGCCTCATCCCTACACAAGATCCGCTTGTCATAAAGATACGGATCAGGGTCAGGATGTATTCTCCGGATCCTGCAGTAATGTACTGCGATGTTATTTTTCTGCGAGAAGCGGAAACTCCTAAGGAGAGCCCACTCACGGACTTTCTCTATGGTAAGCTGGACTCGTCTTTCGGCCGCTGACATCTGGGAGGCTGCAAATGATATTGACAGGTCGTCCACAGATGCTGATCACTCCATTTGGGAGCACATCCACTATGCTATTGATCGCAACAGCAAATATACTTACGTTCAAGACACTGCTTTGTGGAACTCCACCTTTGAGTTGATAGGGGGAGGAGAGGACTCGTCCAGCTCGAACCCAGACAATCTTATTAACCATGAAGGCCTTTAAGAAACACGGTAATCTCCCCCCTTAGACCGATTCTGTGAAGTGTTTAGAGAATGCCGTGTCTCCAGGCACTGTCATAAGCTTTCTCCAGGTAAAAGAAAAATGCAAAGTGGTGCTTTTGTGATCTAAATGCCCTGCAGATTGATCACTCCAGTGTCAGGAGAGCGTCTGCTGTGGAAGAAACTTGCGCAACCCAAACTGGCAGTTTGCGAAGAACTTTTCACGTTCTAGGATCACATAGGTCGGACATTGACCATCTTTTCAAGTACCTTGCACATGAACAACGTGAGTGAGATTGGACGGAAGTTAGTAGGTTGCGAGTGATCTTTTTCCAGCTTCGGGATCGGAATCACCACCACCAGTCTCCAGCTGCTCGGGAATGCTCCCACCCTTCATATTTGGTTATAAAGACCAAGCAGAATGGACATCTCCTGTTGCGGAAGATGTGGAAGCATTGTATAGGGAGTGTCATCGTGCCCTGGGGAGCTTTCCTTACAGATTTTCAGGGCCTCTATTAATTTAAGTATGGTGAAGAGCACATTCCACGAGTCTCTACCTCTGGATGCCAATCCATTCCTCTCGAAGTCGTCGTATAGACGAAGGAAAAGTAGTGTCGCACAGGCTCCTGAAGCGAAAAAGGTGCTAAAGGCTTCTGCCACTTCAGCAGGTGCAGCCACAGTGTTTCCATTATCCTCAGGATGAGACATGATGGGGGGGACGTACTTCTCCTTCATTTTACGGACTCGTTGTCGTATCTTTGACATTGGTAGTTGGGTTGGCATGTGTCGACTCGGTCTCGTTTTCTAGGGCACTAAATCTGTTCCCAACTGCCGATGCAATAGATGCACCTTCCCGGGGCGGGACTGTTGCATTCTGTTTTGGGAGAGCAGCTTTTGTTTCTTTGGCAAGGCGGCTAGTCACGGTGCAGAAAAACGTATTCACTACTCCTTCCTTCCCCTGCCGAAACATCAGCTCTCTTCTAGCGCTCCCCAAGCTGATTTTCTGAGAGTAGGCCAGATATAGGATGTCCTGCTCCAATTTATAGATTTTGCATTGCAGGGAATTCACAGGATGATCTTCTCTACAGTGGAAACAGTAGGACTCTTTACTGCATTTTGTCATGGCATGAATATCTAGGGCAGAGCAGTTGCCGAATCTTGGTGCATCTTTACAGTGTTTCCTAGCGCGTCCATAATTGAAACACCAGTAGCATAGAAGGAGCCTTTGTGTTAAAGGTTTCACCTTATTGATTGAGCGCCAATCTTGATCCTGCCGGGTGAAAAGTATCCAAAGAAAACCAAGAAGAAGAAGTCGGAGAAGTCGAAAAGGTAATAACTGTATATGCACCCTTTACGAAAGTTAAAGGTCTTGTGGGGCTTAATAGTTTCAAACATGCCATTAGATGGGCATGGAAGTTTGGAGAGCATTTTTGCATAGATAACATCTTTGGCGTGTATGAGGACTCCCTTTCCATACTTTTTGAGATGGACTTCAGGGAAGAGTCCTATCTCTCTCTCCAGATACCGGGTGACCCGGATGAAATTGCCCTTACCCTCTTTGTAGTTGGCAACGAACTAGTATGGAGTGCGTACTTTTTGTGGCCTAGTCGCCTTCTTTGCCAGATGCTTTTTAAATATGTTTGGGCAGTAGTCTTGCGCTGTCTCTTCCAGATTGCTTGACCTTACGAGTCTGAAAGAGAAGTTTTTGTCACATATGGGTTCTTTTAGCGGCCTCCTTTATCAGGAAGACCACATGGCATCTGTTGGTGGTATCATCATTCTCGTAGATGATTCTAATTCTAGTTACGGTACCAAAATTCTTCTTGATAGTGTGTATTGCATTGTATGTGAGGCTTTGTAAATATCAGTCATCATAAGTGTGTATCCGTTTTGTGATGATGTAGGGGACTCAGCAGGTGTCCTGCGGCCAACTTTCCCATTCTGGATTGCTAAAGCAGTGGGAGGTGCTCCCATCTGCTTCTCTTCAGTAGCACAACAGCCAGTATATGATGTCTCGGGGGTCTGGTAAACCACCTCCGGAGTACCAGAATATTTTTTTACACCCATAGGCATATTATTTTCCTGTTTAGCTCCAGGATCCAAGAGCCACTGCCTACTATGTCTGCGTAGAACTGGGCTCTAGCCGACGAAGACGGAATAACTCGTCCCCAGGGAGACTGCTCGTTTTAAAAAGCAGTCCCCGTGATGCGAAAGTTTGTCCTTACCGGAGCTGACCCCACCCCCACACGCATCCCCAGCCCGGACACCCAACCATCCAGCATAGAAAGACTCTAAAGAGTGATCCCTCCGGCGGGCGGCGCTGTTAACCGGTACTGGAAGCCTACGTTGGAGCTATTTGGTCTGGTCCCTAGCTTTCGATCCGTCTAGTATAGGTAACCCTCTCCCCCAGGATGAATGGAGTAGGGGACCCAGCTCCCCCTAGCAAGGCTCGCTAGTTTATTGGCGATCCGTTCACTATGGGTAGTCCTCTTCCGTAATTGAGTGGAGTAGGAAGCTTGCCCCCCTCCCCATAGTATGGCTCGTCTTACGGTTTGTGATTTAGGATAAGATCTATAGCTCCTCTCAGCCAACCAAGAGGCCCTTCTGGCAGTTGAACAGTCCTGGTTCCACCAGGGAACCGGACCTCGTGGGAAATTCACAGATGTGCGGGGGATGCTCACTGATGCTACAAAGTGGAGGCGGGATGAGATGTATTCAACAGCCGCATCGACAGTGCCAAAGTCTTCTGCACGGCTGTAAAAGTTGTAGGATTCCACAAACTTCATCCAATCTGTACGGAGGAGAGATCACTTTGGGAGACAATTAGTGGGAGGGGATACCACGGTCTTTAGAATTATTGGATAGTGTTCACTTCTAGGTAGATCTTCATCTATCGTCCAAGTGAAATCAGCTGCTATACTTTAGCTGCAGAACGAGAAGTCTGTGGCAGTGGATGTGCCTGTTTGAGTATGGAAATTTCCATCCATCCATAGCATGGCTCGTCAGATCATCGGAACGTGAAATTTCCCCTACCACATAAAGGCAGCTCCCGTTAGAGGGGCCTGGGACTTAGAGTCATCCGTATACTCTGGCACGGATCCACCATGACATAAAGGGTGCTCCAATAAAGTCGAACGTATAATCCCGGAGGGTGGAAGCTTTGGGAGCAGAGACAGGGCGACAAATACTTAAGAGTGGTACCATCCATGGTGGCACTTTGGATAAAAACAGAGGCAATATCGGCCCGATAGCTACACCAAGCTCTCGAAGGAGTTCCCTAGCCCTAGATCCAAAAGGGTTAGGTTATGACTGCCGACTTTCGGCTGCTGACGCGATGAGAGCCGTTGATGACTGAGGGAGGGCCCGGGCTCGCGCGTAGATTTGCATAAAGCAATGTGTAAGGCGCAGAGCGAGGGGCATATCCCAGGCATCGACAAGTAGGCTCTAAATGGGAGACATTTGGAAGGCACAGTTCTCTAAGCGGAGACTGGCGTGGTAGATCAAAAACAACATCCGCAATACAAATCGACTTCGAATGCGTAAATCACATCCGCACTCAAGCTTCACACGAACAAGGAATCGTTAGAAGAGTAAGGCAGTGGACCTACCAAGACATATCAGCACCTCAAGTGCTGAACATCACTAAATTAAGAATGCCGATGGCAATGGTACAAAAAACATAAATTATAGTATAACTCCAATTCAGGTATACCTGCATTTCTACTGTCTGAAAGTTGGTATTTATAGCAAAGAGAAGGACGGAGACATCATGCCGGATGTAAATAGCGCATTCTCCTATTTGGGCCCCATCCTCTGGTGGTGGAGTCGCAAAATCCTTATACTCCGGGAGGGTGGGAAGGAGTCACGCGCCCAGCACGGTTTCCTTCAAATAAAAAAATAACTAACGGACAACTCGGGGAGACGAGCCTACGCAGCTCCTCCCAGTTGCCCTGGAGTCCGCGGCAATTCCATTAAAGAATTATTCCCTACAGGCTTAGCTCAGACACTCACGCGAATGGCCGTACGCATCCGGAGGCAGGAATTCTGGGTGTTGTTGGCCGAACCAAGCGATGACGGCGCTTTCACCTTCGAAAACTTATCGTGGGTGGTTGGGCTCGCTCTGTGATGGTTTGCCTCCCTCCGCTTCGAAATCCTTGGCGGGCTGGGTGGATTCTGAGGCGTGGATCCCTGCTTTGAATGATCCACCATCTCCGAGCAACTCAGTCCAGCCTTGGGTGAGGGCTATGGGGTGAAGATCCGTTAGTGCTCTCCTCCTTTCGAGAAGCAACTTCAGGGATCTTGAATCCTGTGTGTCTAACGACACGGTAGAAGCGTGTGGCCATTTCGCCTTACAGGAAACGGTCACGCTGGGGGAAGGGGGGCTCCTGGTTTTAGCCGAGGGTGAGTGTGAACGCTTAGTGCCGCCATCTCTATCAGCGGGGTGGCAGAAGGGGGGAAGGGTATAACCCGCAGAATGGTTCCGAATGGGCACGAAAACGACCTTGCTCCTAGGCCTGGATGGGCAAGAGGCAGATTGTGCCTTTTTTTAATATTGAGGCATAAGACGTCCCAGACAGCCCCGGAAGCGCCGAGACAATCCTTTGCCTCGCAAAATGATATTTGACCATTAGCCCAAAAGCCCAGGATTTCCTTCTCCCACAGATACCCACCATATTGCTTCGAAGAAACAATTGGCCATACAAAATAATGACTTATCTTTTGCGGCCTTGGAGTAACTTACACAGACTTCGGGTAAACTTTACTTTGCCCGTCTTCATGAGCAATTCCTATGACCGAAGCGGTGGCGGTAGTGCCACCTCCGCGGCAGTGGCAGAAATGCCTTCGCGCAGTAGCAATACCAACAGGCTTGCATTGACTCAGGCAGCCTGTCACGGTAGAACGTGACTAAGAGTGTAGAGGTGGGTCTCGAGGGCCCTCCCTGCTTTATCATCACACATTTGACCTTGACCACCCTATAGTCGGCCAGCTCTAATGTTATGTCTTCTATGGTGTTTTCCACAAGTTCCTTCGCATAAACCACTCCTTTCACAAAGTTCATGGTACTCGTACAGTACGGCATCACACTCACCCGCGAGCAATCGAGTGTAGGAAGGGCACTAATGATGGCCACTTTGGAAAGGTCAGCGGCATTTGCTAGAACGCTCTTATCTGAGAAATGGGCCACCTTAGCCTCTTTACCAGTCAATCTAGCTAAAATTCTACTTGGATGGAGCATGTGACTTTTGGGCATTTGGCTGCCATCATTAAAAAACTAAAAGGTGCTTGATGCCAGTGGGCTCACAAACGCCAGATAATCTCTGAATGAGGGGCCCGACGTAATTGGGGCTCCGCTGATACCACTTGTGAATTTTGTCTCGGTCTGGGCCTCCTAGCCCGTGGGCGCCTCGGAGCCGGATGGGCCGGTCTGGGCCTGGTCGCTTGCCGAATCGGCAGCAAATCCATCCGTCCCCGGAACACACAGGGACCGGCGAGGAATCCCTTGTCCTCTTTAGGTTCTTTTTTGAAAAGGAGAGTGGGGAGTGAACCCGTTTCTCCCCTGTAATATATCTATTATCAGTTAGGTTATAATAACTATTATTTAGAACACTCACCGAGGATGACGTGGCGCATCAGATGTGGTAGTAATTGACACAATAAGTTATTAGTATGGGTTAGTAAATAGAATAATGTAATATGTAATTTAGGCTATGATAGAAAACAGTAGGCTAGAGTTGTTGTGTCTATAGCTTTTTCTTAAGTAGGTTGTTATCTTGATAGAGTGGGTGACGGGCGTAGACTGATTGGTTATTTCTACAAGACCTTAAGAGTTCACTTAGTATTCAAGTATCGATAACAAGACTATAGTAAACCGCAATAATAGATCACGTCATTACATCACTCTACTCTTAGTTAGAACATAGAACAAAACTTATAGATTTAGCCTATCTACAGGTTTCTTCACTCTAGAAGACCTGCGCATATTAGCTGAAGGAGAACCAATAACCTAAAGTGAAGAGTCTACCACAGGAGAGACAAGAGTAGGAAGCAAAATAGGACGAACTGGGGAAGTAGGAGAAACAGGTTGTAATACAGGAGCTTCTATAACAGGAGTCCCTGTGGTTCTAGGAATAACCTAATCTTGGCGCCTTTTTACATCTCCTGTGGGTACACTACATCTATAAAATAAAGGACCACTCTGCTCCTGTACCTCAGCAAGTATTCACTTAGGACCACCAGCAGTGTAATTCCTGATCATCACTGAAGATGATGGTGGTAGGGATAAGTTTCTAGTAGACTTAGACTGGTTAGCTTGCTGACATTCCTGCCTATGGGCCACTCTAGCAAATAATGGTTCTGTAGGCCACAACAAATCTAATCTAGACCTCAAGCGTCGACCAAATATCAACTCAGCTGGGGAAACTCCAGTAGTAGAGTGTGGTGTCAGTCGATAGTTAAATAGGAACCTATCTATAGTTGTCCTAAGAGGCTCGGAAGATGTACGGGGAGCTTTCTTGAAGGTCTGAACCATCTTCTCAGCTAAACCATTAGTAGAAGGTTTATATACTGCTGTAGTAATGTGATAAATACCACAACTTGTGACAAATTTCTTAAACTCAGCAGAAGTAAAGCAAGGACCATTGTCAGAAACAAGTGAAACAAACTGAGCAAAAGAATGTCTAAGAAACTTAATAGTTTCTCTAGCAGTTGCACCTGATATAGGGTAAACATCAACCCATTAAGAGTGAGCATCCACTATGATGACAAAATGCTCCCCATCTACTGGCCCAGCATAATCGACATGCAACCTGTGCCATGGTGACTGTGGACACTCCAACACTCTCAAGGATGTAATTCCGCCTTAGGAGGTGTAGCATTTAGAGCTAAGCATTGTGGACACGACCTACATAGTTCTTCTAGGTCCTTGTCCAAATTAGGCCACTAAAAGTAACCTATAGCTAATTCTTTCATGCGAGAAGCACCTACATGATTAGCATGTAGTTCATGTAATAGAGCATTTCTTAATTTAGGAGGAATAACTACTCTACTGCCCCACAAGACTGTACCTGACTGAATGGATAACTCATCCCTCCTCCGAACATAAGGAGCAAGGACAGAATCTCCCATAGTTGAGGCTGGCCACCCAATCTCACAGAACTTGTATACTTTAGAAAGAAAAGGATCTGCACGTGTGCAATCCCTGACAGCGACACTAGTGACTGGTAAAAAGCCTAGAAAATTCACCAGCATAGTCCAGTCAGCTGGAACTGGAGTATTGTCAGTTATGTTAATACTAGGAAGAGGTAGATGGCTTAGGGCATCGGCCGTACCTAATTAGGTTCCAGAATGATGAATAAGAGTGAAATTATAAGCCTGCAGAAGAAGAGCCCAACGTTGTATTCTACCAGAAGCCATAGGAGGGATACATTTATAAGAAGAAAATAAACCAAGAAGAGGTTTATGATCTGTCACCAATGTAAAATTGTGCTAACCCCACAAATAGAAATGAAATTTCCTTAGAGCAAAAACCATTGCCAAAGCTTCCTTTTCCAACTAAGAATAATTACGTCCTGTAGCTGATAGAGTACGAGAAACAAAGTTAACAGGCCGCTCTATACCATCTATCAGGTGGTATAGAACAGCTCCGATTCCATAAGCACTGCTGTCTGCAACCGCTACAATAGGTTTCTGTGGGTCAGAAGATATTAGAAGCTGCTTGGAGGTAACAAAAGCAGTTGTTTGTGCTTTTCCCCAAGACCAAGGTACACCAGTTCTTAATAAGCTGTTAAGAAGCTCCAGGATAGATGCTGCCTTAGGAATGAACCTCCTATAAAAGTTAAGCAAACCTAAGTATGACTTTAGCTGAGTCACATTAGTAGGAATAGGGGCATCTGTAATAGCTTGAACTTTGTCAGAAGTGTAACGAATACCATAAGCATCAATACGATAACCCAGATAAGACACAGTAGGAACACCAATAGCACACGTCTTCAAACAAAGCTTCAATCCAGCAGTTTCTAGTATCTGATCATGCTCATGTTTAGATTATAGGGTCTGGGTAAGGTAATCTCTCTTTTGTAGTTTTGTAGGCTGGGTTAAGTGATCAATCGCTTCCTTATGGGATGAAGGAATATATATATATATATATATATATATATATATATATATATATATATATATATATATATATATATATATATATATATATATATATATAAATATATAGGGTCTTTCAATAAGTTCGCTCTATTTTTAAATGTAAATAAAACAAGTTGTGTGTGATATATGTACTCAATTTATTTTAAATTTAAAAGTACATTTTATGACATTAAGTGCGGAAAATGACGTCGTTCAAATGTCCGCCGCGGCTTCGCTTGGTGGAACATATTCGGGAGGCCCAATTTTCGATGACTTTGTCGCATAAATCTGGCTGAATTTGCTGGATGGTGTTCATTATGTTGACTTTGAGGAAATCAACTGTTTGGGGATTATTCGTATAGACCTGCGATTTAAGGTACCCCCAGAGAAAGTAGTCTAATGGCGTTAAATCGCATGATCTCTGTGGCCAGTTGACGTCGCCGCCGCGCGAGATGCCCCCGCCCTGAAATCGCTGGTGCAAAATGTCTATCGTGGCATGCACGGTGTGGCACGTAGCGCCGTCATGTTGGAACCACATGTCGTCAGTATCCATATCAGACATATAATCCAGTTGAGGCCAAAAGAAGTTGCTTATCATCGATCTGTAGGTCTCGCCGTTGACAGTTATGGCAATCCCATCTTCGTTCTCAAACAATACGGACCGATGATTCCGTTAGACGAAAATCCGCACCAAACTTTGACTTTGTTGGGATGCAATTGGTGCTAGTGTATCTCATGTGGATTGTTTTCGTCCCAAATCCGACAATTTTGCTTGTTCACAAATCCATTCATCCAAAAATGGGCCTCGTCGCTGAAGATGATTCGTTGGGGGGAAATTTGGGGCAACTTCCAACTGCACTAGGGCCCAATCACCGAACACACGGCGTTGTATATGGTCGTTTACCTTAAGTTCCTGGGTAAGTTGGATTTTGTACGTGGGCAGACCCAAGTCTCTACGCATAATTCACCAAACTGAAGTCGCAGAAAGGCCAAGTTCTTGTGAACGACTGGAAATTGACTGCCTTGGATTTTCCCGTACACTCTCATTTACGCCAGCGATATTTTCAGCAGACCTTGCGTTTCGGTGACGTACGGATGTTGGCTGATTGTTGATCGACCCTTTTGCCTCGAATTTGGCCATCAAGCGTCGAACAGTGGACTCGGCAGGACGATTGGGGCGAGGATAGAAATCACGTAATGCGCGGAACGTTTGTCGAACGGAGCACTGATTTTGATAATAACATTTGATAATTTACACACACTTTTTAACACTATAACCTTTCATCCTGACTTGCCAAGCACTACTGAACAGTTCACACTAAGGTTGCCAGATGTCGCTTTAACAACATGGCAATTATTGCCTGACAAAGCTCGAGCGTCCTTGTTGAAAGACCCTTTATATATATGCGTCATCTAAATCCATATCAGCCGTTGAACTCAAATTGTAAATCCACTTCTACCACCTTTTGAGTAGTAGCACACAGTTGCAAAATTTCAGGTTTTTCCTATCTTCCTAAAAAAATTATTTTGCAATGCAATTTATTTTATTTGGCCGAGTGAGAGTGAATGTCCTTCCATGGGTTGTCTTCATTTTTTATATTCTTCTTTCTTGGAACTTCAAGTCATAAGTTTGTTTATAAAACCCTCCTAATTACGAAATCGGCTAATTGAAGGCAAAATCGAATATTTGTATTCTTTTGACCATTGGTTAGGGAACGAGTTGTACTTGAGGTTTTGTCTTTTATGTGACGTAGTGACGCACTGATACAATCCTCGTAAATCTCAATGAGTTCCTTTATATGGGCTTAGCTTCATGTTTAAATGGCCACGTTAATTCTTCAAAATAGGGCAGCGGAGTTAGAAAGTCCTACTTCTGCATATCCTCTTGCACAAACTTTCTTTTCCATCACGTTCTTTCATAGGAATGGTCTCTTTCTGCTGTCCCACAGGGAGTGGGCTAAAACGTGAACAGTCATATTGCAGATGATATTTGAGAGATTGGCGCCCTCTGGGTCCCAAAACCCGTTTGGCAAGCTGTTTGTGTTATGAAGGCTGAACAAGTTTAGTAGAGTTAGCTCCTTCCAACTATTATGTATCCCCCAAGTTGTTATTTTAATTATTGGGGTTATCTTCTAAACATTTTCACTTTCCTTGTATTCGTATGTAAATTAAAAAAAGCTGGAGCGTGGGTATATATGCCAAGGACAACATTAGAAGATCAGGTGCTATCCACTCCCGATTAATCGCAAGTGAGGGCATAAACGGTGTTAGTAACTGTGACTACTAGAGCGACTGTCTAGCTAGATAAAGTCGTGTCCACTTTCGTGTCTTATTTGCTCTTCTTTAATATCTCTAATTGTTTTTTTCTCCATTTCTAACTTTCTCCATTATTTAGTATCTAGGACCTGACCCGCTATATCATGCCCAGTCAGATGAGAGGCTTTGGCATCACTATAAACAATAGAGTTTAACACTAATAGTTTGAAGAGACCAGGCTAAAAAAGTCATTGGTGTTGGGCCTCTTAATGGAATGAGGGTTGGCTCTTAGTAACTCTTTCCCTAAATTATAGTTGCGTCACCAGGCTCATGTGACCAATTTAAGCTTTATTTGGTTATGTTTCCTTTGATTGGTAAGCTTTAGTGCCTTAATGATGAAAGCCCAACTAGAAGTTCCGGATCATGGGTCTGTCAGTTGGTTTTTGAACGACACATCTATAGATACTATCTAATGGGCGCCTCTCCATAAAACTACTTGGTTTTGTCTACTCCTTTTGGAACTGTAGCCTTTGGGAACCGACCGGCATTACACTCACTGGTAGCTTGTAAGGGGAATTTATCATTCATACTGCGCAAAGAAAGGTTGGGCTCGGAAAGGTCCGACACACTTCAATGAGGTAGATGGAAACAGTTTTATGCAGGTAGAGATCGCCATTTTATTTCACTGGTCCTAATCTTATTATTCTTAGAGATGTCTTCCATCTTCAATCGACCTTCGTTCATTTTGGGAAGCAGATTAGAAGAGTCTGATTTTGCCTTTTCACCTTTAACTTTGTAAAGCCCACCTTCGGGCAGTCTTACTTCTCTAGTAGGTCTAAACTGACCTATTCATACCTCTCCCTCAGACTGGCTCAGCTTAAAAGATCTGGCCATGCTTGTTCTCTGTGGTACACCCGCCCTGACCAAACACTTTTTGGAGGCACCTACTAGTGCGAGAGTTTAGATGCAATCAGTAACATAATGCTCTGAGGAAGCTATTCCCTCACCCGAAGTATAACTGGGAACGAAGTGAATGACGTCCCCAAAGCGGTGCACCTTCTGGATAGGTCTCAAGATAGAAAGATACAACCACAAGACTGTACCCTGCCCAAGAGCTAGAGTAAGGAGGGGAATTAAGCCCCTCAAAAGGAGGCTTTTAGAACAGCTGGGATTGTTTTGCACCATTAGTAGGTAAACGAAGTTGGAGTACAGACAGAAGAAGAAAATAAATTATCTCAAAGGACAGAGATCAAACTAGAATGGATTAAAGTTTGTAGAAAACACATGTACACGACCTTACACAGGGTGAGGTTGCTGAAATATACCAAATTCGACTTCACATCTCGCTGGAATTACTGAAGTTATTGATATTTTGATTGTGTAAGATTGAAGACTAGACCAATGAATGTGGCATAATTAGTTAGATGGGAAATACGTTTTGCATTTATTAAAAATATAAAGCAAAACAACAAATCGAGGAAGAGGTACATAAAAAGGTGGTCAAGTTATTTGATGAAAATGTGTGGCAGACACTTAGCCCAAGCTTGGTGTGCTAAGATCAGGAAGAGTGCATAACTCTCCCTCTAGCCACTTTTGTGGCTGATATGTTAATAAGTAAAGAAATAAAAAGACAAAAGGAGAAAAACTATTGGAAAAGAGTAACCAAATTATCTAAAGTATTTGGCACAGTTGGATGCTGGATTCAAAATGGCACATTTTGAAGCTGGCGGGGATTTTCTACTTACGAAGAGCGTAATGGCTATCCATCTACGAGGGGTGGTCAATAAGTTTTGGGAATCGGTAGGGCAAAACAGCGGAAGGGGGATGGCTGTTGGGGGGTGTTAGGACAAGTTATGACAAGTCAGGACCTGCAGCCGCACGCTCCTGCCTCGTCTATTTAAGAAGCAGTAGCTCATCGCAGATCGTCAGTCACAAATTTTTCAATAATGGAGAAGGTTGAGCACAGCGCAGTGATCATATTTTTGACCAAGGCAGGCGAGAATGCAAAAGGGATCCATGGTTGAAGTGTACACCAACACCGCCCCTTCCTATGCAACCATTGCTCGCTGCAATAGGGAGTTCCGCCATGGTCGTGAGTCCCTTGAAGATGACCCCCGTCCAGACGCCCGTCAGACGTGACCAACGAGGACAATGTGGCCCGTGTGGAGAGGATGATCCTCAAAAATCGACGGGTGAAGGTCAAAGAAATCGAGCGACAACTTGGAATATCACATGGAAGCGTTATCAACATCATCCACGACAATTTGGCCATGACCAAGGTCTCTGCCCGTTGGGTCCCGAGAAACCTCATGCCCCATGATTGACTTCAACGTCGTCAAAGTCTACAAGGCCAGAGTTTCACAAGCTGCCCTGCGCAAGTGCGGATTCGAGGAGCTCAACCATCTCCCCTACAGTCTAGATCTGGTCGCTAGCGACTACTTTTTATTCCGTCAGCTCAAGGCTGCACTGCGTGGACGCCTGTTTGGGGACGATAAAGATGTCCAGCTCGCCGTCCAGGAGTGGATTGAACAGCAGTCGGGAGATTTCTAGTTGTCGGGAATTCGAAGCCTCAGGGACAATTGGCGCAAGTGCATTGAAGTCGAGGGTAGTTATAGTGAAAAATAATAAAACACTTTTCCTCATATCTCGTTTCCTTATATCCAAATTGCAAAACTTATTGACCGCCCCTCGTATATCCAATACAGTGATCTTCCTCAAGGCATTCTAATTCAATGAATGGGATTAAATTGGGGGTCTATTTCACATCAGCATGCAAACTTTAACACACACAAGCACTTTCATATCTTATGGGAAAAGTGTAAGAACCATGTGAAGAAAGTGGATATCTGAAGAGCAATTGGAGCTAAGGTCAAGTCGAGAGGGTAGCGAAAGTCTTACTTCGAGGAAGGGTGTACGGCACTAGTTTTCAATGGGGCCTGGCATGACAGCTTCCTACCAGGAAAGGTTTACTAGTCTCCCACGTGAGTAAAAGAATGTGATGGGGAGAAGGAAAGAGGGGAGATTAAATAGAAGCGAGCTTTAGAATTCTCGTCTGTTCTGAAAGTTGGTAAGAATGAAAATGATAATTTATAGCAATTTTATTTAATTTCAAGATTTACAATTTAAGGGCTTTCGTGAATCAAGAAATAGTAATAAATGATGAGACATTTTCATCATAATCTGTGTTGAGTAGCTCATCTGATGACTGTCAGCAAGGGGAGGCCTAGCCGGGGTAGGTGGTAAAATTCCGTTATAAGCATTTGGATGCATTAGTTTTTCTAAAGCTAAAATTGTAGGTCATAAGTTAAGGGCATCTCCGCAAAGTTGACTCTTTCGATTCGCTCTCCCGAACCAGAATCTGCGGATTGAAGGCGAGGAGGAGGAGGAGGAGGAGGTGGTGGACCTAAAGGTGGTGGGGGTGTAGTTAGTGCGGAAAAAACGGGTTTTATCCATTTAGTAAAAAAGGAGTGACACTCGACTACAAAGGCATGAATGCTAAGAACTACTACTACTACTAAGAAGAAGAAGAAGAAGAAAAAAAATAAGAAGAATAAGAATAAGAAATACTCCTATGTACGATAATTTTCCGTGAGTTTTCGAACATTCATTTCTCCAACCCACCTCCATAGGGGTTAGAGGGAACGATGTGACCTATTATGGCAAATCTTCTCAATCGCGATACTCACAGAGGGTTAACTCGCGTTTAGTATAGAAATGAACAGCTATCTTTGACCCGCCTGGAGGGCGCTCCTCTCTCTCACGCCAGACAAGTGACTGTATACAAGGGTTTTCACCCACTTGTGGGAGAACGAGTGGGTGAGCGTAGTGTACACACGGATGATATTCGTCTAGTCGGTGCTAGACGAAATCCCGAAAGCCAAAATTCCAAAGGTTAAAATCTCCCAAATTCAAAATCTCGAAATTCTAAAATCCCGAAAGCCGAATGCCCAAAATTCTAAAGTCCCGAAAATTCAAATAACCTCGTTGTATCTTAATGCGTTGCCAGAGGTCGATCAGATTTAAATGAACTAACCACCCAACCAACACGTAAAATAAAAAAAACGGGTAAACATTAGGTCGAACTTTTCATTGCAATGACATTCTGTAAAGCATCGTTCAAGAAGATGGAGGAAATTTGTAAAATTGTTCCTTCTCAAAAAAGACGCGATAAATTTAAAATCTCTGAACTGCCGTCACTATTGGTGCTGCGAAAGTCGAAAATCGCTTACTTGCAACGGAAGAGAAATAAGTCTATTTTCAAATGGACAGCATTTGCTTGAAAAAATTGTTGACCATAACCACGCCCCCAATGCATGTACGTCGTAGACTTCGAAAATCGTTGGCCAACTCAAGGTGCAGGCAAGTACTTCAAGAAATTAGCCTTGTCAGCTCATCCAATCCTGTACAACGTCAACTCCTCAAGAAATCGTCTCGTATTTGCCTTCAAATAACGCACTTCACAAGAAAATTACCAGAGTTCGACACGCTCAACGACCAAATAAACCAAGGACGCTAAGTGATATAGAAGTTCCTCCATAATTGCAAAATACATTAAATGGTGAATTATTTTTGGTAAGGGATTCCATCGTCGAAGAGCAAAGATTTCTCCTATTCAGTACTAAAGCTAATATGCGAACGCTATCATACGTTTCATTTTGGATAATGGATGGCACATTCAAAACAGTTCGTACAATATTTTATCAAATTTAATTGGAAGTGCACATATCGGCATGTATCGAATGATAGAAGAATTTTAAAAAGAACAATATCAGGTGGAAAATACGTTTGAACGTCATCTCCGAGGCGAACCGCCACTCAAAAGAAAGAAAACTACTGTGGAACGCGACGCAAGACTTCAAACTGTTGTTAGAGACCGTGAAACTCGACCAGTTTTGGAATATCTTCGGGCAAAATCTCGCTCTCTAATCACCTTTTGCGATCTGCGATTTTCAATTTATTAACACTTTTATAATTTTATATAAATAAAGGTAATTTCTTTACTTTTTTAATTTCAGATTTTCAATTGTTTAACATTTTTTTAGTTTAACATAAATTAAGGCAATTTCTTTACTTCTTTTAATTTCAGACCCCAGCTTTTTGTAACAAAGTTAGAAATATTCGAAGTATTTATTCTGGTTTGATAGACATAATTAACAGAACGCCCAGGTGCTTATTTTGGCCTTCGGGATTTGGGAATTTCTGGAATTCGGCTTTGGGGATATTGGATTTTCGGGAATACGGCTTTCGAGATATTGGATTTTCCGGAATGGTGATTTCGGGATATTGGATTTTCAGGATTTTGGCATTCAGGATTTCGGTTTTCGAGATAATAAATCCCCACAGGTAGCCGATGCCCCGAATAGTAAGAACAAAGCTCCTTTGCTATTCTTCAATGAAGCACGGCTTCTTCTGTCTGTTTACCACCCAGAGAGTTCTTGCGGTTTGGCCAAGTGCGATTTATACTCAGCCAAAGCCTGTTCCCTCGTTGGTTCCTGCCCCCCAATAGGATTGACTGTTTTGATATAAATCCTCCACTGCAATGGGTTCGAATCCTCCGTTTTGTATATTTCTGCTCCTTGTCGAAACTTGTTCCTTAAGGTGGATAATACATCGTCAGGGTCTTAATCTCGACTTACCAGTTTTTTTCATCCACGTTTCTTTGCCGCCGTTATGGGATCACTTTCCTTGATCTATCCGTCCTCCTTCGCTTCTTGCACTAGGTAAAAATACTCCCGTTGGATTATACAATCTTTTTTTATTACAAGCAGATACACCTGCAAGAGGGTATATGCTATAGGTTGAAGGGGTTAGGAGAGGGTGAATATTGTGGTTGGATCAGCAATTTCAAAGTCCTCGTGGATCATGTTTGGCAGAGTTGTCTTCGATGAACAGTGCCAACTTTGGTGGCACTCCTTAAGGGAGAATGGAAGTTGATATAGACGAAACGCGAGTGTACCCTCGGCTCGTTCACCCCGGCTGGCTTTAAAAAGGCGGATGTGTCCCGTAAGGAATAGAAGAGGTGTCGCCTACTTCCTACTTCCTGTCAGAAGAATGGAATTGTTCGGGGTGGAGGGCGCTGCGTCGGGGATTGATCTCGGCTCGATCTAGTCTCATTTGTTGTTCGGGACCTTCTCTTTGATGAGAGAAGCAAAAATACCTCTTAAAGTCCTGTCATTCAACTTTCAAGGATATGTGAAATGGGTGCCTGTAAAAGAGGCTGTAAATTCGTTTGTATTGCAGTGATAACAAAGCCTTCGGCCGTCTTCACTCTCTCTCTCTTTCTTTCTCTCTCTATCTATCTATCTATCTATCTATCTATCTATCTATCTATCTATCTATCTTTCTATATATATATATATATTTATCTCTCTCTTTCAAACTTTCTTATATTTTTGTACCCCCTCACCCGAAATGGAAGGTTTTTTGAACTATTATTTTTAGCCTCCAGGCCCCTCCTTTCCTCTTTGCTACAGAAATAAACGGATGAATTAAATTGATAACTGGCCGAAGCCTCTTTATTTTTCTGACCATGGTAGAGTCTGGTCTTTATTTCTAATAAAAAAAATAATAATTAATTTGAATATGGCAAAAAATCCTAAATTAAATGTTGATATCAAACAATCAATTATTCTGAAGGGATAGCTAAATATAGAAAGTAAATTCACTCTAGAAATACAACTTGGATAGTTAAAAAAATCCCCAGTCGCTTTTTGGCTTAGTCCTATTAAGTTCACAAACTTCTGGATTTAAAAGAAAAATCAGCTGACCTTTATTTTTTGTCGCCCAATGGACAGTACAAGAGATATAGCTCAAGGGGCGCCCCAAATGTCTCCTATGTTATATCTCCCCCCCTCCCCCAAGAAAAAAATCTGATTCCTTAATAGCTTTCCGCTGCACAGTGTGTGATGGTAGGGAACCATATAAAAAAAATCCAACAGGATTTCTTTTTTATATTAGAATTTTATTAAGGTTAATTTGCGTCATAGGTTTCATTCAGGTGATGCTGATGGTTTTTTGGTGGCTACGTATATACATTCGTGTGAAGGAACGCTCTACACATTATTGTTCTAATTATTATTATTATTTTATTGTTATTTTTATTGTTATTATTATTAAAATTATTATTATTATTATATTTATTATTATTATTATATTTATCATTATTATTATTATGCTTCATCTTCACCCACTTTCCAACAAAGCGAGTCGCTGCGTATCAATGCCCCTATCGCCCTCCCCCCTCGTAGCCCATTTTTTCCCCTCAACCACCTAATCATCCCCTTCCCCCAAATCGATCCATCAAAGCGATGGGGTGTTGTTACATCTAATCGAGCCAGGGTTCATCCCCCGGGTGAAGGCCCCCAGGCGCGCCCACTCAATAACCCTCTCTATAAACATACACAACATCACCCATTGCCCCTCATTCAGCCCTTTTAATGATATACACACTTCTTAACACGAACAAACCATCTTTTACGCGCTCTTCCAACCCTCACCACACCTTGACACTCTCAGAACCCTGTCCCAACCTCGTTCACAGCCTTCACATTATAACCATCTTGTCCCCAGTTGCTCCACTCCTCTATCCAAATACCTTCACAACAAACATCCTTCTCAACTTGTCCATTCACGCTCCTCTCCCTCGAGATCTTTCCTCCTCCTTACATAACATAGTATCACTCCCATACACAAACGTTGGCTCCAAAATACTCCCATGCAGCTTTCTGCCACATTCTACACTCAAACCCTTACCG
Organism: Ceratothoa steindachneri; assembly: GCA_963969495.1. Taxonomy (NCBI): domain Eukaryota; kingdom Metazoa; phylum Arthropoda; class Malacostraca; order Isopoda; family Cymothoidae; genus Ceratothoa; species Ceratothoa steindachneri. The sequence goes on along the minus strand of OZ018321.1, from coordinate 158,338,096 downwards.
TTCACTAACGCCCTACTCTCCTCAGAGACTTTCCTACCACCCTGTAGGGTGAGAGAAAAAGAGGTGTAGTGTTCACCTCTTTTACAAATGGATATAACATGACTCCACCTCCCACCCCACCCTGAATGCAATCCTGGTGGGGGATCGCCACTTGGATCTACGTGAGGTTTAAGCTGCAATTTAACTCCAAATTCCTTACTGTTGGACAAGGGGTGGTGGGGCTATAAACGTCCCATCCCCCCCCTAAAAAAATACAAAAGTTTACCTCCACTCTAACCTGGTGGTAAGGTTGGCCTGGCCTACAACACAGGTGCAGGATCAATGCTTTCTTTATCCCCAGCGGTTGGAGAAAGCAGAGATCATCTACTCCTAGGGAACAACTAACACAATACTGTCAAAGATGTCTGCTTTATATGAACCACTACAATTCACGATCCATCCAAGACGATTAAAATGTCTAACACCACCGACTCAAATATCACCACACTCCTATCCTATCTTCAACTCCAAATACTATTTGCATCCACGTTCAGTCCCTTAAAAAAGCAGACCGTGCCAAAGGCTTTGTTAATCTCCCCGCCAACATAAAATCCTAAGCACATAACAGCATAGAACCTACCCCTCACCATTCCTCATCAATCTCCCATCTTTTTTCCTCCTTTCCAATCGTACACTTGTATCGAACCACTCACTTCGTCTATCTTGTATCTGAACGCTCACCTTGATTTTAATATAAATCCTATTCGCACCACCCCAAAGGTTTACCACACACTTCATAAACTGGAAGAACCTACCACGTTTCCTTATTTACAAGTCAATAAGCTTTCTGCAAAGCCATGCACTCATAATATACTTTACATAACTTGTTGTATCAAATAGTTGTCTCACACTATCTATCCACTCTAAACCCATCTTGCTCGTCCCCTACCTTCCGTCAGTTATCCTTTTTCATACTTACAATTACACTTTTTTCCATACACTTTACCTATAACACTCATCAGACTTAGGCATGTATGCCCCTCTAGTTTTTGCATTTACCATTTTTCCCTTTAGGTGGATATAACGACACTATTATTGCACTTTTTTTGTACTCATACATTCTTTGATTTTCAAATGGCTTGAAACAGAGCTACCAGAGCCTTTTGATAACACAATTACCACTAATTTTCATCATCTCAGCGACTATATCATCTACTCAAGCTGCGTTCCGATTTTACAGACCTCTCATGGCATTAACAACCTCTTCGTATGTTTGTCTTTTCCAATTCCAGATATAGTAGCACCCTGTTTACACCCAGGGTTCAATCATTTTTACATTTGCGTCATCTACCATACCCACATTATACAATTTATCAAAGTAATCTCGCCATCTACTTTTGTCTCCCTCATTGCTCGCAAATACCCTTTAATTCTTGTCCTTGATGTTGACAGAACTATTTTTATCTTGGTTTACATATTTCTCATTTCCTTCCAAATTAGCTTCCTGCTCCCTCCGGATCTTCATTCACCTTCCTTTGAAATGCTTAATTGTCAGCTTTCTCAATGTAATTAATCACCTTTTTCTCTTTGTATGAATTCATCTGCACCCCTTTTCGCAGTCTCGCTTGTATATTTAAGCATTTGTAACTATTTACACCTTCCATTTTCCCTCCCCTGCATGTTTTGCATTATCATTCCACCAATCAACGTTATACTCTCTTTTTTCAGATCTACTTCGCCTACCTACAACCCTTGATTTTTCCTTCTTACTTTTTAAAATATGTACACATTTATTTTATCCCCTTGTTTGCAGTTCTTTTTTTCAAAGTGGAAGTATAAATAGTTCTAAATGTTAGGGGAAGTAAATATGTGAAAAAGATATATGACGCAAGTATTAGAATGGAGACGGCTTGAGACGCTCGTACCGATTGGCACGCGATTCTCCTAAAAGTGTCTAGGGTCCAAAATGGAGGCAGAATCACCTCCAACATAAAATTCACAGGAGAAGTGAAGTTCGCACCCCGTGAATAGCTATGCTCTTTAAACAAGCTTGTTCCTGGAGTCTTATAATATGCTTAAAATATGCAAACTTATAGATGATAAGCTTTGTTATTTTATTTTTAGTTATCTTGGTCTTTTTCACTGTTCTGTTCTATTTAACCAGTCTCTTTCACATCATTAGCATCAATATAACGTCATAACATTATACTTCTTCTACGCTGGTTTACTGGTGCTATGGTGTTTGTTTTTTTTTAAAGAAACGCTACAGCAAACTCGGGTAAAATATTTCATTTGCAATTAGGGCTGAATTGTTTAATTTTTGTTTCGTTGCTTACTAGTACTTTCTTCCAAAATCATTTTACAAAAAGATTTCATATGGTATAATTTTTTTTTAATCCGCTAACCCCAGATGGCATTCTGGTGTGGGAATCTCTTCATTATCGTCTCTGAAACATTAACTCCGTATGTGACTAAACCTCCCCACATTTGCTACTCAGTGGTGTCTCGAGCAACTTTAAGCAAACTTGTATGTTATGAGGAAATATCATTCCCTGATAATTTGGGCTTCCTTCCACTTGTTGGCAGAGGTTTTATTGTTGCAGTGTTAAATTACTCGAGTAAGATTGTCTGAATTACTGGCTGTAGTGTGGTAATTCGCTTGTAATTTTTTTCAATATATTTGTGCGAATCGAAATGCATTACACTTCTTATGTGTCCACCATGTTCCTTGGTTTTTCCTTTGTGGGAAGATGTAGAAAAAATGTATGGTAGCAATAGAATGACTAAAGGTGCTACATGAACACAGAACTCGACTTTATAGATTATTCTAGGAAGTTCTGGAGAACCACCAAGTCAGCTAAAAGCCATGGAACATCATATTGGAGATAAAGTTTCATCAACTATGCCTTTGTACAAATCTAAAAGTTTATCTATCTATGTATCTATTTTTTCAAACAAGTTAGGACACGTATCAAGGGTCTTATAATATGCAATGAGAATAAAATTACTAAATAGGACAATAACATTAGGTATATTTAGAATTCTAATCTGAAATGTAAGGGGCAAACGTGTCACCAGGTTCGCCATGCCAGCTAATTTGGCACCTATTTGGTTTAAGGGACCAGAATTAGGCTGTGTGATTGGTTAAGATCAAAAAGAGAGAGAAGAAGAGAATATATATATATATATATATATATATATATATATATATATATATATATATATATATATATATATATATATATATATATATATATATATATATATATATAGTTCCTTCCATAAATTTTCGATAGGGTTCAGATCTCGGAATTGACTAGGCCATTTTAGAACATTTAGAACATTTGATCTAAACCAATTTTGTGTCAGTTTTGCTGTATGCTTTGGATCATTGTCTTGTTGAAAGATCCAATTCTGTTTCAATTTAAGAGAATGCACACTTGGACGTAAAGTTTTCTTCAAGATTCTTCTATAATGTTCTCCATTTATCCTTCTTTATATGGTTTTGATATTTCCAACACCTGCGGCACTAAAACGACCCCAGATCAGGATTGAGCTACCTCCATATTTTACTGTTGGGGTAGTGTTCTTCGGTGCGTATTCGGTACCTTTCTTTCGCCATACCCTCGGAGCTCCATTACGGCCGAACAGTTCTATCTTTGTCTCATCCCACCAAAGTACGTCGCCCCAAAACTCTGCAGGTTTACCAACAAACTCTTTTGCAAAATTCAAACGATCACGAACCTGAAATCTTGTAAGAAGTGGAGTTTTCCTTGGAGACCGTGAGTAGAGTAGATGCCCATGCTACGAAGCGATCGACTAATTGCGTCTTTACTCACTGTAACTCCACTCACTTCTAAGTCACGCTGAAGTTCTTTAACAGTAACCTTGGGTGTTTACTGACCTTCTTACTAATAATCTCCCTCCACGTTCGATTATCTTGCGAGGACGGCCAGAATTGATCAGAGGAAGAGTAGAATTTTGAGACTTCCAGTGACGTATTATCGTTCCAACTGAACTCATTGGAACTACTAACTGACGAGATATTTTTTTTATAACCAATGCCACTTTAAGAAGGTCTACAATACGTTTTCGAAGATCTTGATCGATTCGTTTCTGTTTCCCCATCGTGCGAATGTTTACAGGACGCTGCCTGATAAAGAATAACGCGATAGCTATACCAGTCCCTAAGTTATGTGCGTAGATTAATGTAGAACGTTCTAGAAATTGTAAGAAGTTTCTCCTTCTCGAACATTTATGAGTAAGTGATAAAAATCGATATGTGTTGTAAACTTTTGCGCTACTAATTAATTGTATTTCTTCAACAAAAAACTATATTGATGTTTTTGTATGGTCTTGATGATTTAATTTATTGTTTGAATACATATCATGTCAGTAATAAAAGTTTCATTTATTATCGTACTTACAAATACATAGACGGCTGTTTTTCATAGTGTGTTGTAAACTTTTGCGGGGCACTGTATATATATATATATATATATATATATATATATATATATATATATATATATATATATATATATATATATATATATATATATGTGTGTGTGTGTGTGTGTGTGTGGTAAACTCACAAAGTAGAGGGCTAGTAGAGCAATAAATGCCAAAAATCCCACAGGAAAATGAAAGGCGGATTCCAAGTACTTTCGAACTTGTTCAGTTCATTCTTATATATACCACCTTTGAGATGAACTGAACAAGTTCGAAAGTACTTGGAATCCACCTTTCATTTTCTTGTGGAATTTTTTGCATATATGTATATCGAGAGAGAGAGAGAGAGAGAGAGAGAGAGAGAGTGAGTGAGTGAGAGTGGTGTTAACAGATTATTTGAGCGGCGCGGGCTGCACTCAGCTCTGACCTCCTTTCGGACCTTCTCTGTGACCTTGCGAGCTGTTAATTCAGGTCTTGGTGTTATCGCGAATTAAGGGTCGCAGCGAGTCTGGAGGGTGGGTCGTTGAGGGACCGCCTTCTGGGGCACTGAGTGCCACGCCGCCTAACTTCCCTTGGCAGTGGTGTACGAAGCGTGGTCGATAGCGTACGCGATCCCGGTGCAGTTGACGCGAGACGTGGGGGAGGGGGTCATTGTGTCGGGTGGTAAGCGTGGGGTTACAGCGCGTGACGGGGCTCTATTTGTTTTTGCTCATTTTACCCCCTACAATGGGGTTCAAGTTCGTACCTTCGAGTACCCACTATTTCTGTGAGACGTGGCTTGGTATCGCTCTCTTTTCTTTATCTATCACTTCATCAACCGGTTTTTTATCCATCCATTTTCTAATTCGCCAATGGGGAGATATCCCTCGTTGGTTACATTTGTTATTTTTTCCTCAATTCAGGAGACGGTCCTTATTGCCGGTCTTGTCCTGGGTTATATATTTTCCATCAATGCCCCACCCTGTATCTGTCTGCGTATTTTCCTTTCTGTTTGTTTTTTTACTTGTTATTTTCTCTTTCCATTTACGTTTATCTCTTGTCTGTAGCTCGCCCTCTATCGTCATTTCTACGTGTGTGTATGTGTGTATGTGTCTGCGTTTTTGTTCTGTCTGTGATTTACTTTGATTTACGAATATCTGCGTGCATATTTCGGTCTTCCTCCAATTTTCACTTGTCTGTCCACTCACTCGATAATATTCCTATAACTCTATTTTCTCTTAAAACTCTTCTTACATCTAATTCACTTCTGGTCGAGTGAGGGTGTCTGATCTCGCTTAGCCCATTCACGCAATTCATCCATGGTTCTTCCCCAACGTCGGCACCGACAGGATTGAATAATTGGGGTGTTATTAGGAATCAGAAAAAAATAGAGTCGAAAAATAGTATTATTTATAATGGTATTGGGTTGTTGTTTTTTTCATGGATTCGAGTCTGTGGGCTGGAGGTTTGAACATGAGGGTGGCGACCGGGTCGACCTTAAACACGAGGCAAGAATCTGGTCCAGCACTGACACCGCCCCCATGCCCCACCCCCTCAGCTTCCACTTTCAATTAAGCGTCGACCTACCAATTGATTATCACATTTCTGAGTAATTCAATCTTCTCCTCCGCTTTAAACACCGCGCGCGCGAACACATGCAAGAGGTTGGCTTTAGAAATTAGACAATTACATTTTGTTGAGGGTAGAAAGGTGCATTTGGGGTTTTCCAATTTGCTAATTATTTGTCGGTCGAGGAACTCCCTAAACCTATTGAATGACCTATAATGCTGCACAGTAGGTCAAACCCACATGAATTGGGGAGGATATATTTTGGGGATGTGGCCTATGTATAGCCGAGTGGTTTGAGCAGTTGCCTGAAAAGCGAGGAACGATTTATAATACATGTTAGAATCTTTTTTATATACAACAAGTCCTCACTTAACGACGTACTCGTTTAACAAGGACTCCGAGTTACGACGGCCGTCACGACCGGTCCGATATTCGTTTAACAAAAATCTCTCGAAGTTACGACGCGCGCATAACCTTCCTAGTGCCGAGATTGCCGTGTCGGACTTGTTTGCGCACATGTTTTCGTGTCTTCCACACGAGTACAAATTATTATATAAGTCCAATCAGTATTAGTCGAAATTAAGAGAATAAATGCAGAGATTGCAAATAGCACGTGACTTCATTAATAGGCCTGACGCTATGCGTCGCCCAAGTTGTCAGTCAATGGGGGGGTTCTTTCAAAGACGGAATCGCCTAACGACAGGGTCGTTGGAACGGAACCTCGTCGTTAAGCGAGGACTTGCTATATATATATTTTTATATATATTGTAGGAAAGAGTACAAGAAGGTATTCACCTTTACATTAATATAAATCAATTCATGTAATGCAAAAAGTAAAAAATTATAGTTAAAAGTGTTGTTTTTCCTCTTCCTCTAGTTTCGCCTTTGATCTGGTGTTCCTCTTCTTTTTCGTTCGTTTTTCCTTCGGGCTATTTTTCGCATTTGCGGCGTTTTCTTTTCTTTCTTCTCCTACGTCTTCTTTAGTGTTTTCGGATTGATTTTGTTGTTCCTTGTTTGGAGTTGCTACTTTTTTGGCGATCTCAGTCGGTGCGTCATCAACGAATTTGATGTTTAACACATCCTGAGATGCTGGGTTCGGCGGAAACCACAACTTCTTTTTTTACTCCATTGTGTTGGAGCATATTGTTTAACTCCTCCGAGAAGCTGCCGGGGAGCGCGAGGTTCGCCAGGTAGGCGACTATGAAAATAGTCATTATTTCTTTGCACTCAACCGGCATGACGAGTTTCGGAGTAGCTCTTTCTGCTGTTGGCGTGGTTGTTGATGCCGATGCTGCTTTGGCGTACGATCCTGCTCGGGTCTTTGCCTCCTTTTCCTTTTTCAGTTTTTCTCTTTTCGACCGTATCATTTGTTTGCGCAAGGGGCATCTCATGGCCAGAGCCCGATGTTTCCCTCCGCAATTCGTGCATTTCTCCCCCTTCTCTGCAGTCTCTCCAACCGTGGCCGGTTTTGGAGCATGCCGCACAAGTTTGCTCTTTCTTCGGGCAATCTTTGGTTGAGTGGCTTTCGAGCACGAGGCAGTTTTGGCAGTTTTCTAAATAAATATACTCTTCTGCCTCAATCTGCTCTGGAGCTACCCGTAAGTAGAACCCCAGAAGGCCTGCCTTCATCGCTATCTGTGCCATCTCGCTGCTGGTGAAGATGATTTTGATAAGCGACTTTCCGATTTTTTCCACCTTGTCTATCTTGCCCCATGACTGTTTGGAGATCAGCTCAGCCTTGATATCCTCGGTGGAGTTGTCCAAGAAGAAGGGATAAACTTTTCTTAAGATCACAGTGCGCCTCACGAGTAATTCGTAGGGGGCAATCGCTTCTAGCCCTATCTTGCGTAGAGGTTATTTCCCCTTTTCCGAAACAAGGACCTCCACATCCTTATTTTTCCAGCAAATCGCTGCCCACTCTTTTGGTGTGTCGAGGAGAAGGGTGAGCTCGATGTTTATTTTACCGAATATTGTCTCGAAAACGGTTTGTTTTCCAGGTTTTTGGTGGGTGCCCCGCTATTAACCGGAGGGGGATCCGTTTGATGTCCTGGGGGACCCATGTCCCCCTATGGGCAGTGATACCCTTCCCCTTTCTGGTACTCTCTAACTTCTTGGGGAGGAAGATTACTTCACTTCTGAGTACGGGTTTTTGGGTTGAAGAGTTGTCTGAATGACGTTGAGAGGAAATTCTCCACTGAACTTTTCCTCCTCTGCCACGGTCAGACATGATGACTCGGAACGCTCTAAAATCACTCCTCTACTCGTACTCCACTAACTCTTATCTCTCTCTCTCTCTCTCTCTCTCTCTCTCTATATATATATATATATATATATATATATATATATATATATATATATATATATATATATATATATATATATATGAAGATAAGCAACCCTGAAGGCCACATCTCAAGATAAGCCACCCAGAAGGCTACACCTGAAGATAAGCCACTCCGAAGGCTACACCTGAAGATACGAGTAAGATACCCCGGGGTATCTTACCCCGAAAGTTACACCTGAAAATAAGCCAGCCAGAAGGCTACACTCGAAGATAAGCCACCCCGATGGCTACACTTGAGGACAAGTTATCCCAAAGGCCACACCTAAAGATAAGCCATCCTGATGGCTAACTTGAAGATAAGTTATCCCAAAGGCTGCACCTGAAGATAAGCCAGCCAGAAGTCTAGACCTGAAGATAAGCCAGCCCGAATGCTATACTTGAAGATTGAAGATAAATTACCCCGAAGGCTACATCTAAACATACTCCCCCTTCCTTTCAACCTGAGCCAACTCCAACTTGAAGAAAAGAAACTCGAAAAACGCCCCCGTTTACTGCAAGCGAAGCGGTTAATCCCCAGGCACCTAAAATGAGGGAGTCAAAAGGGGAAGGGGGCGGGCTCTTGTTTTCCCATAATTGTTTCCTTTGTTTACCTCAGTTCCATCTTCAGTTCTTCTTAGGTGAGGTGCCGGCGTGGATGCACTCTGACGCATGTACATATGTGTCTACATTTGTATGCGTGCGTGTAGGTTCACGTCTCTGTGGGTTGCCTTTTCCCTTCTGTGTGCCCTCTCCTCATCTTCCAGTTTCATCCCCACAAAACATCAAATTTCCTCCTACAGAGCTACAGGGTTCGAGTTCTTACTCTGAAGTTCACTGTTCTTTGAACGAACTTCTCCCTGGTGATAGCATTCTTTTCTTACCCCAGTGCTCAAGCTCGTTGTGTTGTTTTTTGCATTATTCGCTATCCTTAACTCTTTTTATTCTTTATTTATCCACTCTTTCCTCGCACCATATAACCCTTCCGTCCTTCTTTCACCAACTCCATAAAAATCCTCCCTTATTCTTTCTCCCTGATTTCCGTCTAACTATTTAAATAGGGTTTAAGGCGTTTAAACGGATTTTAATAGGTTTTAAGGCGTTTAAACGACTTTTAATATGGTTTAATGGGTTTCAACGGGTTTTAATATGTTTGAATAGGTTTTAAAGGGCTTGACTAGGTTTAACTGGGTTTTAAAGGTTAATTACTGGTTTAATAGGTTTAAACGGGTTTTATTGTTTAACTGGGTTTTAAAGGGTTTTATTGATTAACTGGGCTTTAAAGGGTTTTAATAGGTTTAACTGGGTATTGAAGGTTTTAACGAATTTTAATAGGTTTAAAATAGGTATAACCTGTTTAAATAGGTTGTAAAGGATTACAACGGGTTTTAATTGTTTTAAACGCGTTTAAATGGGTTTAATATCTCGAGGGCGAAACGCTCGCAAGGACAGATGGGTTCAAATGGCACTTGATGTGGTAGGTATCGATTTTGAAAGGCTCTGGCACACATTTTAGGCGTGAAGGATTTTATGTGTATTTTATTACTAACGTGGGTGATTTATTTGATTGTTGTTGGAGATTTTTTTTATTAATATCCTTGAACTTTAAACTGTACAGATCTACTTTCATTGTAGAGCTGGATTAAGAGAGCTGCGCTCTCTTCCGGTTTCGAGTGCACCAAATAGTCTCCTCTTAGGCTATGTGAGCCATGCACATGCTATCCCAACATTTTCACTCCACATAACTTCACTACTATATTTACGATCCGTAAAAAAAATATGGCGAAAATGCACTCTTTGGTCCCTCTCTTCTAAGCTCTAGGATTCAAAACCATCTATCTTGCACTGTCTGAGCGTGTGTTGTGTGTGAAAGAGAGATATTTTGATCATTTTTAGCAAAGAAGAGGCTAGCATGTATGATCCAGTAAAGGTATTCGGGGTAAAAGGGAAAATAAAAAAAATACTGACAGGCAGGAAAAAGAAAAGGCTAAAACGAGCAGGAATATTGAAAAACAAATGATTCGCGATGATAAAGACGTTGCTAGAAAGCGTCATCTCAAAGGCAGGGTCAGGGAGGAGTCACATACTTCTACATAGACATATACACATAGGGAGAATGAGATCAAGAGGGGGGGGGGATGGATCCCGCTCTCCGTTCCTCTAAATAGCTATTTAAAGCGAGGTCATCCCCGAATCCAAGCCGGACCCCCATCGCCCATTACTCCCATGAGAGACCAGAATAGAAAATGACTCGACCACCTCCCGCGCGACAGAGGGACGGGGGCGGGTGTGTGTGTGGGGGGGGGGGCTTTGCACCCTGAAGATGGGGTCAGAGCTGAAGATTGGCTGTGCACTCTAAAGCGAAAAAACAAGAGAGAATCTCTGCTTGAGGGTTGTAAGGAGAGAAGTGTAAAGAAAGTGGTGAATGTGGAAGTGAAAATGTGTGAAAGAATGTAGTCTAACAACATATATACTATATACTCGCAGGCCCTCCTGCACGTATTGGGGTTGGGAGGGCAATTTATCTCCTTCAAATGTCAGTTGCAGCATGATGGTCTACCCTACACCTGACCTTCCATATATATATATATATATATATATATATATATATATATATGGAGGAGGAGCAACTTCCTCAACCAAGACTGCATAGACCGGGTCAAGGGAGACAGAGGGTACTAAACTCCTTAAAGAAAGAGTCCATTTGTTTCTATGAGCTACTCAGGGATATTTATTTATTTTGGCTGTTTTTTAAACAGAAAGAGGTGAAGTTAGTGTAGAAGAGGAGACGCTCGGAAATACTTGTGACCTCTCTAAATATTACCCTTGGGATAGATAGGCAAGTGTTTTCAACCTTTTTATGATAGTGGCACCCTAATTGTTATCTAGAAGCAGCCGTGGCACCTCAATATAATATAATTTACGTATAAATACTTAATTGCGTGGAAAGCACTTAAAAATTAACCACGATTAACATTTAACCTAATTTAATTGAAATAAAACAAAACTTTGTAAATAAATTAATCTTACGTTTAAAAGTTTAAAGGGAAATTTGAGCTTGATTAGTATCACATAATTCTTTAATCTCGGGACGTATAGTTGACACGGCACTTCTCATTTCTTCATTCACTGTCTGTAATCTTTCTCCTTTCGTTGTTTTTTTATGTTGCACAATAAAAAGAAGCTAGTTTCCAAATACTTTGAAATGTCGTTAGATTTTTCAGAAATGTTAGAAATGCATACGCTCTCGTGGCACCCCGGTTGAAAACCACCGATATACCTTGAGGAAACCTCATTCCTTTGAGGACCCTTGCGGGTCCTCAAATCCTATTTCACGTTCATTTAGACGACGTTACTAAGAAACTAAAGCTGCCATCTTGCATAGGATCTGTACCATGCTGTCATCTACCACTCATTTAAATGGATGGAATTATAGGGGGAGCGCCACTGATAAAAGAGGCTAATTATGTCTCCCCTCACCAACAAGGCTTTGAAGAGCAGACCTGAAATCAGCAAATAAAAAAACCCTTTTTTCGAGCGATCAATTGCTTCGCAAATGTTAGCCTCTTTTAGTAGTTCCGTGGGATCTACTTCTGTTTTCGAGATGCCCCGAGTATCTATTCTTTTGGAATGGCTTCCATTTTGTTTGTCTCTTTTTTATTTCTTTGTTCTATTGCTGACTCTATCGTTACCTTTCCGGCTGTATAGTCGCTTGTCATTTTGTTTATGTTTGTTTTTCTCCGTTTATTCATATTTTTTCTATGTTATTCCATCTTATTCAATTTACATATTACTCTTATTTTCGCAATGCTTGCTTTGGTTCTGTTTATTAGCATTGTTTGTTTCTTCTTCTTCTTCTTCTTCTTCTTCTTTAACATATCTTTGTGTCTCAGTATATCCCTTCATGGACAGAAATGAGGTAAAAAATAAACATAAAATGATAAAAATATTAATAGAATGGAGAAGTAAATTGAAAACGCCCAAGGCATAAATAACGAGGACGGTTCTTCATTGAATATATACAGATTTGACTCTCATTCGATCTCTTGTGTGTATCTCTATGTCTGTTGGTCTATCGTATTGTTTGTTCCAGTCTATGTGTCTCCTTGTCTGCTCGTTTGTGCCTAGTTCCAGTTGTCTATTCGTATTTTGCTTGAAGGTTTTGAAACGTGAATTCTAGCTCTATTTTGACCCCACTCAGGTCGCCTTCTTAAACACAAACACACACGAGAGATAGGGGGCAAATTCGTCCTCCTGAGTTCTTTTTTGTATGACCTCGATTGTTCTGGGATTGACACGTGTTTTCTCGTTCTAGACCTTGTAGTTGATAAGGTTTGTTTTTAGATTCCTTCTAGTTTTTCTGGCCAGTGTCATTTTTATTTATTCATTTCTCTCGTCGCCATCTCATCCACGGTAAATTAATATATCCTTATTAAATTACACTTCCTTCTTTTAACCTTAAAAATAACCCCCTTTCTATCGATATATCTGTTTTTCTATTTACCCATTTTTTTGTTCAGAAACTATAAAGAGGGACTATTTTTTTGTCTCTGCGCTCAGGGGAAAGAGAAAAGAAACAGTGAGTGATAAAAAGGGAAAGAAAAACTAGGTTAGAGCTATAGTGGGAAGACCTGAGTACGAATATATGTAAGTCGACGCTAAATTATCATCGTAGGTCCGAGAATTTATGGTCATGCACGGGTGTGAGTATGCATGTACGTGTATGTTTCTTTTCTGCAAATATAAGCCAATATAAAGGAAAGTTTATTTTCCAAAGTATAAACCTTGTCTGATTTCCATGTGTAATTGTTCTTCAGCATATCTTGGGGCGTCTGATGCATTCAACATGGCGAATGGGCCTTCAATTCCAGCTTTCGAGACCCGTCATTATCGCTGAATCGGTCACATAATCGACACTTGTCAGTGAAACCTTACCAAACTCTTTTGCATTTATTGATAATTGTGTTACCCTTCGCGTGTCGCCTCTCATTAACTTGAACCTTTCGTTCTACCTACTTTGGCGAGATGAAGATTCTCGACCTGTTTCGAAACGGCAGTCAACTCCCGTCCACCACGGAGAGATCGGCTCTTTCCCCACTGCCAACCGTGCCGAGTAAAGAGGGTCTGAAGAAGAACGTCCCTCATTTCTCTTCGTCCTTTTCCATTGGCGGGAATCGGAGCAATACCTTGAGAAAACACTTGAAGCTAAGTATGCAAGCGACCCGAATCATGAACGCCCTCCATCTCGGTTCCCTCAAGCAGAAAGGAAAATCCCAGGGTAAAAGAAGGTCTTCTTTCAACTCTTCTACCACTATCACCACAATCGCGAGTCATTGCGATCATCAACCTCCTTCCACCTCGACCTGCCCGACTCTCACTCCCCCTTCATCTCCAGCTCCGTCGTCCGAGAAAGATAACCACTACGAGTCCCTCGAGGGTGAGAACAAAAGACACGAGTCTATCTCCAAGGGCGCCTTGGACACCATTGACCTCCACAAGCAGAGGAGAGCGACTTGGACTTCTGCCTTGGAGAAAGAGAAGAAAACCACAGATGATTCGGCCAAACCTGACGCGACACCAGTACTCACTTCCTCCGTGGTTTTAGATAACATGGAACAGGTAGACCAGCAAAGTATGTTCTTTCTTAATCGGTTCCGCAAAAACCTACTTCTGTTCCACTCGGGTATTTCGAAAGGCAAGGGAGAAGAGAAGAAAATAGATGAGACCAAGTTTCCATCGTACGCCACCATCAATCGGAAAAAGAAGCTCAAAATGAAGCTGTCAAGTGGACTGGAGACGTTATCTGGAAAAAAACTCGACAAGGAAAGCGTCCTGTAAGTATTCAGTCTTTTATTAGTTATTCCTAATAAATATTTCAGTCTTCGTTCAATATGTTTATTAAATACGTATTAATTTAGGTATCTACTTGATATTTATAGTTTCCATTTGAGAAGAGCAAGGAAACGGGTATCCAACGAAAGCCCTTCCACTTAATGGACTGGAGGGACTAGAGAGATAATGGAAAATAGATAAATAGTAAGTAGAACTAGTATAAAATGCTAAGCGTGACAATGACGTCATTAACGGTCTTTATCAAAGGTAAATACTTGGTAAGAGAGAGAAAAACTACTCAAAAGTACAAACGAGAACCACTGAGTCAGGTGTATCTGCGGAACATGTGTAACTTCCACACTCGAGTGTTAATTACTTAAACAAATTTTAACACCTTAATTTACCCAGGTGAAAAAAATAGTGCTATAAAGACTATGGAAAATTATAGTTTAAGTCGTACAATAATTTAAACAGGTATGGTGATGTAAACACTATAGGAATAAGCAAAATCCCTCGCAGTACCAAAATGTCCTAATCACGCCAACCAATGCCGTTAACCTTCGTCTCTCTTACAGGAAGCCCAATTGGGAATTATCAAAATACACAAAAGCGAGGGGTATACAAAAGCCCTCCATCAGTCGTTCATCTTCTCGAGCGCGATATTTTGAAAGATACTTCCTTAATTTCTCTTCCGATCTATGACCTTAATTAGTCAAACTCCATCTAACCTTCATTCCACCAATTTCCTTTTCTCTAACTCGAAAAAGTTGAGTAAAATTATATTTCTTTCTTTGCACATAATAAAGACCAAATTAAAGTTGTTCTTATGTGTGATTGAAGCCAAATATAACCTATCACTGTGAGCGATCCAACCTTGGTCGACCTTTTCTCAGACAACCATTAAAAACCGTATTATTATCTAATGAAAAATACACGAGTAATTTGAAAATTGAATGGACCCTTCGGACCCCAACACTTAGGGTAACTAGTGTTTGTTATCGCATTTTTTTCCTTCCTCCAATGCTACATTTCTCAATGGTGACTCTACCCTAGCAACCATTTTGAGAGTAGAGAAAATTGTTTTGCTATTTTTCACTTCTACACCATTTCTTTTCAGGATTTTTGTCAATAGTTAACTTATTGGAATCGCATATAAGCATGAACCACTGATGTACCATAATGGAACTGATGTTTCCCCTTGGAATGGTTACTCTTGATCTCTGTGTTAAATGAAGTGTCTCCCCAAATGTGAGATCAATTGCATTCTTCAAAAGGTGAAGAATAAGTTTCGTCCAAACTTAGTGGGAATTAGTTCTTCACTTCTCATATAGTACTCAATGAGTGCATAATTAGTACTCATATAAGTATACGAAAACACATTAAGAGCTAATTCCTAATTAACGTCTTAGATTACACTTACTCTTGTCCCATCCTGTTAATTCATTCCCAGAAGAAGAATAGAGTTCGTACTATGAAGACCAGTGTTCGTTGTGAAAATCATATACTATAAGGTTCAAAATTTCTATTGGATATGATGCTCTTTATTCCCTATATTTTTGCTTGTTATTTGCTCTTTTTTACACATGTTTAATATTTTGTATTCTTTATTTCATTTTCTCGTTAATTCCTCTTTTACTGTTAATTTTGCTTTTTATTTGTTCTTTATTCCCTCTTATTTGCTTTATTTTTTCTTTATTTCTCTCTTCTTTTTATATGTCCTCTTTATTCTCTCTGATTCGCTCTTTATTTCCTATTTTTTTTCTTTATTTCCTCTTATTTTCTCTGTATTCCCTCTTCTTTTTTTTTATTCCCACTACTTGCTCTTTATTTCCTCTGTTTTGATATTTAGTCCATCTTTTTCTTTATTTCCCCTTATTTGATATTAATTCCCTCTTCTTTTCTTTATTTCCTCTTATTTGCTCTTCGTTCCCTCTTCTTTTCTCTATTTCCACTTATTTGCTCTTCATTCCCTCTTCTTTTCTATATGTCCACTTTATTCCCTCTAATTTGCTCTTTATTTCCTCTTTTTCTTTGTTCCTCTATTTGCTCTTTATACCCTCTTCATTTCTTTTTTTCCCATATTTGCTCTTTAATTCCTTTATTTGCTCTTTATTCCCTCTTTTTCTTTAATTGCTCATATTTGCTCTTTATTTCTTCATATTTGCGCTTTATTTCCTTCTATTTTCTGTCTTTCCTTTTATTTTTTCTTTATTCCCTCTTATTTTCTTTATTTCTCCTTTTATTTATTTATTCTCATTTGCTCCTTATTCACTCTTTTTTCTAAGGTCCTCTTTTGTTGTTTATTTTTTCTTTATTACCTTTTATCTTTCTCATTGTTGGAGTCTTTATTTCCTCTTTTTAATCTTTATTTCTTCTCCTTTGCTTCCTTCATTATTCTTCTTCTACCTCAAAATATCCTTTCCTTCTCGAGGGGATGCAACTGCCATCGTTAGATAATCTTGGATTACCTTTTATATAGTTAATAAAAAAACTTTATCCCCTTCCTTTTTGTTTGATTATTATTACTCAATTAAAACTAGGAAGCGACAACTAACGAGGGCATCTTCGCCAGATATCGATTGTAAGGAGAGATCAATAAAGGAAATGGTGGAGTTGGGGGGCGTGAAAATGTATGGAAGATATATCCTCGCAAATCTTCTAAGGGGCTGGAACTTGAGGGAATGCAATATATTCTAGATGTCAGCTGCGACGTGGTTGCGTTTGAGGTGGGGGGGGGAGGGCATTTTCTGTTGAAAAAACGAAGCTTCTTAAATTCTAAAAATAGATCCAGCGTTCTAAATCTTTTATTCTTTTTTAAAAAGACATTTTCCTTGTAATGTTTAAATGCCATTAATCCATTTACTCGCCCCCCCCCCCGGAAGTGGAAGAGTATCAGTTGTCTCGAAACGATGGAGGAGGCCTGCCACCCCCCCCCCCCCCCTTTCTCTCAGCCCCGCCCTCCTTTCTTGATTCGACCTTGTCCCTGTCGTATATAAATTGAAATTACCCATGTGATAGAAACCTACATAAGCGATCGACCAACGCATATGTAAACGCAAATGTGAACGTTTACAGCTTTTAACTACGCCATACCCACTTTATATAATCCCCCAATATCCACCCGTCCATATGGGGGCTCGAGTTCGAATATTCGGGCGCTGGGGCTCTTGCATGCACCTGTATTCACGGTTAATGGGATCTGCTCTTCCAAGGGATTCCATTTAATCTATTTGTTTATATACTCTAATTGCTTTCCCTCCCCCGTCCGTTTGTGTTCGTCTGTCTGTCTCTCTCCTCTCTCCTCATTGGATTACCCCAATTTCCTTTCGTTTCTAAGCAGTTAGGATTTAGTGAGTAACGGAGCGATTCCCGGCCTCTCTTCTTCCCCTGTCAAAATAAATATGATTTATAGAACGCCCTTCGAAGGGCAACACCATCACAGTGCTAATCCAACTGAGGCTGCAAGATTGACCTGACCCTTGAATATTTGACCGAGTCCATGCGCCCCAAGTAGTTTCCTGTTCGGACTCTTCAGATTATATGCTTTTCATACACTTTCGATCCCATTTCCTTCACCCCATTGTTATCATCATACCTCGTGACCCCTAAAAGTGTGATGACGTTGAACCGTCATATGTCATTAACGAAATGAGAAGTGGAGAGTATTATTCATCGCCAGCCTCGTACATTGTTGCTCAAATAAATGTTAACCAACGAGTCATAGTGAAGAGGATTCGTACCAAAGATCACACACTCCCTGCCAAATTCATGTGCGCTAAAATCAAGCTTAACAACAATCAGTATTAGTTTTAGAAAATGGTAACAACTCAAAACGATTAAAACCACGAATAAAAGGAAACTCCGGATGCAAGAGAAACAAATCTAATTAGCTAAACATCTAATTAATTAATGAGGGTAACGACCAGTGATCAGCAAAATATGGCTGCAGAAAGAAGTATGGAAAGAGAACTAATGTAATCGTTGAATTATTTAAGAGAACTCAAATATTTATTTACGATCATGGCTTGAGAGTCACTGGAATTCCTCCAAACCAATTATTGGTGTGGAATTATGTATGGTATTGGGCATTGTCCTGCTAAAATATAACTTCATTTCTTGGTTTTGTGGGATGTTATTTCTGGATAAGTGGCTCTAAAACTCGTAACAGCATGGTGGTATAAGTTGTGGAGTTCATTTTTCCATAGCATTAAAATACTTCCCTTGTCCCTGATGAAGACATGCAGTACCATACCATGATAAATCCATCTATATGTTTCAGAGTTGGTACCCTTCAATCAGGGTGAAATGCCTCTCCCACTTTTTCTCTCACAAAGTTCTCCCCCCCCCCCGAAGTGCTGAAAATCAAGAAAAATTGTTACAAAAAAGTTCAATTTTTAAATATTTTTTTCCAATAATATATTTAAATAGAATTACTTAAATTACATGTAAAACAACACTTCTTACATACCTCATCAATACTTTCATCTAACCAGATAACCTTTGAACATTGTTCGTTGGTCCAATTTTTGTGATCTTTGGCCCACTGAAGACGTTCTTTCGGTTGACCTTAGATATCCATGGCTTCTTTCTCGCCTTACATCCATTTATCCATTGATCTTTAAGTCTCCTTCTAACTGTTCTGTGTGATATTTTTGAACTTGAAGTTTCAATGAACTCCCCAGCAAGTTCAGAAGATGGATTTCTGCGATTTTGTAGAGAAGACCGAGAGTTAGATGTCTTTCGTGTGTGTTGTAAGACGTTTTTCCACTTTTTTTTTTTATACAAAGCTCTTGGTCTCTCGATATCGTGTTGTAGTGATTTTGACAGCATATCTTGTTTTGGATTGGCGGTGGATGGAAGGGGATTACAATTTCTACTTGTGATAACCCTTGACTATGGAGAAGTTGGATTTGTGTTCTCTGTGCTCCAGTAAGTTCTTTAGTTTTTATCCTATTACTTAGTTAGAACGATATTAAATACATAGTTTTTATAAATTTAAGCTGAAACATAAGAAATATTGGTTAAAATCTGATTTTAGTAAACAAACCATTTTATTAATTACAACCATTTAGTAAAATGCTAAGTAATTCAAACATATTACCAAAATACACATTATTATTATTATACATATTTATAAATAATATGAATATATATATATATATATATATATATATATATATATATATATATATATATATATATATATATATATATATATATATATATGTATATATATATATATATATATATATATATAAATATATATATATATATATATATATATATGATGAAAAACTCAAAAGGTGGCACGTGAGGAAAGCAATAATATGAAAATTTACCCATAGGAAAATGAAAAGATGAATCCAAGCACTTTTGAACTATATTTGCAAGTTCATTTTCAAGGAATAGCATGAAAATGGAGAAGACAACCTTATATAGGGTAAAAAGATACGAAGGGAACGCCCATCACATAGTACAAACCAACAGAAAAACACAAAAACAAGACAGAAAAATACCAATAAAAAGAAAAATAGGCAACTACTAACAGACATATGCCTTCCTAAAACGATATACACACAACAACGCCGTGTATATGAATGTAAATGGTGGGCGAAAAAAACAAAAAACATTTTAAAAGATTATCATTAGAGCGAAAACATTTAGGGCTAAGAGTTAATCCATGATTAAAGCAGAGACACCTGGTGGGGGAGGCAATGCGAATGATATTACACTAATAAAGAGTGACAACAGGCTGCATTATGAAGTTATTTCATTTAGTACAAGTTTTTTAAAACAGGGTCGAGTTTAAATAAGCCAGGGGAGATATTTATATTAGGCAAGATGCCAATTAATGAACACTCGACAATATTTCATTTCGCTCTAATGATAATCTTTTAAAATGTTTTTTTGTTTTTTTTCGCCCGCCATTTCCATTCATATACACGGCGTTGTTGTGTGTATATCGTTTTAGGGATGCATATGTCTGTTATTAGTTGCCTATTTTTCTTTTTATTGGTATTTTTCTGTCTTGTTTTTGTGTTTTTCCGTTGGTTTGTACTATGTGATGGGCGTTCCCTTCGTATCTTTTTACCCTATATAAGGTTGTCTTCTCCATTTTCATGCTATTCCTTGAAAATGAACTTGCAAATATAGTTCGAAAGTGCTTAGATTCATCTTTTCATTTTCCTGTAGGTAAATTTTCACATATATATATATATATATATATATATATATATATATATATATATAATATATATATATATATATATATATATATATATATATATATATATATATATATATATATATATATATATGTGTGTGTGTGTGTATGTGTGTGTGTTCTCTGGCAACTATCGCAAAGGGCACTGAAGGTCAAAGAGGGGCAGGTACACTGAGAATTCCGGAGTAAAAGGACATTGATGTACCCGGGTATGGTGATGCTGAACCAGTGATGTAGTCGTACCTTACTAGCGATGTATTGGTAATATACTAGTAACATAATAGTAATACTAGCATATTGGCCAGTATTGCTGATATACTAGTATTAAACTGGTAACGTTATGGCATAACATTAATGATGTAATGGTGATTTATTGTCGTGGTCCTGGCGACGTACTATTGTAGTACTGGTACTATAACGGTAACGTACTGGCGACGAATGATGACATATTCGTGGCCAAAGCGCAGGATACCTATTGCGAGATACTAGCCACATACTAGTAACATCAAATATGAATAGTTTGGTTCATGAGAAATCACTTGTACAGGTCTTGGAGGAGGGCGCCTTCAGGAACCCCAAATCCATATCCCGCGCATTCCCACCTGTCACCCTGCCCCACAGTCAAACTGTGACCTTTTGGCAACACCTTTTTTTCTCTTTAATTCTGGACCTCGAGCGGAGATTTTGTACGCATTTTTTATAATTTTTTTGCTGCTTTTCTTTAAAGGTAGGTCAAGTATCGGGGGCTTTTTTTTAACCATTTTTTCTATTTCCTGATTTTTTTTTTTAATAGGAGTGAGAGCTGGGGGGAGATGTGGGGTAGTGGCGATCTGGCCATGAGGAAATGACTACGGCTAAGCCTAATAATATATGGGTTGTGGATGAAACACACACACATACATACACACCACCTCTTTTTAAATTAAATCTAAGATGCGAGAACCAACGAGTGTATTTTGGTTGAAGTCTGTCGTAAAAAGTTGTGAGGAAAGTGGTGAGATTAGGTGAAATGAAAAGCTGTTTTTGCGAAGCTTGATTAGTCTAATGAGAATACTCAGACTAGCTTACATGAGAAGAGCTCTCGCTTGAACATTGGACATGGCATTGAATTTCTGACGTCAAGGTGCCGGGTTTGATTTACAGCGAGAAAGGACACACATGATTTCGGAGCTCACAGGGGGCAGACGTCAATGAGGCGGGGCGTCCAGTCTAAGGCATGCGCGCAGACAGATCAGGTCCCTCACGTCATCACACAACCCCGCTGTCTCTTCATTTTTCCTCTCTTCACACACATAGCACTTCATGCTTGCGCCTTGGAAGTTGTCAAAGGAGTCTCCATATCGATATCCCACTGAGGCGGAAGGAGTGGTCCTCCCTTAGGCCACGATGAGCTCTTCGATCGCTAAGGCTGGCAAAACACAGTACTTACCCTCTCTTCACACTCTTCCCTCCAACAACGAGGACCGGTCCCAGATGCCGATAGACTTACAAGTGATGGTCATTCTGATTTTTATGCGGATTTCATTATCCGGGCGCGGGTCCTTGTCCACGATTGAAAATGGCGGCGCAATTCACTGAGGACAAAGAATTAGAATTATCTTCAAATTTTAAGAAAAATACAAAGAGTTTTTGAAGCTTCATTTAATTGTTGAAAGGTTATGTAACCAAATGTATGTTGCGAAAGAATCGATAAAAGGTGTAATGGGAGTAAATAAATACCAAATACATAATGGCAGGATACGAAAATTTCACCTGATTTGGGTGCTGCACTGTGAATGTTGTGTGTAGGAGAGGGTGTATTTGTGTCCGAGTGGAGTTTAAAGTTGGTACAAAATAGCACAGGTGAAAGATGGTGTACCCGAAAATGTATCGATAAATGTTCATGTGTTCCGTCGGTGGGATGAGATCAACTGCATTTAGAGTTTATTGTTAAATAACAAGTCATGAAGAAGTATACGAGAGTGCTGGGAGTATAATCATTCTGGGAAAGGGTTGCCTGGGTGTATGAGACGTCTCAAGTAAAGTAGAATTGTACGAGACTGACGATGATGATGTTAAAAATACATTGATCAATCAAATCCTGATTTTCATTTCCATTTCGTAGCGTTACGCCATTAAAAATATTTGTTTTAACTCATTTTTACCGTAGCGATTCCTAATTGTTCTCGGATCAATGAGGAAATTTATGTAGTTTCAAAATGTTTTAGGCTTAAAAGAGATAAGATACAAATAAAAGTCTCTGAATAAAATATCTTTAAGACATGCACATATCCTCATATCATATATTTAAATGCAATATTATTTATATATTCATGAATTACAAGCAACATATGATACACTCCATACTTAATAGGTGTAAAAGCTACGTTTAACAATATGACCTTAAAACGTTTTTATTGACTGATTGACATATGGCTTTTTTATCTATCAGCCTCCTGTTAGTGTGTCTATTTTTATTTCTGAACCTATTAGGAAAGGTGAACTTTTTGCGTATGAAAAAGTTATATTAACTAATATTTTTTTTATCTGCTAAGACCAGGAAACCTAACTCAATTATGGTTATGTAGTATTAGTGATGCATGCCGTGCATGCGTGTAAGCGTATAAACGTCTGTGTGCTAATTGCAGACACTAAGATGACGGGTTAAGAAAAACGAGCATATGTATGTCCATGGAAATGTCAGAGGGGAGACAAAAAACCCAACTGTGGTTGTTCAGTTGTCAAAGAGAAAACAGCCCGCATTAAATCCCTATGCAGGTTAATCTTGGTGGCCTCGAGATAATTGGGGAGAGGGTCTTAGAAATGCCATGAATAGAATTGGACGACAGGAACGTTTATATATCCAGGATCAAGTGAATAATATTCATAAGACAAGTGCATGAGTGAGGAGAGAAAAAAAGAGAAGTGGTCGGTGGGAGAAACATACCTATCCTATATGCAAATGGACAAGGGGTACATCTGTATACTTTTGGACTGCCTCTCACAGGGATGGAGAAAGTTCAAATTCCACCAGGAGGCTGCAGTTTGTAGCTTTCCCAAGGGATTTGTATTTGCGCGTTTATGCATATATCGGGGTGTATGTGACGAAGAGAGAGAGAGAGAGAGAGAGAGAAAGAGAGAGAGAGAGAGGGAGAGAGAGAGAGAGAGAGTGTGCGTTTGAGAAAGCGATAAAGAAATTGAGAGAGAGTGAGATAAAGAGAACTATTTAAAAGTAAGAAGTAACAAAGAGAGAGTGTGTGTGGGTGTTTGGGTATGTGCCAAAAAGAGAGAGTATTTATGTGCGTGTGTGTGTGTGTCCAGGATAGAGAGAGAGAGAGAGAGAGCGTGTTTGTCACTTACCCTTTAACGAATCTACCCTCATATATGAAAAACCGAATGATAAGAACCTAACTAGTTCCACTGAATTGCTCCTCAACCATAACACGAGAAAATAAAGCAAACCCAATTATTCGGACACTTGGGGTATCTATGTATGTGCCTTTGACCATCAAGGTTCAGTGCATACATCAATGATATGTAAGACCTGACATGATCCTTGATTTTCATTCAAGTTTGTTTGTTGCGATAATTTATTCGTCATTTTTAAATGTTAAATTTTTTTAACCAAAAATAAAATTGGACGAAACTTCGTTCGAATATTAAGTCTTTTAATCACTATTTGAATAATAAAATGCTAAATAATTTTTTTTAATAATACTCACTATTTCTATTACTAATAATTACTCAATAGCTTCATTTGGGGGGAGGGGTAACAAAAAATGAGAGTTAAAAGTCAACGTTACGTTCAGGGTCTGTTAGAATCTTTAAATAAAAAAATTAAGATACTTTAAAACAACATGGAAGTTACTCGTAACACAAGTTTTAAAACAATAATATTTAAGGTTAAAAGTCCAAAAATAATATATCTGAAGTTAACATAATGATGGAAGAGGTATAGTACAAATGCTGGGTACTAAACTAACATAACTAGGAACACGAATTGCTGAGTTTCCCTAGGATTTTTTTTCGGCGTCTCCCAAGGTGGCTATTTGGATCCTACTTTGTTTTGAGGAAGTACAACTGGAACATGGCAAGCATTCCATAAACTGCTTAGGAGAATAAAGTGATTAGTTGGGATATGTGCAACTATGGAACTTACTGGGCTTAAAGAGAGATTGAATTGTAGGTAGAACTAGTAAATTCCCAGAAAGTGTGCCAGGGCCGACCCTATCGTTGCTGGTGCCCTGGGCAAGCAGATGTTCGGCCCCCCTTTTAAGTATAATTATAAAAGTTTTCACACGGAAAAAACTAAAAATATAGAATAATAGAAATTAGTTTATTACCAGGTTGTTTTTTTTAACAAATAATGAACAATAATACTACTTTTCTTAAACTGAAACATTTATTATTTTCACTTTTTTTTTTGAAGATCCTTGATGGCGCCTCTATGCCAGAGTTGCCTTTACCTATGAGCCAGCACTGAAGTGTGGTCATAATAATGAATTAGAGGGACAGTAAAAGCGTAAAAGGGTTGCGATAGCGTTTGGATACCTTCAGTTTTTAAGTTCGATTTGTATCATTGTATCCTATTAGTGCTAATTAATGGCCCCCATCCATATGTACGAATATGAAGCCGCACTCTGAAATGACTCCCTATTATGCTCTGGTGGAAGTCAGTTGAACACGTTAAAATTTTGGAATTAAATATCCTCAACGGCACTTCGGCCAAAGCATTTATAGCTGACGAATTCGCTCATTATTGTTTGAGTATTCGAGACCTTTTTCCTTTAGTTGCAAAAACAAAAAGATGGCTACAGTAATCCACCCGAACCATGTTCACGCAGTTGGGATAAACAGAGGAGGAACAACCAATAGCTATTAGATTGTCATGACATTGATATCGTTTTTTAGAAGGCATAAAAATGCTTCCTAGAGTGGGTTAAATGGTTTCAAAATTGCTTAGACCTGTTTAAAGCTAACTGTAGAAATTTCTAGGGCCTTTTTAAAGCTAGGACTGACCAGACCTTTTTAAAGCTAGGAATGGTTAGGGCTTTTTGAAGCTAGGAATGGTTAGGCCTTTTTAAGATGTATTTATCTCTGGCTATTTTTAAGCTAAAATGACTAAAACAAGTAATGCCTGTGCCTTTTCTTAGCTACACTAATGATGTAGTGGTGCCATACGGACTGTACTAATGTAACGTTTACAACGTGTAAATATTGATTCATCTCTACCCTAGCCTAACCAATGTGTTCAACAATTACAACTTTTAAATGAAGCTCTTAAACAAAAACGCCCTTCACTGGTCAGCTGAAGGGGGTCCTCCTCAACATAGACCCACGACCATACACGGCACGTTTAATCCGAGAAATAAATTATTGCGTTAGGTTGAGAAGTTCTTCCTAACCATCATCCGTATTCACCCAACATTGCACCATCTTATTACCATTTATTTAAGTGATTACAACATTATCGAAGATGTAAAGTTTCCTCTAGTATGAAAGAAGTGTAAAAGGATATCAAATAATATCTTTAATCAAAACCGAATCAATTCTTCGAGGAAGTCATCCATTACCAAGTTAAACGAAAGGAGAGCATTGGCAATAATTAAGAGTGCCACCACTACTTAGAGCATCGTCAGTAATGATGGAAACGACCTTTCTGAATGTTTTGTTTTTCTTGTATATTAAAAATTATTTTACTTTCATTGTAATGAAAACGACATTAATTTCTTGGCAACCTAATAGCTATAACGAATAAATGAAAATTATATGCAAGGTTATAGCAAATAACGTCAATCAAAGCCCTCTATTTTGTCAACAAGTTGCCCCAGAATTCAGAATTTCTACCTTTTCCTGTTTTTTTTCTTTTTCTACTTTCTTTACTGGAATATTGCCTCTCAAATTGTTCACAGCGTGTTATCGTTAACCCTGACAAGTTCGGCCGGATTCTTGTCGCTAGCAGAGTGCCTCAAGGATCTGTACTTGCCCCACTTTTGTTCAGAGTACGCATAAATTACCTTAATATTCGCTTAATTGGTAATATCTCTAAATCGCCGATGACATGTACCCAAGAAAATAGCAGTTTTTATATGTATGTGACAAAACGAACCTAAAATAGACGGATAAATAACAGATGATTTTTAATATACGTAAATGCAAGGTCGACTACATAGGATGTCAAAATTCAAAGGCGGATTACAAAGGAACGGACAAACTCTAGAGTTGGTTACCTTAGAAAGGGACATTGAGAATATATTATCAAGAATTTCAAGTTTAAGTGGCAATGTATCAATCTGCCTCTATATAAATACCTTTCCTGTCCTTACTTCGATCACGCAGTTCAATTTTGCTTTCTCTACAGGAATGAAGAAGTAGAGCCGTTAAAACGGGTGCAACGTCTGGCAACCAATCTAATTCCTGAGCTTTGGAATAATTGTCCTCCCCCCCCCCCCAAACTTCAATCCTTAAACTAATTATTCACTATGTAACACAATATGATGAAATATTTACTAAAATAGGTAAATTATTTTTTAGGGGTGGGGGGGGGTCATCCATTTAGGGCCACCTGTACCACTTACGCAATCTACACAACTTACACCTACAACACCTATACCATCGCTACCTGAACCACTACCACGTATAACACTATCAGCTACACCGCATGACCCACCTACACCACTACCACTGCCTACAACAACTACACCATATACACCACCACAACCTACGACACCTACATCACCACCACCTACATCTATACACCCAAGACCTACACCACATACACCACCACCTCTTGCACCCCCTTCACCTCCACCAACTACCACATACACGACGTATCCCACCTACACCACTACCACACACTACCTGCACTACCACCACCTACGCCCCCACCAACACCACCTCCTACACCACCACAAATTCCTACACCACCACAACCTACACCATCACCACCTACACTACCACATATACCTACACAACCTACACATACTGTAGCTACATCTACACCAACCGAACACCAATACCACCTACATTACTTACACCTACACCAACACGTAACCATCTTCACCACGACTAGCTGCACTACCACCACATACACCACCTTCACATAAACAACATACTCCACCTACACCAATACCTCCTACACCACTCCTACCTACACTACTTCCACCTAAAACAACAACACATATACCAGCATTGCCTCCGCTACCACCACATACAACAGCACCACCTACAACACTTACATCACCAACAACTACACACACACCACTTATACTGCATACAACTACACTACATCACCTACACCCACACTTACACCATTGACACCACCACTACCTTGCATCACCACTACCCACACCACCTAAACCAGCGCCACAAACACCCACTACACCACCTTCACATAAACCACCTACACTAACTATAACAACTACACTACTACCCCCTACACCACATTCACACGAACCACCTACACTAACTACAACTACACCTACATTACTACCACCTACACCACATAAACCACCTACAATAATTACAACAAGTTACATTGCTACCACCTACACCACACACAGACCATCTAAACCACTACCTACACTACAATCATAGCCAACATCTGCACCACCACCTACACCACCATCAGCTACATCACCCACACAACCCCCACCTACACCATATTCACATAAACCACCAAATACCGCAGCATCACCTACATTACCTCCATCTACACCTCATACACCACCACCATCTGCATAACCTACACTAATACCATTCACACCACCGAATACACCGCCTACACCTACACTACCTCGATCCCCCTATCTAGACCACCACGACCTACACCACCACCTGTAGCACCACCACCTACACCTACATCACCACGACCTACACCACTAATATCTACATTAACTACACTATCACCAACTAAAATAACGACACCACTGCCTACACCATCACTACTACCTACACAACCGCCACCTACAATAACTACATCACCACGACCTACACCACCACTGCCAGCACTTACACCATCACCAGCTATACAACCACCACTTGCATCTCCTACACCACCGCTACATGCACCAAGACTCCCTACTCCACCACAACTTACACCACTACCAGAGACAACACCATCACCACTTTAAACACCTACAAAACAACCACATACACGACCTACACCACTGTCACCTACACCTCTACCTACACCACCTACATATACACGTACACATGCACCACATACGCCATCTACACAACTACCACCTACACTACCTATCTTACCACCAACTACAACAACACCTAGACCACCACCTACACCTGCACACCTATGAGCTTCACCACCTGCACTACCACCACCAACACTTACACATCTACCTCAACACCACCTACACCTCCACAACACAACCTACACCACCTACAACTTCACACCCACGACCTACACCATCACTTACAGATCTACACCACATGGTCTATAAATACCACCACCTACACTTACACCCCTACATAATCACCACTTACTCTATCTACATCACTAACTACACCAGTAGCCTCTACACCAACACCACTAACACCTGCGCCAACTACATTACAACCTTCACCGCCACCACATACAGCGCCACCACATACAGCACCACTACTTACACCTACACCACCTATACCACCACCAATTATAACAAAACCTACATCACCACTAATAGCAACGCCACCTACACCTACCCCCCTATACCACCACAACTTACATTATCTACACCACCACCATCACCTACACAACTCTCGCTTACCCCTACATCACCTACACTACCACCACCTACAACACCACCAACACAACCTACAACACCTTCATCCCCACCACTTACACCAAAACCACCTACACCATCACCACATACACTCACACCACCTACACCACCACCACCAATACTTACAACTCAGCAACCTACACCTCTACACCACCACTAATTACACCAAAACCACCACCACCTACACTCACACCACTTTCACCTACACCACTTACAACTCAGCAACCTACATCCCTACACCACCACCACTACTACGGCCACCTAAACTATTCCCACCTGCACCACCTAAACACCGTCATCTACACCAACACCACTACCACCACCTACACCACCAGTACCACCACTTACACCACCACCAGCCAAGGTTGCCCCGGGAACTATTTTATTTTACAATAACATCATAACTCTTCTGCAGAAACTAACGAAATTTGAAACCCTTATGTTGTTTTACATTTTCTTTCGAATAATATATTTGCCGAAGTCTTCCCTTGATTAGTCCGGGAATTATTGAAAGTTTTGTAGGTCGTAAGGTCATAAATCAGTATATGTGAGAGCACTCGACTTTTGGTCAGTGTACCTTGTTCTATTTTTTTTCTGGTCACCTTGTGGTGGCTCATAGGATCTTTATTGTCATTCATTAAGCAATTCCTTATTTCTCCTAGTACTGCTACTACTACTCCATCAGCAAATAAATTAATTACTCGCTTAGTCCTACCAAAGGACACTCGTGTTCTCGTTAAGTGGGTTCGACCCAGATGTTCGTTGACCTGCGTCATCATTGTCAATCATCAATTATTCAACAAATTTTTGCCCAAATAGTTTTTAAATTTTGTTGATTTTTTTCCCCTTTATAAATTGAAGGGGAAAGAGGTGTTGTACAGGCATGCTTCATTAGTTAAAGAAAACATAAATCTCAGCAATGAAATAAGTTCGCTTAAACTTGTATAAAAATAAAATTAAATAAAACACGAGCTTATAAGAAATTATGAAAAATAACGTGTGTAAATGCAGGGAACCAGAGCGGGTGCTTGATGCTGCCCTGTGGCACACGACCGGTCAAAAGCACGCTGAGGCGAGACGGAGGACGCTCGAGACTTTCTCTACATAGAAGAGACAATCGAGATGACCTTTCGATACCAGTTCCTGGGACCGAACCCGTATCCTTGAACTTAGGACGAGTTCAAGACTACAAAGGTTCCCGCTTCATTCCGGTTTTAGCTTGGCTCTTTAGGTTACCTGACCCTGTTTGGGGGGTTATAATTAAAAAGTCAGCTCTCCACTCAATCCTACGTGATCCTTTCTGACCTTACTCCGTCTACAAGAACCCTATGTTCGCCTTTCCTTGCTGGTTGGCTTCGTAGTTGTTTGTGATGCATAAGGGATCGTGCTTCATTATATTTGCTCCTAGAATGTGGAATCATCTGCCTATTGATATACGTCCCCCCCCCCCCCTGTATGAGTGCCTTGAAGTGGGGCTTGGAGACTCACCTCTTCTCTAAAACCATTCTCCAGTTGGTAAACAGACGCTCTATGAAGGCCCTTGGCCTTGAAGATCCCCATATAAAAACCCGAATATTTTGTTTGATGTCTTCTTTCACTGATAGTCTGGTCTAACCAGGCAGGGAAAAGAGGGTAAGAAATTGCGGGGGAAAATATCAGGAGGGAGGTGGGTATTGTCATAACAAACCTCTTTGTAGCTTCAAGGAAGGGGTATTGGTTGGGAGGTTGGTAGATTTTAATCGGTGCGAGGGTAGAAGAATTTTGCTCTACAAATCCTTGTCACTTTTGACTTCATCGCTGCATTTTGGTTCCGCGTTCGACTTCAGGTGTCATCATGGGTTTAGTGGTTTCGGTAGAGGAAGTAGAAGCGTCTACTCTCGCTGACTAAGCCACCTCTCCCAATTAATGAGATTATTTTTTTAAGTTGTCCTAAAATACGAACTTTATATGCGCGTAATGTTGGGTTTATTACCTCACACTATGATCTTGCTTTTGGAAAATTAGGGAGCTCTCCTGTTTTCGAGGCAAGGAACGTTACTGTTCGCACTTTCGAGTACCTTGCTCCTCATCCGAACTTATTCCTATCACGGTTCAAGGATACAGGATCGATGAGGTCCTCTGTAATAAATTATCCCATTGTGTTTCTTCGTATTTTTTTCTATTTACGTCAGTTTTCTACCTCGTATTTTACGTACATTTTACGAGTCTTAAGCCGCAGCTTCTCTATTAATTAGTAGGATAATTAGTCACTCGCACATCTATCTTTCCTTCCGCACCTGAACCATTTTTTACCAAAATGGAGGTCACCTATTTTTTTCCTCACTAAGACCTTTCAGACTGATCCAAATACCCTCCTTTATGAGCGAGTGAAAAACCCTTCCATACAGGGTCACCACTTGGAAAAAAACACGCCCCGGTCTGGATACACCGATGCTTTCAACAAATCTCTCCATCGGGATGATGCAAGCAAGCCTTTTCACGTGAAAGACCTTCGATAAAAAGGTCAATCTTTTACTTAACCCCGACGCCCATGTCTTAATAAGGACAAATGGTTCATTAAAAGTCAGCGTCGAATGCCGGGGGACGGAAAATCTTTGCGTATTTATGGAACACTCCATTTTTTTAAGAAATTTTACCACGCCCTAGAGGACCACAGTCGCAAAAAGGACAAAAAAAGTATGGTATATTATATAACACGACCAGGAGACTTTCACCAACTAAACTATGCGACCGTGAGCAACGCAGCAGCTCAGAAGGAAACGAAGGTGAAACTCTAATACGAAATGATCATGTCAGAAGGTAACGCGCGTCTGGCCCAGTGAGTGATGCCAAATCACTGCAGTTGTGATGGCGTTGGAGTTGTTTAGATGACGAATAGTGACTCTCGCAGAAGTTTAGCGGGAAAGATGGTTCTATTAACTGATGCACGGCATTCGAGCGCATCATGATATAAACGTCTTTCTCCCTTAAAGGGAGAAAGACTGTTGCATGGTGTCCACCGTGTGACCATAATAACAAAGGAAACTGGAAATAAAGCTATTACGTTACGGTGCACGATTAAGTTTTAAGTGGTGAAAAACGATTATTAAAAGTGAGCAGGTTGTTTAAAGGCTGAAATCATGTTTTAAACACGATTACCGAATTGGCAAAGGGATTTAAGGAATAAGTTTCAAGAAAGTTATATAAAAAAAGCAACAGAATACCAAACTATTTCATTTTAAAACGACTATGCCTTTAAATGAGTGTCTGCGACTGTTTATCGTGGTTTCCTCTGCTAGTAGTGTTTCCATTGCTGTCTGTCAGCATTTGTTGACGTTGGTTTACTAACCTGTGACTACCCTCTGCTTACCACTCGTCTGTCATAGATGACGAGGGTATAGATAACCCGACTTAGACGGAATGGACATTCGTTTTGACAGGTCGGGCTGGGTCAAATGGATGCCGTGAGACAAAGGGGTAAACATTAACCTTCAGGCAGGACAAGATGTATACAGGCAATTGGACCTTCCCTTTACCCAGACGAGAGTGACATCATTACACTACAGAAGGATCATCGAGAAAAACAACAACAACAACAAAAATAACGAAAACAGAAGGCAAAAGCAAAATAATTACTACGGAGTGAAAAGGTGGGCAAAGGGGTAGGGCGGGGTGGGGGTAGACACACAACTTCCATCTCCCAACTGGGGTAAGATGGAGAGTGGGTTGAGGGGTGATTCTGGGCACGACAGTTGAAATGTCGAAACAATTTCCAATGGCAAATTTAGAAGTAATTCGGAAATTGTTTTAATATGGAATTTTATCTATAAAAAAATATTTCTAAGCTGTATTTTGCTGAAAAAAGAATGCCTTACTTCGCAGTTTCTCCCCCGGTTAGGTTCCAATTGCTCTCATTAAGGATGTTTTCTAGAGACCTGCTCATCTACCGGTCCCTAGTTCTCCAAGAAGTCTCTTATTTTAGCTATTTGGCCATGTAACTTTTTCAGTTTTATCTCTCTAAGTTATCCAATTTATCAAACTCAAATCCAAACGTCCCTAACGTAAAAATTCCCATGATTTACGCTGAAAATAAAAATGTTTCTGACGACGGGAAAGAACAACATCATTTGAGCTTCCCTTCTCAAGGCTTGGTTTAGCCCGAGGTCCTCTCCAGTGGAGCAGGAAGCTCCGTGAGTGAAGGCAGGGTTAATATCGACGAATAAAGAAGGTGGAAACAAGAAGGCCTGATGAGGATAAGAACTCTTTGAGGATCAGCTGTATGAAGTATCATCCCTATCGTACAAAGTGGGTTGGGTGCCTAACAACGTTACTAAAGTACTTTTTCAATACCATACTTCAGTTAAATTGCTTGAAGAGGTATCCCTTGTTTTAACTAATTTAACGCTCCTAAATTCTGAGGACAATTGGAAATATTCGAAGGATAGAACCACTAAACCATCTAAGAGTAAAGGGGTATTATCCAGTTCCAGACCATGTTGTTAGGGTTGAGGATCCTCTTGGCAATTTAGATTTGGTTCTGCCATCATTATCCATCATTTCAACCCGCAAGTTTTTCTTTTAATTAATATAACTTGCCCTCACTCATTATCCTTTCAGTGCTCTCTCACCATCCTTCAGGTTTCTTCTAGTAATCATCCATTGAATTTTCTCCACTCTATCCTCTCTTATCATCTCAGGGGGCTTCCTTAACCACTTCTCTGATCACATCTTAAGTCTTTTCAGGCTACTCCTCTCTTATCTTCCTTTTACTCTTTTATTATCTTTCTCTTTTCTCTCGACCACGTTAGTCGACGCCAATCCTTCCTTGATCCAGGAGAGACCACGTAATCTTTCAATTTACACCTCTTCTGACCTTCACTTTTCCTTTGTTTCCAAGCAAATTTAAACAGCCGATTGGCGATCATATGTGTACCCACGGGCACATGATAGTTTCGTGATAGCTACCTCTGATGCGACGTCAACATGACCAAAGATGTGCGAAAACTCTCGCGCCAGCGATGGTCGTTGGCGTTCTAATTTCTCGCTTTGGAAATCGTGCAGTGTAAAAGTAAGAAATCTGTGCCTATGAGAAGAAGAAGAGCGTTAGGGATGTTAATTGAAGCACCTCGGGTAAGTATATTGTGATGTGAAGCCATGCGTGACAATGTATGCAAACATTCACAATTATACAGTCTACTTTATTTATCTCAATTGCGAAAAGATGTAATTGTGGGGAAAAGATTGTATCGTCACGTCGCCAAAATGATACTTCGGCATAAAACACACGTCCCATGATGAGAGACTTGAGGACTTACACTTCCAATGGGAACAAACAAGACGAATGACCTGTGAACTACCCTATTAAAAAGAAACGATGCACACACTAGATCAAGGCTTATTTTTAAATATCTAATAGATTAATTAATCTGGTAATTAACACTTCAAAAAGGCATTCCTACGTAATAATTCAACCTCCATGATTTCGATGAACGAAGCCTTCTCGCCGATGATGAGTCGCTGGATTGGAGTTCCCATCCGGTTTAGCGTGGAGGGAACTGTCATATATTGTAGGGATCCGTGGTTTGGATTCCACCTCAAACTGTATGACCTTCACTGAGAGGAGCAATGGACGATGCAGCACCTTGTGAATGCACGCGCACAGGGAAAATCAACATTTCAAAATACTCATGACAAACTTCAATCCAGAAATCGGAGAGGAAAGATTCGATTTTTGATCGGTAGGAAAATCCACAATGGGGAAATCCACAGTATGGAAATCCACAATGGGGAAATCCACTGTAGGGAAATCCACAATGGGGAAATCCACTGTAGGAAAATCCACAATGGGAAGGAGAAATGAACGTCGACAAAGATTAGCAGAATTTGCAAAATAAGCAGACTTTTTTACGTGTGGAATTTATTTCTTTTAATTCCAAAGCAAAAGACGAACGAGGATTGAACAAAATGGAACAAAAAAATAAAAGTATTACTCTAAAACAGGGAAAAATTAAAGACATTATAGCTAATAGTACTTCCAAGGTGGTGAATGGTCACAGATAAAGAGTATGATTAAAGTGACCTATAAACACATGAAACAAACGCATGACAAAGAGAAAATCAAACCTAGAGAAATTTAACAAAATAAATTACTTAAGATTAGAGAAAGATGAAAAATTTAATGAAGTTACAATCAAGAGAAAGAATTTTAGACTATAAGAAAATATTATTATTATTAAAATAAGATAGAATTTTATGTACGTAGTTGACGCTTTTGAAGGATAGCAATCCAAATTGACCAATTTGAAGAATATGGGGCCTACTTTATTCACATTTAAAAAATAGGGGTCTCCAAAGAGGGCATGAAAGTAATAGTCGTAAATCTCAAATCATTGATTTAGGTTGTGAGGTTTGGTTTGATGAGGGAGGGTGGAGTGCTAATCAGCTCTATATAGTGCCATAGATACAAATATTAACCAAAGACCTAACCAAGGGAAATCCTAGAACTGAAAGTACCCTGATCATAATTTCAGAATAATGGGTACACGACACAAGACCTACCTATTTTAAATGGCTTATTTTCAAATTGGCCCATTTGAACAATAGGAACTACAGTTTTGCCCATTTGGAGGTGTTTCTGGGTCAATTGGGACCGGTCGCCTTCAATAGTTCCACATCCTTCATCATAAAGCAATTTCCAGCAACGTAGGGTAGGCGCACATCAATGCTACTAAGAACTACCCATACACACGTCCGCTTTTATGCCCATATCAAGCACAAAGTTACCCATTATTTTGTCCTCCGCCAAATTGGCCTTTCATATCGATGGCGCCCTATGGGCTGTAGCGTCTCGTCCACTCAGAGTTCGGCCGTGGATAGAACGACCCGAGGACGCCCCTTTACAATCCTCCTCCAAGCACATCTTTCATACACAATACCATCAGCCTTTCCTCTCTCATACACTCATTCACGCATTCAATTTAACTCTAACGCGGTCTTCCAACCCTTTGCAGACCCTGGCACTTTCGATTATTCTTTAGCAAGTCCATTTCCATCCATTCTTCTTACATATCTACAACACTCAAGAGTCCTAATCTCGTTCACTCCCTCACACCATAACTACTTCTTGGCTACTCATTAATTCTATCTCCCCTTCGCACATCGACCATCTCTAAGTCATCCATCCTAACTGCTCTCATTCTAGATCTTTCCTGCTCCTTCACTGACAGTAGCAATCGCATACACCAAAATCGGCACCAACTTACTATCATACAGCTTCCTGTTACATTCTACAAATCGACCCTTTAACATTCACTACTTCTCTCAGATCGGCCCTGGAACTTTCTTACCATTCCAAGCGTTGTCACGATCTGCTTAAACAGTACCACTATCAGTCACGAGGCATCATAAATAGTTAAAACATTGTAATGGTTGAAAGGAAACGACACTGCCTCTAACATCAGATTTCACCCCCAAACACCTTCACTGGGCTACAAACTAGCCAGGTAGAAACAGCGCTTCCGATCACAATGAAGTTAACCCACATCGGGTGTGGTTAGTCGCTGGACCGAGTCCCGTTTCGAGTCGCCTTCACGACGGTTGACATGCACTGGAGATACATGTGGTACGGAATCCACGTTAATCAGTAAGTAACGAATGATATATAAATTTCATCCTAAAATGCTAGAAGTTGCTGGTAAAGCTCCTTCCAATTTTTTTTTTCTCATTGATTATAGTTTCTTTCTCACAACATTCCCAAATAGCAACCAAGATAAACTTCAACCTTCACAATTCTTAATCATTCTTACATCTCTAGTTCATACTTCTCTCAGTACATCATCCTTAAAAATATTTTAAAAAGACATGCTGCATCACACACCCTTGCTATACATAGATTCAACCACTCACTCCGACCAGTTTTCACTCGAAGGCAAACCTTTCTTATAAACTAATATTTACACCATCACAAAATCTTCCAGCATACACTTTCCATCCGTTATCCCTTGCTTCTTCAGCTAGATGCCAGTGCAAATACCTGACTCACCTCCCTACCTGCACTAAAACCAATTTGGAGATCCTTCATCTATGCCACAATTATCCTTTTATCCACTCAATCAGAATTTTTCTATACACCTTACCTTCAACAATCAAAGGACTCCTTTATTCCTCTTTATTCTATGCGTTCACCTTTCTCCCTTGTATAATGGTACTGCTATAGCATTCTTAGTCATTCTTCAATATTTTTTTCCCTTTCAAATGCTTTGCAACACAACCACCAGACCCATTCCATAATACAATTACCACTACCTTTTGGCATTTAGCAATTATATCATCTATTTCAGTTGCTTTCCCATTTTATGACCTCGCACACTACTAAAAGTCTCTTGACTGAGTATCGCTTTTATTCCCTTATACAGCACCAGGTTTATATACGTGAAGCCAACCATATTCATATTTGCTCATTACCTTCCTTATTTGCGTTAGAAAACTCGTCAAAGTAATCTCCCCATCTATTTTATACCTCATTTTTATCCTCGTGGTTAACACAATTATTATTCACTTGTTTTTTCACCTTTCTCACTATTTTCCAGAATAACTTACTGTTCCAATCCGGATATTCATTCATTTTCCATCTGAATGCCTTAATTTATGCTTTCTAATTTGGTTAATCACTCGGTTCACTTTTCTTATCGCTTCTTTGTATTCATTCATCTTTATATCCGTGCCATACTCGTCTTGACTGATAAGCATTTGCAACTATGTCTGACTTTTGTTATACTCTTCACATTTCACATAATCATTCTGCCATTCAGTTCTCTGTTTTAACACTTCAGTGCTAGCACACCTACAGCCAGCCCCTGCAACACCCACTATCATATGAGTTATAATGATAGACTAAGGGAATTAGATGTGTTCTCGCTGGAGACCCGGAGACTACGTGGTCAGCTTATCGAAGTGTTTAAAATACTTCGAGGCTTCGACAGACTGGACTACGGGGATATTTTTCAGCTCAGCGAGGGAAGAACAAGAAATCATGGCTACAAACTTGAACTGAAGCGATACCACCATGATCTGTGTGGGAAATTCTTCACATACAGTATCTGTGGTAGTTGGAACGCACTTTCGACGGAAGTTGTCAACAGTGAATTTGTTGACCAGTTCAAGTCAAGACTAGATAAAGTCTTGCGAAATCGCCGTTAAGATCCTCGCGAGTGATCTTCGAGGTTGCCAACGGACACCCTCGAGGATTGCGCCAAAAGTACCCTCCTTGTATGGACCGTAAGTTATTCTAGGTTACTTATTTTCCTTGCAGCTCTCTCTCTCTCTGTGATTAAACAGCCTTCTACTTGTAATTATTTTCCTATTTCCACCTTTCTCGGGTCTTATCATCCATACAGTACACAATTTAATCTTATTCAACACAATCATGTGATCAGACAGTCCCATACTAACCTCATATAGCTTTTATAAAAAGTTATCCTTGAGGGTGCGAAGCATTCTGCGACGTCGTGGGATGACTTCAAATCGTAGGCATTAGTTTGACAAAGACGAGCGTAATTAAGTGAATTCAAGCGATGAAGCGTGAGGGAGCTTGCGAGTTGCAAACGTTGTTTAGTGTATAATTGTTTGATTCTTAGAGTCTTTGCCCTAGCAGAATGGCTGGTTCGGCTTGTGAGCGTAAGCCGACGAGCGGCAGAGTTCTATGTTCGGGGAAACTCTGGACAGCGTGGTGTCCGGTAAAATGAATCTTCTCTACGAACGTGCCTAAAGTTCTTTGGTGTTACGTCTTTATAATGGATACCAGCCTTGTTATCACTGCGAGTTCTTTAATAAAAGGAGCTATCAACCCCAAACTGTGAAGAAGTTATCTGTGGGATAGCATGGTACAGTCTCAGTGGTTATTCGCTGTCAGAGAGTTTGTTTTGACAAGCTGCAAACAGATTTATACTCGCCTCCTGAATCGTATCTCTTGAAATTTCCGTATTACATGATATAGGTGCCAATGAAGGTAGCTGTGTTTTTGTGGAGCCGCTTGGATGTAGTGGCTAAATACCTTATAAAGTGATTGGAGAACATTATTTGTAATTACTTATAAAAGGTTTAAAGCAGTGGTTCTTAATTATTTTTAGTGACTGTTTCCCTTGAGAACTCTTAAATTTATCTAGTACCTCTAGTCAGAAAAAGTATACTTAGAGTAAGGAGCCTGTTGCTTTTAATAATTACAATCCTACATACTAAATATTGTTGTTATATTTCAGTGGCTCTTTTGTTGTGGCTTTCATTAATTATGCTAAAACGAGGTTCTGTTTTGAAAGAGCCACACATATGTCGCCACTTGCATCCGGACAGTTCCTAGCCCTTGTCTCGATGGGCAGTAGTGTTAAAAAACTTGCCTTACATAAGACCGTGACTGCAAAAGGCAATAAAAAAACAGAGTTTTTTCTATTGGAATATTTTTTAAGTTGTGCACACCGAAACATATCTAGCTGCATTTAGATTCTGTAGTTGGCCTGCAGCTCATCATTCATATTTTAACATATAACTATTATCGATGGAATCCATGTTAA
Source organism: Ceratothoa steindachneri (assembly GCA_963969495.1). Classification (NCBI taxonomy): domain Eukaryota; kingdom Metazoa; phylum Arthropoda; class Malacostraca; order Isopoda; family Cymothoidae; genus Ceratothoa; species Ceratothoa steindachneri. The sequence goes on along the minus strand of OZ018321.1, from coordinate 158,298,439 downwards.
AAAAATGGATCTTGTATCCATCTATGTGCCACAGAAAAACTCTCCTTGGAAGGAGTGAATCAGCCCTTGCAAATGCTCTTTCACTTCTGTAACGATGACCTCTTCCTCTGCACCAGCAGCCTCATCTGAAGAAGTAAAAGTTAGCGAAATTTCCTTCCTCAATGCGCTTAATCAAAATTGGAAGTGTCTGGGTAAAGGCAGATAACTTCTCTTTGGCAGTTATCATAATCATCATTCTTCCCAGTAGATGTGTGAATACATCTACCAGGTATACTACAGATCAAATGAAGTCAATGTTTTCAATGTGTTCAGCAAGTCACTGACTTGATTAACAAAAAACTGATTGATTTATTCGTGTAGTTCGAATTTCTTCACAAAATTCTGCAAAGAGGGGGTAATTAATTCAGTGTTCTCCATCTGATAAAGTTTACTGCACACGCAGCAGTTGACAGAACATTCTCCAATTTTCCTGGCAGCATCTTTTTAACAAGTGCATGACGATGCAAAACACAGTGTCTAGTAATTACATGGGGCCCATCTTTCTCCACCAGCGTAACAAAAACATGTTTGTTCCCTAGCATGGCAGAAGCAACATTAGTGCAAAATGACCACAAAATACTGAGAGTCATATCATGCTTCAAGAAGAATATTCAATACATCAATTGTTTTTCCAATATTTTTTTGTTGTGCACAAAACAAGAATACTTACACCACTTCTTTCTCCTCACACTCCACACATAGATGAGTTAGTTGACTTATCTGTTTGAGTACTCACTTTGACAGGACTAGTTTTCATGTCCGTTATTATCTGCTGTAAGATCTCTCTATTCATTTCACTAATCTTGGAATGGATAATATCGTTTGGTAGAGGTAGGAAGGCACCTGCTTAATTTCTCTTTTGCGCCGTCTGCAACTCTATTTCTGCTATTGAATCAATCACATGATTTAAATCGTTCTCCTACGATCGTATAAGGATTTTTTCCTCTTCGTACACAAAAATGTAATATGATAAGATACTTTCTACAATGGTTTTTTAATTAGCACATAACCTCGGTTTGGCAGGGTATTATTATGAAAAATCCTTCCCTCTTGGTCTTCAAACTCTTTAAGTCATGCCCAGCCTCTGTGCCCCCATGCCGTGTTGAAAGGCTCGCTGAGTATTAAATATTTGAGATTTTAATTTGTAAATGCAGTATTGCTGAGTGTGAGCTTTGGTTGTTGAGTTCCATCTTAAAGGCGAAATCTATACGAACGTAATCATCGTTTCACTTTCACTTCTTAAATATAATTTGTGAGGACTTTATCAAACTGTTACCTAAAAAAAATGCAAACACAGTTGTTACTACTCTCCAGTACATAATTATCACTGCATTACATAGTCCAACATAAACTTCATCCTACTCAGTTACAACGCGCTCACGATTATACATTCTTCATTATCATATATTCACAATGCTACACTTATACCGCTTTCCATCACTACTACTGGTTTAATCGAGAAATCGGCCAACTGCTTAGGGAGAAGAGAAATGCGTACCGGCGATAGAAGATCTCGGGTGCCTTTGACGAGTACCGGAGGCTAGCCAGAAGAGTGAAGTCCAGCATAAGGGCGGCTAAGCGGTCTGAGGAACTCCGAGTGGCGAGAATCTGCAAGGAGAATCCCAAGGAGTTCCTCAGCTATGTAAATAGCCGTAAACCAATCCCTCGTAGGATTGGGCCCTTAGTGGACGAGGAGGGTGCATTAACTCAGTCCGATGCAGAAAATGCTAACCTGCTCAATGACTACTTCTCTTTAGTGTTTACTAAAGAGTGTGGTCTCATCCCACAGCCCACGGATTCCTACTCGGGGGAAAAGCTGGAGGTAATGGACTTCACCGAAGGTGAAATTTAGAAAAATATCGCTGACCTAAAGACGAATAAGTCCCCCGGACCGGATGGGTTTCTATCCAAGGTGTTGAAGGAAGTGTGCGATGAAGTATCACGACACCTGTGCGCTATCTTTAACATGTCAATCGGACCGGATGCGTTCCTAGAGCCTGGCGTGAGGCGGGGGTGACTCCGATCTTCAAGAAAGAAGACCCCAGCTATCGGCCAAACTACCGACCCATCAATCTGACTTCGATAATCGGTAAACTCATGGAAAGCATGATAGTGGACAAGATAACGTCTTACTTAGAGTCAAACCTGCTACTGAAGAGTTTTCAGCACGGCTTCCGAAGGCAACGGTCATGCCTGACGAACCTTGTGGAATTCTTCCACTTCGTGTTCAGTGAGCATGATAGTGGACAAGATAACGTCTTACTTAGAGTCAAACCTGCTACTGAAGAGTTCCCAGCACGGCTTCCGAAGGCAACGGTCATGCCTGACGAACCTTGTGGAATTCTTCCACTTCGTGTTCAGTGAGCATGATTGAGACAAGGCGGTGGATTTTGTGTACCTTGACTTCCAAAAGGCCTTTGACAAGGTACCACACCGCCGGAAACATGGTTGCCAAAATTTCCAAATTTGCCGATGACACCAAGCTTGGTATCAATGTGGCAAAGGAGGGGAACACTGCCAGCCTCCAAGAGGACCTTCAAAGGATTGGGGAGTAGTCGGACACGTGGCAAATGCCTTTTAACGTGAACAAATGCAAAGTAATGCATATCGGCCACCGAAACCCCAAATCTCAGTACATCCTTAAGGGTACTGCTCTTGAATCGAGTGACACTAAGAAGGACTTGGGTGTTACTATCACTAGCGACCTCAAGTTCTCGAAACAGTGCATCGAGGCAGAGAAGAAAGCCCAAAGGATGTCAGGCTACATAAAACGCCAGTTTGCATACGGTAACAAGGAGATAGTACTTTGTCTGTACAACTCCCTCGTTCGGCAGCACCTGGAGTATGCCGTACAATTTTGGAGTCCTTCGTTTCGAAAGGGCATCGCAAGGTTGAAACGCATACAAGCTAGGGCAACCAAACTGATTCCCTCTATCCGACATAAAAGTTATGAGGATAGACTAAGGGAATTAGATCTGTTCTCGCTGGAAACCCGTAGACTGCGTGGTCAGCTCATCGAAGTTTTCAAAATACTTCGAGGGTTCGACAATGTTGACTACGGGGATATTTTCACACTGAGTGAGAACAGAACGCGCAATCATGGCTTCAAACTTGAACTGAAGCGTTACAACCGCAATCTGTGTGGAATTTTTTTCACCTACAGTATTTGCGGTAAGTGGAACGCACTTCCAGTGGAAGTTGTCAACAGTGAATCTGTTGACCAGTTTAAGGCAAGACTAGACAAAGTCTTGAAAAGTGGCCGTTTAGGGACTCAAAACAATTGAGCAACCATGTGCCTACTCGATGGCTAGCATAAAGGTACCCTCTTTGAATGGACCGTAAGGTCTCCTAGGGTACTTTATTTCCTTTTAACTACTGTACAACAAAATATTACGAGTGCCTTTTCACCAACAATATTTTCTTACGTAACTTGACCATACCACTGCATCACATGATGTAACCACATTACAGCATCTCCAACAGAATTGCAATACATATTTATACTACACTACATCACCTTTACCCCGCCTTAACCGCAAAGCTTTTATTTCACCACCTATTCTCACATTAAAAAAACATTCACTCCCATTAAATACCATTCACCCCATCCCATCCTCACATTAATCATCATTCACCATGTATCATCACTGATAAAAGTAACGTTGATACAAGAGGAACACCCGAAGGACTTATCAAAACTAATCTATTACACCAGGACCAAGAAAACGAGTGAATAAAGCTCATGGACGTCAGAATAACAGGCAACTGGAGCATGAACACGTAGTACACCAGTCAAAAAGAAAACGATATATGAGTAAAAAAGAAAACGATTTATGAGTAAAAAAGAAAACGACATATCACGATCACTAATATATTTTACATGTTTATGTAATATAACAATGAGAATGATGAACTGTAATACTCCTTGTGGTTAAAACAAATGTTGACAGACCTAATAGTAATAAATATATAATTCCAACCTCGTGGTAAATATGATATAGAATGACTGCTGATCACGTCACGTACCCTTAGGTGTAAGTTTTCGATAACCAAATATCCAGCGAATGGATATCCCACGAGCATCAATCACTTCAGACAATCCTTCGCAAATATAAGGATAATACAACGGTTAAAGCTGTGTGAAAAGAGTGGAATGATGACTCTAAATTATCACCTAGTGGTATTCGTAGGATTATAAAGAAGGTTAAAGTTGACCTAGGCATCACTATAGAGCACATACTGTACATATGCCGAGTTTTGCTTGCGCCTGAGTTAATGTTTCAGATAAGATACTAAAGAGAATCCTAGACAAAAATGCTCTCAACGACTACTGGGCATGAAAGAAGCCATATTTTCGTAAAATTCAGGTTGCCGCAAATCACCCTTTCACTTTTGTAAAGGAGCTCGCTTAATATTAAAGTAAATAGTATGTTCCGGTGATACAAAAGTAAAACTAGTTAACTATAATTTAAAAATACACCTCTGACGGAAAGCTGGTAAAGCGCTTCTTCCGAAAAACACTAGTAAAAATTATAATAATTTTGGATATTCTCTCTGTTGCTAATGTTATCGGAGCGCTTGTTTAAAATCATGGAGAAATGAAAAAAATAATATTATTCTGTTATTTTGACGGAAAACTTCATCCTTCAGCATGTAAACCGAAACTGGGCTGGCAGTTTTGCTCTCACAGGACAACGATCCAAAAATGGTCACCACAAAGCCCTGATTTGAACTCCAGAGAAGATTTGGGAATGGAATCAAAATAAAAGCGCGTCTATCAAAGAAAACCAATGAATTGTGGGAGTTTTCTAAGAGATGGAAATGGGAAAAATTTGAGTGACGCCTGTTACAAATTAATAGAAAACTATAACGAAAGTTTGAGAACTGTAATTGCTAATAGGTAATAGTACAAAATATTAATTATTTTTTTGTATATATTTATATATTTAAACATTTGTGTTCAATTTTGTAATGTTGCTGAATAACTTCTTTCGGAGATCGCAACTTTTTAGATTGGATTTTTGTATTACTAATGGAATGAATGTGAAACCTTTACTAAATAACTGAATGTATTCAAATATTAGGTCATGCCATTAGTAATGGGCCAATTTTATTTTCGTGTTTATCATTACTTTATGGATATAAAAAATCGACTAAGGGAACCATTTTTAAGTATGATTGTTACAGGAGACCAAAAGTAGGATATTTACAGTAATATTAAACTTTCAAGACAATGGATTACTGTTGAGGAAAAAGAATATCCTAGCTAAAACAGGTGCCATATCCACAGAAGATTCCCTTGCGCCTTTGGTGTGATATGAATTGCATAATCAACCTTGAACTTCTTAACCCAAATTAGAACGGCATCAAAGGGGTTTACTGTACCCTGTTGGACCATTTATATGCAACACTTGAATACAAAAAGGCTACCAATATTAATGAAACAATGACAACTAAAGTTTATTTTAAACCCAGCAACCCTGGATTTTACATGAATGGGGACTGCGAATGTACTAAGCGCTACCGAACAAGCGTGATATCGTCGTACATCAATCGTGCTTTTACCCACTGCACCACATGGAAGGACACACACAACGAACTCGAGAGAGCCACTCAGGTACTTGTAAATAACGGATTCTCCAATAAAGAAATTTCCATCAGCCATAAGAATTAAAATGGACAGATGGTAGCTCTCAGAACCCCAGAAGAACAGGAATACGGATAATGAGGATATTATCAAACTGTTCTACAAGAATACTATGAGCACAGAACACCAAGCAGATGAAAGAGCCATCAATAACATTTAAGACCGAGGAATAAAACCCATAAAGATCGTACTAATCATCTACTATTAAAATAGACGTACTTCAACCATCTTCATGAAAAATAACCCCAAACCCCCGCTACAACCTAAAAAAAGGACACATCTGATATACGAGTACACATGTAAACTAGGAGACTGTGAGCTCCTACTTAACTCGTATATCGGCATGACCGAAACCACTCTCTCAAGAAGAATGTCATACCATCTGAACAACGGTGCACCTGTAAAACATACACAGGAAGTACACGGAACATGCCTCAACCGAAAAATGATAGAAGAAAACACCAAAATTTTAGACTATGTTCCCAACAGGCGCTAACTGCTCTTCCTTGAAGCTATATATATCCAAGAGAAGCAACCGAATTTAAACATACAGTCTAACTCCAATGAAATCCTGCCCAGCGCAAGAAAAGCAAACAGAGGGACAGGTGTACTCAGAGCTGCCCCTAGCCACTAATCCGCTCTCGCAAGCTGCTTAATGCCCCACCCCTCTCTGGCTACCTACTTCTCCCACCTTTTATCACCTGGATCCAACCTGCCTATACGTGTATAGCTTCGTTCGTAATTTTGTTAATACATTTTGTAACATATATAAACTGAATACTTTGTAATAATTCCACATTGTAACTCTGAAGATGATACTCGATGTATCGAAACGCGTCAGTTAAATTAAAGAAAGTGCCAAATTACATTAATTTACTTCTACCTTTGGCAAAATAACAAGCATCAGTCCCCGATGAGCTTCAGTACGCTTATCCACAGGTTAAACAATGAAGAAAAGGCGAATATAAGACAAATCGATAAGATTGAAAAAAGAATTATTTATTCGAATCTAGCGGTCGCTTCAATAAAACATGCTATAATGAATATATATATATATATATATATATATATATATATATATATATATATATATATATATATATATATATATATATATTCTCTCTCTCTCTTTTTGCAATGCCTGAAACTAGTTTGTAAATATGCAATTTTTCCTTCGCATGGAACATTTGAGTGCTTATTGCTGGCAATTTAACATTTACCTTAATTCCTTGCCTTTAACCTTTAAAGCGTCATATTTTGTGTGGCTGCCACACGTCCGGAATGAAAATATATTCAGAAACTGAGTATAGCTCAAATTACATGAGTGGTAGGAATAATACACTGATTTTTTTTTTTTAAAAGCAATCTCACTGGTAATGGAGATATTAAAAAAAATAAAAGTTGGGAACTGAAATTGCTCAGGAAATTTTAGCAAACGAAGCAACAGAACATGCACAGAAAGAGTTATAAATTGTATACCTTTACACATAAAGTTAGCAAATATTCCGACCTATTATGCAAGTCAAAAAGTATTGCTACAAGATCACAGAAACATTTTTTAAATAAAATTATCATAATATGACGCTAGTTTTTCCCGCACATATCAACAGATCATCCATTTAGTTATATATACTTGCTAAGGCGGTGTTTTTAACCCTCTAACACTCCGCTAAGGAACTATGTTAAAACAGCAGTTTTTAAATAATCGAGAGACAACGGTTTCATATACTAGGCCTGATATCTTCATTAAACAAGGAGTAATGGAATCCCGATCTATGTATGTGTCACTAGGTTATTTCCTCTAGCAGGCGTAAATTGATTAGTAGACACCCGTAACTGAATCTTATAGGAGAGTGTCTTTTGCCGCGAGGGTACAAAACAAAAATACAACGTTCACCCGAGAGATGGTTAAGCATGTTTATGATTTTCCGAATTTCTCTATTTTTGGAGGGATTATGCTACATACATCCTGAATCTGTGATGGAGTTCGGATACTAAAACTATTATTGAAATCGTGAGAGGAGAGATAAATAGTGGCAAATTAATGACATAATTTGCTTATTCGGTGGCGTCTAGTTAACATGGTTGTGATTGTTTAGTCTATACATTACAGAAGGATTAATGGTTGACTCAATTACAATTCGCAAGGCAGCTATTTTCCTTTGTACACACGAAGATTATTACATTTTATAAGGCTACTTGGGAAGTATTGTATCTTAAGATTTATGGGGGCATAAAAGATTAAGGAAGATAATTACATAACTTTAAGGAATGGTACAATGATTATTATTATATGCACCAACTGAGGGCCACGTTGGACAGTCACGAAACCCAAAACCCGAAGTTCCAGTCAGGGTCAACAAAAGCTAGGGAAAAAAATTTAACGAATATGTAATTTAAAAAATATTGAGATAAATGTTAAAATTAAAAGTTTAAATTATTGTAATAACTGACCAAGTGGTGCACTCTGAAGACGAATTATTTATATATATATACAGGGTTAATCTCAAAAGAGAGCAACGCTCAGCATTAGAAAAGTGAATATATTTGTGGATTATTGCTAAAAATATACATTAAACTTTGTAATAAAAGGATTGACACTCTCAAACACATTTATTGAATCAGAAAGTGCATTCCACATTACACCCTACTCTGGGATAAATGACCGAGAATACTGCTCGGTCTTACACCTAGGAAACGAGTAGGCATAAATAAGTGTTACGGGAAGACAAATCAATTGCATGCCTCGTCCCCTACTAACAACATAAGGTGGAAATAAATAAAGACTAAAGGAATGTTTTTGTTATTTCTGATCAGGAAGCAGAAATTTAATTTGTTTAGCTGTATTATCCAGGTAATTTTAGATGGCAATGAGCACAAAATACCGCACAGAAAAGCAATATTCAAAAAGAAGAAGAATAAATGAATAAAAAGATTTTAAAACAGTCGTCTCATTATTATTTTTCATGATCTCAGGTTGTGATCAGCGATCAGCCCAGCAAGTTAATCTGATCTGTAGAATCAATAATGGTTCCACCAATAGTCAGAGGAGGATTTGGCAGATTCATTGTCCAAAACCTTCTTTTAATCATCGACTAAAAGACGCGGATTTACTGGCCTACCCCACGAAGAACACCAGTTAGAGATTCTTGCCAAGTCTCTGTTGAAAGTTATAAAAATACTAGATCGCTGTAGTGGCGAAGGAAGTGTGGAAAATAAGGTTGAATCATCTGAATAAGTTTGGTGAAGATTATCTAGTCCTTAGATAGTTATAACGTATACATTGTGAATAAGATGGTCCAGAGCACCGCTTCGTCGTACTCCAGGGTACTGGATCTTCCATCAACAGCAACTCAATTTTGCCAATTTAACAGGCATTCAGTAAGAATTGTCAGAGAATCACCAACGATTCCAAATTCTTTAGTATGTAAAGAAGACTTTTATGGTTTTTACAATCGAAAGCAGAGTTAAAGTCTAATGATACTACCCCAGTCTGATGCCTGCGATCAAGTGATGACTGTAAGTTATGAGTTAAAAATCTTAAAGATCAACAGTGTCAACATTCTTAATAAATCCAAATTGAGTATCAGCTAAAATATCAAACACACGATTAAAACTGTTGAGTAGCCTGACAATAAGCTTTTTTTCAAATGTTTTGAATAAATTGGAGTAATAAAAATGGGTCTGTATTGCGAGAGGAGGGTAGAAGGTAAGCCTTTTGGAATAGCAGTAATATTGGACAACCTCCAACAAGGCGGAAGTGTACCAGCTATGAGTATGTCAGGATATAAGCGTGATAGTTTAGGTGTCAGGAAAACGTATACTTTCTTAAAGAATAATAAGAAAATCCATGTGGATCTACCCCTCCGTAGGCATCCACATTATTTAAATATTATTTTACCTCAGAAGACTTGAAATCAAAATATAAAAGCTTAGGAGCAGGAAAACAATTAGTTGGGAGGTCTAATTCCTACTCAAATTTCTTTTTCTGAAAAGTCGACAGAATTAGATCAGCTTTTCCTAGGGGAGAGCATGCAGCCAATCAGCCATCCCATTCGAAGAGGTGTAATAGGGGAACTACTTCGAAATAATGGCGATTTTAAGATATTTAACCATTTAGGGATATTAGAGGAATTAGTTAGGTTATCTCTTATATGACCATTGAATTTAATTTGAACTTCATCCTAAGTTCAAAGAGCATCTTTTCTGTAGTTGATATAATTCTGTCAGAGTATATCACATAGACTGTAGGACTATAGTGAGAAAGCAGATTGTTTGAAATCAAATGCTCTGCGGCAATTTTCATTAAACCAATCTCTATCTTAGGGGCCATATTTGACTACCTGCGAAATACCTTGTGTATAAGTGCTTCACTTAGTATTGGAAAACGATCTTCAATGATTTGAGGTTCTAGAAGGACTAGACGAGCCGATATGAAGTAGAATGGAAACATCAACAGTTCTTAGAATATCAGAAAACATAAGATTCAAACAATTACTAGAACGATGGGTGGATACAGACACTATCTTATCAAAATCACACACATAACTAAAACCAAAGACAGTGACATGACAATCAGTTTGTGAAATCGAGCTCAAACATTGCTGATGGTGCGCAGTGAAGTAACCTACAATAAAATATGACACGTTCATCTTCTTGAATTAAAACTATGGCAAAAGAAGATTGTCATATATTCCCTCATCCAAATAATGATTCCTGTATATACTTACTATATTAAAATTGTTCATGCGGCTGCAGATCTTAGCCATCAGCATTTCATGATAACCGCAAGAATATTTAGTATTGAGAGTAGCACGAAACCCATTCATTAATGGAGACTGTAATTCCGCCAACCCGAGACAGCGAGCACCTGGGCGTACAGGACTGACGAAGGAGAATTTTATTCGAGCCCCGCCCAATATCTTATTAGGGCTCATGAATATCATGAACGCATGCCTAAATGTAGGTTACTTCCCTGACCACTGGAAGGTAGTGAAAATGATATTCATTCCAAAAGCCAGTGAACCACCGGACAGTCCAGCCAACTTCAGGCCCATATCTCTCCTAGAATTTTGAGGGAAAGTCTTGGAGAAGATACTGGCTAACAGGGTAAATACGTTCCTCGAGAATAACAACTCTCACAATATGCAACAACATGGCTTCCGAGCGAAGCGAGGAACAGACACGGCGCTAGCCGTAATTACTGAGAATTTGGCAAAAGTAAAATCAGAAAAACACCACGCAAATCTGGTGCTACGCGATGTCAAAAAGGCGTTTGACAAAGTATGGAAGAGAGGCCTACAATATAAGATCTTACAACTAGGTCTCAATCCCATACTCGAAGGATTCTTTGTGATTACGTGATGGAGAGGAGGGCGTTTCTGAGTATCAAAGATTATAGCGGCCCTGAGTTCGAACTCGAGGCGGGGGTGCCGCAAGGCGGGTGCATTAGTCCCCTGCTTTATAAAATTTACACCATAGACCTTCCCCAACCCTTGACTGAGGGTTCCTTATACGCCCAATTTGCGGACGATATAACAATGATATGTACGGGGCCTTATCGGAATGCGAATTTCATGGCACGAAGTACGGCAGTGGAAATCGAAAACATCAACTCTTTCGAGAGAAGATGGAAGATATCCACCAATGCCCCAAAGTTCCGTGTAATTCCACTATTCCGAAGGACACTGGCAGACATCCGTGTGGGGGGTGCACGCATCCCATACCGCACGGAGGGCACGGTTCTGGGACTACAAATTACGACTGGTGGGTATAGGAGTCATGTAGCGAAAACTACACAGAATGCACGGAGGGACTTGGGTGAATTTTTCAAATTCGTAAACCTGAGCACCTCCAACAAACTTAAGATCTACAATGCGTGCATTCGCTCAAAACTCCTGTACCCCCCGGTCCCTATAAACGTAGTTTCCAAGACCCAAGTCCTTAAACTGCAAAGGGTCCAAAATGAGGCAGTATACATCATTACGGGAACCCGAAGGAGAGAAGGAAGAAGGCAGAGTGAACTCCATGGTGAACTGGAGATGACCCCCATAAACGTGGAGCTTCACAACAGAGCAAGCAAAATCTGGGACAAAGTGGACCGGCACCTCCCTCCCGAGTTTGTGCACGAGCACATCGACCTTGACAATTTACCTAACATAAGACGTTCAATTTGTTTTAAAAGCAGTAGACTACCGAATGACATTGACATCGACCCAAAATTCACTTAAAGCTAAACAACCCCCATTCATAACACAACAAATCATTAACAAAGCCAAACGAATTTAGCCACTGAATTAGCATTTGCTGATTTAGTTCTAAAGACACTTCCCCCAAATTTTTGTGCGAAATATCGCCAAGAAACAATTAAAACAAAACAAAACTAAACAACACATACAAATCCAAATCTAGGTGTGAAACACCCAGAATCGAAGATGAAAATCTTCTACAAAGCCACGTAGAGATAATATCTACTACTACAAAGGCTTGAATGCCCAGTGCATTTACCGGATGGTATATTTATATACTATCAAAAAAAACACAACCAAAACGCAAAGAAAGTCAGTGATACCATTTCACCAGGAATCTGTCTTTCATACTACCTTTCATATTCGCTTTCCTATCACTTTCCCCTATTTCCCCACTATTTCTCCTACTAAAACCCTCTTCTACTATATTCCTCATTTTTTATGTCCAATGTCCAATGCCAACCCGAGGTATGAAATTCCTCAGTAAATTTGGGCTTGTTAAAAGAAAGAATGATGTGGAAAGAATTAAACAATGGTCTCCGAACATAAGATGACATCACAACTTTCAGATGCCACAGACAACTACAATATTAATATTCATCAATTTAGTACAAGGAAGACTAGGTTTGAGTAGATTATTACCATTTAAATTTATTAAAAATTTTAAATAAGTTCAGTTATAATTTACTAAGTTGAAAAGAGCCTAGCTAGAAAAAGAAAAAAAGAGGGAAAGTGTTGAATAACAATTTTCGGCATGGAGTGTGTCCTAATGTGTCAGTTGTATGTATTCCGTGCAATTTGATCTTAAGTTCCACTTTACGACTTTTGGGGATGCATCATGTGAGGTATCATGTCAGGCGTAGCGTCTGGCGTCATTTGGACATGAAAGCTGTTTTTATGTTTCGAATGTGTTCCCGAATCTTTCCCTTTTATTTCTCTCTAATAATTAAGCATATTTGTTGAGATGCATTATCATATATAGGCCGGTATAAGAGAGGAGTAGAACTTGCACGGGCTTAGGTATCTTTTACGAAGACGTTAGCGAACTTTTACAAATGTTTTCGAATGATGGTGTCCGACTTTATTAATTATTCAGATAATATCATTCCAACTGAGTTCATATCGGATTAAAGGTTCAGAATTAATTTACTCTTGGAGGAAAAACAAATCGCATTCTGGAAATTAATTGAAATTTGACATGGGGGAGTTACGCACGGCCAAGAAGACTGAAGGTAAGATTTTTAATCACCTGGATAAACTGCATTTTGACAGAAAGAAAGATTTCAGGGCCCAAAGCATGAATTCAAAAGGATTGTTTACCCTCGGATTATCTGGGCTACTATAAACGTGCTTTGTTGCAGTTAGCTGCAGTAGCTGATTAAAAAGTCTTATGAAATTGTAAGGCATTGTAAGAAGTTATCTGTACTGATGCACCGAATCGTAATACATAGCCATTAAAAAACCCTCAGCTCTAGATTCTGATGTCGTTAGTAGCGGGAAAAGGACCGAGAATGCCGACATGGATTGGGTGAAATCGGCTGCCGATAATTTTAAATTGTGTGTATGTTGGCTTTATGCAGCGCGGGACAGTGAGTCTGGCACGAATTGGGTTGCAGGCGCGCGGGGGAGGAGAGGGGGGGATCACAGGACATAAGGTACGCGTGGGTTATTCTGATATGACCTAAACCGAGGCGGGCAATTATCACCCCTTTATGAGAGGAGAGGTGGAAGGATGAGGCCTAGTAGACGAAGAGTAGCTTATTACAGTTGATTTTGGTGACAGGCGGAGTTTCCAGGCAGGAAGCTATTGTAAATTAAGAAAATGATTAAAAGGTAGGGGAGTGGGTGTGATGGAGCAGTGGCTGATTGGACAGCTTAGCCAGCTGCTTGATTGCCATACACACCAAAGTGGGAGATCACAGATCAAAAGGTAACAACCGTACCGAAAGAAACCAAAAGGACGTATAAGATCAAAAGGCGTGGGTGAGAATAGTCTCAAAGGATAGACATCGCACTTCGGGAATCCGTGAATAAAACGAATTCTGTGGAAAGCTTTAGGTAGGCCATATCGAGAGCCTCCTGCATGGCGTAGAACTCTGTCGAGTATGAAGAACACCCAGGTGGAAGGCCGAAAGAAGAGTAGCAACCAGGCATCGACTCCACCATAAAATCAGCGAAGAGTTGGGAGGGAGCGGAATATGGTCATGCTCTGAACGAAAACGACCGAGACTGAACTGTGCTGGAAAAGTGGAAGAATCTTCAGATCTGAGTATTAGATAGCAGAAGGCTAGGGAGTAATCGACCATAAGAAAGTCATGTACACTATGAGTGCAAGCCGCTTCGGTGTTATATACGGCCCAGTACGCCCTGTTGCACAACAAGTGAGCTAGTGTAATGAAGTGATAGAGAGAATGAGAATTGGTCGCTACCGAAATCTCCGTGGGACACGGCCTAAGAAAATTCCAGCTGTGTCTAATCAGAGATAAGAAACAGATCCAGCCCGAAATGGGTGTCAGTGGAAGGGTTAAGATAACTGGGTGAGCAAGAGCTCAAACAGGATGAGAGCTCGTCCATGGGGGATATGCGAGTGAGCACGCGATAAGACAAGTAGTACTTCCCCAGGAGGGATCCCTGCTGTTGAAATCTCCTAATAAGAGAAAGGGTCAGGAAAGCTGGAGAATTAAGTTGCGAATAGGGTCAGGCGAAGGTTGGTCGCGAAGGGGGATGTAGACCGAAAATATAGTGTATTGTTTTTATATGAAAAGGCAGATAGCAACCAGATGAAGGTCCATTCGGATGTACAGAGGGTAAAATGGGACAGCGATCTGTATAAAGATGGTTGCATCACCAAAGTCAGGTTAGCCCTGAGCAGAAGAAAGGAAAGAAAGGTAACAGGAGATCCTAGAGATCTGGCAGCCAGCCAGGATTAGCTCCTGAAGGCAGAAGCAACTAGGTTGATAGGAGGTTTGAAGGGAAGCAATGCTATCCCAATTTGCTAATAGACCATGGCAATTCCTATGGTTTATTGTGGGGATATGAACGTTAAAGCAGAATTTAAAAGTAAGGTTAACGTTTGGGCATGAAGACAGGAATAGGCTGCCGGGAGGAAGACTAGAGGATCATAAGTCTTTAGCTAAACAAGGATCATGGAGAGAAGGACCTATGGGTGATATGAAAGAGGGTACGGGAAAATAGGGGAGGGGGGTTTTCAGGGAGAGAATTTACCACATCAAATGTGTCGTCCACCTTCCGCAATAAAACTCGCATCCAAAGTCAAGATTCAAGCGAACAAATAATCGATATAAAAGTAAGGCAGTCGACCTATCAGAAACCCATTCGTTGAACGTTACGGAATGAAGAATGATATTGTGGGAGTACAAGAGACACTAAGGCTTCGAATATAAGCCCCCCAGGTGAGGGGTCAGTCAAAAATACGACCAAGGTAACGGTGTGAATACATCACTTATAAGAGAGCGCCGTTTAGGAACAGGTCAGGATCAGGATGGAGCCATCATGGCGGCCGAAGTGCCCAACCTTAGAATTGGTTAAGGAAAACCAAAACCTAAGCGCTTCGGCATAGAGTGAGATGAGGTTCAGTGTCTGTTAGAGTAGACGCTCCAGTGTTAGTATCTGATCCGAACCAAGGGAGATAGAAAAATCCTCCACATAAAGCGTAGCGAGAGTGTGACACTGAGGACACTTCCCTGCGGAACTCCCTCTTCCTGCTCAATTGGGCCGGAGAAGGTTCCTCCCAAACGTAAGCGTATTCGACGATCTCGCAGAAAATCAGAAATAAAGATTAGGAGGCGTCCCTTCGTATCAAAGGACTTCTCTAGATCGAAAAACACCATGGTGAGGTACTGTTTGCAAAGGAAGGCCTCGCAGACACTATTTTACAATAAGAGCTGAGCATGGGTGGAACTTGCGTAAGTCGCACTGTACAGAAGCCAGGTGGCCTTTACTGTCCATGAAAAAAAGCCAATATAACATTTACCAATTTCTCCATTAACTTGCATCCGCAGGAGGTTAGAGAGATTGGCCAGAAATCGGTCGGGGTAGAGTGATCTCTCCACGGTTTTCTAAAAGCGAGCAGATAGCTATTTGTCAAGAGTCTGGGAGGATGCCCTCTACCTAGATCCAGTTGCACACATCTAACAGAAATACCATTTCTCGTTCATCTAGGTATCGAGGCATGGCATGCGGAGCATCGTCCGGACCATGGAGTGTGTTCATGAACCAAGCAAGAGCGGAATGCAACTCAATCAATGTAAACCTGTCACTGAAGGATTATCCGCCTCTGGATGTACAGGCCAGTCGGCGGCTTTTAGTGACATCATAACTTGCATTGAATTTTGACCGAGTAGCAGCCCGGTTAGAGAATGCGGAGAAAACGGTCGTGAAGGACCCCTCTACGGAGGCTGGGTCCGAGATTGCGGTCCCATTCTCTTGGAGAACTGGAGGAGGTCCTGCGAGAACTTGCCACGAATCCTTTTGACTCGCTTTCACAAATCTGCAAGAGGGGGTCTTCCCATTGAAAGAAGACACGTATGCACGCCAGCAAGAGTGGTGTATGTGCATCGAAACATACTGAAATCTAGCCCTAGCTCGACGAAGTTCACTGACAGTGAAATCTTCCGGGCGGCGCTTATAGCGTTTCTGTCTGACGGCCGCCTTACACTCGGCTGACCACCAGGAGAGTGGTTGGCGTGCAAAACACTCAGAACATCCTAGGAATTGTAGCTAGGCGCACGGCCATGGGGTTGCTAGAAAAGAACTCAACGGCCTCACCCACCGACCTAAACTCCTCAACTAGGACAAAGAAATCGGTGATTTCCTGAAATGCGAAGCATCACGCCCGTCCCAAGCAGGGATCACTATCATGGAAGGCATCGGCTACCTCCCACCCAAAGTCATGCTGTACATCTGGATAGCACAAAGATAGATCAAAGCAGGGAAATGAAGCGGTTCTCGGAAAGCGATGTGTAACCACATCCACATTTAGGACACCTATCTCCAGCTCTTTTATCAGGTCAGCAAGGACCTGACCCCTGAGATTGATCGTATAGTGGCCTCAGAAGGGGTGTCTACTTTTCAAATCCATGAGCAGAGGAAAGGGCCTCGGCAACCGTGCCACGACCGGGCGGAAATCCCCCCGTCTAACTCTGCTGATGGGGATAAATTACGATGGACAGATAAATTACAGTATACTTCATATCCAGGTGTATCTGCACTGTCAGTCTGAAAGAGGGTATTTATAACAAATAGAAGAATGGAGAAATCCTGTCGGGTGTAAATCGCGCATCCTCCTGCCCTGCCCCCATCCCTTGGTAGTGGAGATACAAAACCCTTATGTTCCATGATGGTGGGCAGAGGGGACGCACCCAGCATGGTCTCCTGCAGAAAGAAAAGTAACTGGAGACCGGAGAAGACGAGCCTCCGCTGTTTATCCCAGTTGTCTTGAAGTCCGCGGCAACTCAATTGGAGGTGTATGCCCTCCAAGCCAAGCTCAAAAGAGATGCAGGAGCCGTATTTGAAGAGAAGACTCTCACGGGAATGGCCGTACACTTTCCGGAGCAGAACTCCAGGTGCTGTTGACGGAAAAATACACTGAAGGCGCTGTCGCCTTCGATGATTTATCGTGGGAGGTTAGACTCGAAACCTTTGGTTAGCGGGCGGCTTTAGAGGCCGGCTCCTTCCAAACCACCCACCCCAGATTTTAGCGAGGGCCTAGGAGCAAAAGCTCGTCTGGTGTTGTCCTCCTTTCGAAGGACAACTTTAGGAACCTCTGAAGTCGGTCCTATAACCACTTTCATGAGTGGTTGCTTAATGTTAGTCCAATAACTCATTGGAGTCGCGCAGCCCTTTCGCCTTAGGGGAAACGGTCACGTTGGGGGTTGGTTTTAACCAAAGCTGCGTGTGAACCCTTTGTGCCACCAGCTCTACCAGTAAAGCGATCGGGGAGGCTGTAGAACTGGATAAAGTGTTTCGAATGGCAGCGGACACGACCATGCTCGTTCACCCAGAGAGGCCAGGAGCAGAGGCGTCCTTTTTTTAGAATTGAGACATAAGACGTTCCATCGAGCTCTGTACGCGCGAGGACCAAGTCCTTAGCCTCTCAAAATTAGAGATGATCCACAGCTTGAACAGCCACCATTTACATACTTCTCCAGGATATTTGCGTCACATTGCTACGAATGAGTGGTGTGGCTCTCCGCAATTCACACTAGGCCATACACGATAAGTATTTTGCTAGAGTCGCCTTCTTGGCCCTATATTCGGTATCGTTTCACCCTCTTAAGAGGATAAGTTGTTGTTTATAAAAATTCTAAATCGTTAACCTTTATAGTCCTTGCATATTTTTAATATATATATATATATATATATATATATATATATATATATATATATATATATATATATATATATATATATATATTAGGGTTACCCTTATTTCATGGTAATTTTGATTTTTTTATATTTTACCAGGGACGGGCAGTTCAAATGTTCCATTTCCTCCAAAAACAATGTATGCAGTTATCTTTAAAAATATTAATATTTAGGGGTAGCTCAACGAGTTTGATGTTTCTTATTTTTTGTAAGAGGATGGACATTTTCTTTGTGACGTCATAGGTGATTTAGAAAACTGTTTAACACTAACAATTTAAGTCACCTTATTTGATGCAATAAACATAGTTGTAAACACATTTTATTTCACAGCACTGATTCAAGGTCCCCCTCTTCTCGAATATTATCCCCTCAAGGCTGGGGGGGCTTATTGGCGCCCATATCCCGCTCATTGTAGCCTAGTTTGAAGTCACTGTGGACTTGCTGGCGTCAAGGTAATTCCCTCAGTGTTTCTCCACTACTTTGAAGAGGATCTGCCTCTGCTCTTCGTCCTTTGTGAGGGCCAAGTTGAAGTCCTGCATCACGGCGATGCCCCGCTCAGCGAAGTCGTACAAAGTGTGCAGTTCCTTGACGCAGAAAGCGGCAAGGGAGTATCCCTGATGTTGAGCCACTCATTTGGGTCAAGTGCCAGGAAACTTGCATCGAACCCAAGGATCTCAAAGAAGGATGGCGTGGCAGACGTCACAAAACTTGCAACAGTTTTCTCTGCAAGTGCATTAGAGGTTAGCTCGACCTTTGCTCATTGAGGAGTATCGTCAGAGCCCTCTTCCTTCTGCAAAACATTCAACAACTCCATCTTCATCTCAATGGTCAGGTGATCATCAAAAAACGCAAAAGCAACCAGCCGCTTACTCAAGTACCAGAGATGGCGCCCAAAGACTGTAGCTGACGCCTTGACCACTGCCTTGCTGGGGTAGGACACAAGCATCTTAAGCAGTTGGCGGTCTTGTGCCGGGGCTGCAGATGGAGATGTCGCGCGAAACAAGACACAACGTACGTCGAGATGCTGAAAGTGACGAATCGTTGAACTCCAGATTTTTCGCTTGCAGCGAGGTGGAATTACTCTGAATCTCGGAACAGGTAGATTTTGATGGCGTAGATGATTTTTGCCAACCAGCGGGCACGGTGGAGGGCACCAGGACGCAAAATTCTGATCCCATGCTTCGGCTGTACACTCAAGACGATAGACAGCTCTAATAGCTCCATGTAGTCGTCACGTGGCGTGTGTTCTTCCAATGGTCGGTTGAACTCAATTATGAGGTCATCGCAACGCTCAAGGAGGTGTGGCGGTGTCTTTCTCTGTGAATAGCTGAGGAAGAGATTTGTCAAAGTCCTTCCACATGGTCTGAAATCGCTTGAATAAAGCCATATCAGGCCCAGAAGAAGGGCTGATGCATGCTATAAATGCCTTCTCACACACGTTCCAAGATGTGGTGTTGATAAGCGAGGTGAAGAACTCTTAGATTGAGCCGTTGCTCGATTATGGTACATGTTCCTGACGAAATCCCTGTGTTCGAAGCTGTGGTGTCAAAGGATAGGGCAAAAATGCTATCCCTTACTCCCCAGTCTTCAAAAGCAGTCGGCCATTGTTTGGCCAGTGCCACTGGGAAGGACTGGGACTCCCAATAGCTTTGCAACGCCATGTCCTGAAACCAGAACATAAAGTCGGTCGACTATAGCTGCACACCACCTGCTGCTGTCTGCACCATTTAGGCATCCTAGTGCACAACCAGGGGCACCATAGGCCTCAACGAGTTTTTAATTTCCTTAGCGGCTTCTGCACGAAACTTCCTTCAGTCTGCCCGGGAAAACTCGCAGTTTAACACCAGCTTTTTGGGATCATGACCAAGGCTTTTTGCAGCTGCTGCAAGTATATCAACTCCTGCACGATCGGATATCTTGGCCTTATCCATCGCGGCTGAAAGTTGTGGATTGGTGATTTTCTTCGAGCACCTGGCGCGCTTTATTGGGGTTATGATGACTGAAGATGGCCCTGAAACACAGCTGTCAGCATCCTTTTCTGCACTATGACACTGAAAAGGGGAATGAGTGTGACTGGAACTGCTGGAACTCAATGTATAGCTGGATACGAGTTCAGAGATTTCTTCCAGTTTACGCTTTCCAGCTTGAGAACGCTTCATATGCTGTTCTTTTTTTCTCTTTATCCCTCTGCCGTCTTTCTTCTTGATGTGCAAGAGACATCTCCCGTGTTGTTTACATTGTGCCTTGGTGCACCTCCTCAACCTGGGCTCGTAGAAACTCCCTGTCTTCGGTGATTGTAATCATTGACATCGCATCTTCATGTGCGATGTCAAAGAGGCGATCAAGGGACAGAAGGAAATCGTTTTCGTTCTGTTGTTTTTCTGTTTGCCTGTTTTTGTTCTTCTTTAGACTTTTCCAGTTATCATGTAGTCGTATAACTTTCTCTCTTGCTCGCTGCACTTTTTGCATTGGAATACGTGCGCGATCCATCCCAGAAAGTACTCACTAGTTTGAGCGTTTCTGCCTCTGCTTCCTTTGTCGTCATCTTCTGGTTAAGATGAAGGTAGAGATAGTATTTAAGCACCTGTTTGCTTGATGGTAGCATGCTCCCAATGATGGTAAGCTCGACTGAATCAAGTAGGTAGACACTTGTCATAGCTCTGATTACAGACCCCATGGTACCTGTAAAAATAGAAAAAAGGAAATAAAATGGCCCCTATTGTCTAGGCTGCACTGTACATACAACTGCGTGTAGTAGAGAGGGAAGCAACTCAGTGCTTCCGTCTCTCATAGCATCACCCAAGCAACTAGACACCACAGCATAGCGCAAGCGGTAATAGGTCATTGTTGGGCATTTGCCATATTCTGCCAGATGTTTATGACACTAATGGCACCTAGTTAATGCCGTGCCTTATTTTAATAATGTTTATTTATTTTTGTGCATAAATTGGTATTTCTATTGTGTTGATTAGTCTTCTACTTAAGATACCAGCCAAAGTTAATGTATGAACTATAATTATACACCAAGAACTATAGTAACATAATTGAGCTCATTGAGCGACCTCTAAATATAAATATTATTAAAAAATATTTTACACATTGTGTTTTTTGAGCAAGTGGAACTTTCTGACTGCCAGCCCCAATTGAAATTCAAAAGTCGCCAAATAAGGGTTGCCTTAAAAAATATATATATATATATATATATATATATATATATATATATATATATATATTCTAAATAATGTATGTATACTGTACTAATTTATTGAGTATTTAATTTTCTTGCATGCATTAAGATCAACAACATTGGGCACAACCATATTTTTTGCAATTTCTTTAAATATTCATTATTATCAATATTCCTTGCTTCTCTCGCCAGCGACCAAACACTTACGTTCTCCCTGACAATTGTATTCCTATTTAGTTGCTACGTTTTGGTTGTTTGCTAAGACACCGAAAACAACCCCGCAAACATGTTCCAAGCCTTGCAGCTGACATCTGGAGAGATGCATTCCCTCCAGACCCAGGGAGAGGAGGAGCAAATATTGACCTCAATTCTCGAGGCTCTTGGGTTTCTTGCCTTCTCGGTCCCACCATCACAGGGAGTCTCTTCCTTAAACTGTTCAGGTTGTAGACCTTCCACATTTTGCCACTTCCCCTAATCTCACCAAATTATTTGTGGACCTCTTTTCCACAAATTTTTCTCGGAGATGTCCTCGTTGTCTTAAAAAGGACAATAGTGGAAATAATCACCTAAAACGAATAAAAGTTGTGTATGACTGTTTACTTCTCACCACACCTCCTTTACTTCGAGTCGTTTCTTCGAGTAGTGAATTTTACCACTCGTGATAAGTCACTGCTTTTTACGGATCTTCCACTGCAGTGTAGTTGATAAAAGATTGGATGCAAAAAAATAAGTTTCTGCTTGATGCTTCTTTGTTCGATGGTAAACAAGAAAGTTAGACACAGAGACCAGCTGTCTAACAAGCCTAAACAGGCCCAAGGTTTAGATAGATGATAGACACACACTCTCACAGTCACACGATTCTAACAAACACAAACAGCGCCGAGGTTAAAATAGATGATAAACAGACACACAATCCCAACAAACAATGCCAAAGTTTAGATATATGATAGACAGACACTCCGACAGACACACAATTCCAACAAACACAAACAACGAAAATCAAGATGCAATAAATCCGCGTTCAGGTCATTTTTATGCCTACAAATAATGTGGAATGGAACACTAAATATGCCCTCTTAATTCGAGTGCCTCAAATAATTCCTGTGGGGCATTTTTGACCTTAGACTCTATGCCCTCGTCAGCATTTCCTGGATCGGAGGCATTGCAATTATGCATTACCTCTCTCTTCGCTGTCCCCGACCATAGGCGCGACGGGGGCAGCATCTGATGTGAGCCGAGGAGCCTTTTATTTTTCTCGTTTCGGAGAGGGTTTTGGACAGGGGGATTCTTGGTGGAGTATGGGTGACCTGTTTGGGTGCAAAAGAGAATAAAAACAAAAGAAAATGTGTGGAAGACATTTAGCCACGGATCTTCCTGCAGGCATTGAGGCTGTGAAGGCATTCAATTACAAATGTTGGGGCATGGAGGGCACAGAGTCCTCCAATATATCAGCTGTATCATGATTGCCCCAGCCCCTTGCGGGTGAACGAAATAATAGAGAATTAAAAGAAGAAAGATGAGAGAAAGGAAGAGCAATCGAAGCTTCTTAAATAGATTGCGATTGTCAATTTATTTAACTTTGGGTTTGAAGGGGGGGGGGGAGTGGTAAAAACCTCCACAACAACATTGTAAACAAATCAGAGTTCTTTAAGTACGAAAAAAACAATAATACGAACAATATTTCACTCGATCGAAATGACAAGGAATCCATAAAACATAATTATGGATACCAAGTGAACGAACTGCCGTTCCCGTGAAGGGACATCGCTGAGCCCCAAGATGGCGAGACACAGTATAGGAAAATGTGACAAAATGAGATTCTTAACAATCCAGACCCCCCTCATCCCTAGCACGGACATAGCTAAAGCTTATAGTTTCTATAAATAATGACTAAATTAGGCACATGAGGTATTCTTGGCTATATCGTGAAGTATAAAGAATCATCCTTATCTTTTTCACACTTGTCAGGTAAGATTTCGGTGCATGGAATTAATTAAAGGTTAAATTGATTTGTATTTTATTGTGTTCTGGCCTATTTTCTCGTTTTTTTAAGGAATATATGTATATGCAATTAAATTAGTAACAATTATAATTGATCTCTAAGAGGAATCTCACTCCATCTGTCTATATTTGTATATCTGTCTTTATCTCCCATGCAATAATAAATAACATAAATTAAGAACGTTCGGCGCTCCATAAAAAGTTAAGTGCAAACGGACTTGGAAAAGAAATCTCGGTCGTCACCGCGACAATAATTATGCCGGGAAACTTGCATTGCCCTGTAGAAAACGACAGACGGTGCGATAAGGCAAAAAAAGACATTCCTTTTCTGTTCCAGCCGCATTCTGTTGCCATTCAGTCGACAGAAAATTGTTCAAACCTCAGTTATCATGACCATTTGCATTTGGTTCATTGAAGCTTCTCGTGTTGTTGTGTCGTGTCACGCAAGCGAACGATTTCTTAACTGAATTTCGGGTGGAACTATAAAGTTGTTGGTTTGGCGAACTCTTAATGAAGGAGTCCTTCATCATAGGTATGATGCATTTCTATATCCCAAGTGTAAAATTGAAATGATCTGGAAATGTGCGTTTATTTCCCCGTTTAGATTAAAATTTGATGAGAAAACTTGGATAGTTTAACTTTAGTTTATCATCCAAGCAAGTTTTATTAATTTATTAGGTGATGGGGTTAGTAAATGCCCTTGTTTTGACATTCGGTTGTGACTTAGATAATCATGAGAAGCCTTCGTGATTTTCTATGTTCAGCGTGACCTAACATATGAGATATTCTCTTTGACATTCTCGCCCGTTTGCCAAATGGGCGCTGGGTAACCGGGGTAAAAGTTAAATAGGCCTGCTATAAAAGGCATAAAAATGCCCCATTTGACGAAAAGCTTAAAGAAGTTAAAAGGAGAAAAGTCTTTTCTTAGGATTAACCTCGAGAAGAAGTTTCAACGTGGCTCCTTCCTAAGCGACAGTTCAAAAAAGAAACCTTCGGTAACCTCACCTGCACCGACGTGTTTACAAGTCCGGCACGTCACCCCCTGCAGCAGTCTTAGATGTAGAAGGGTGACCCATGACCCATCTTCGACCGCATGGAACGAACAAAGCAAAGGAAAACTCCTAAAGAAGAAGAGTGTCCACTGGAAGGCCGACATCGCCACGTGGATTCTCATGACGAGTAGGGCCAGTGTTACTCCTTCCCCGATCCCCTCCTCAAGTTTCTGCGATGAGTGTTGTTGCTCAGACCTTGACCTATCCGAAGATGAGGAAGATGAAGGAGGTGGAAGAGGAGATTTAGTGTCCACGGACTACCCCGAGTATGAAAACGTCCTCGAGGACGAGAGTGAAAGTGAGTTGGGACAACTTCACCAAGTCAGTGACGAGGACCAACCAACATTGGCTGACTTGGTCTATGCCGACTCCATAAGTACAGCCGAAGACACAATCGGGGACGAATCCAGCGGAGGATTTGTATTCGCGCCCTCTTACGGGGGAAGCGGCCTTTTGGAGACAGTCAGGAACAGATCTGGGCTGAAGGCAATCTATGAGGAAGGCAAGAACGATATTCAGTGGAAGATAGGACCAAAAGATCCACTTAAAGGTCGATCTCAGTCCCTCCCTTACGATCCTCCTTTCAAGCAGGAATATGATGGTGCTGACTTCCTCACTTTTCCATATCTGATGCAATCTCCTGGGAAAAACAACACGCATAAGAAGAAAGGAGTCCCTGTGAAAACCTCGAATGGCGGAAACAACACTTTCTGTAAAAGCCGCCTGCCTGAGGCGATGTCATCCCTATGTCACTCAGATGACCTTCTCCAAGGGCCCCCAAAACGTGGGCAAAATGTCAATTTTTTCACCACAAAGAGCGAGGAAAAACTGACCAACCTCCGCTCGCCTCTCGTTCACCTCCTTCCGAGGGACGAGTTGGCCGCGACCACTCTCCTCGCCTCATGGCTCGGCGACGTCGACTATCTTCAGGAGCTTCGTAAAAAGAAGGCCTTGACCTTCTCCATCTGCGACTACATGGGCGCCTCTGTCTTCCACTATGCTGCTCGAGGAGGTCATATCATATCACTCCGGTTTTTAGTAGAGGAGGCACGACACATGGGATTTTTGGCCCCCATGGATGGTAAAGAAGATCTCTCTTACAAAAACGTCCCCAGGTCTTCGATTGGCGCGACACCCTTGCACGACGCTGCCTCTCTCGGCCACCTTCAGGTCGTCCAATATCTGGTGAAGGTGTGGCCAGGAGCGCTACGAATAGCTGACAACGAAGGGTCTTCCGTGATCGACGTAGCGGCCAGGTACGTCTCCTACGTTACGTGTTTCGTCCTTTGGCATCCTTTCGTTCCCTGCTCGCCTTGAGAAATGTTTCCGGTAGGAAGACATTTATCGAACCACCATTTTAGTCCTCATTACAAGGCAAAAAAATAAACCTCTTTGATCAAGATGATGAGAAACATGCACACGCGCCTCATTTGTGTACCTATAAATGTCCTTTAACATTGGCGTCTTTCACACCTAGACACATTAAATGTTTGCAAGCAAACAACTGATCTACTACTCTTAATTTTAATAATAATATTAATTCAAGGGCATACATCGCCTATAAATATCTGGTATATATTTTCTAATAAACTCTAAGATATATTTGGTATGGTGTTGTAGTTAATAATAATAATAATAAGAATAATAGATTAAATAACGTAACTGCTATCGACTCAATTGAAAAAAGACCCTAAAAATATTCGAGATAATGAATTGATTTAAGGTCAATTACAGACATTGTGCTTCACACACAAATACAGAATTTCGCACACATGCAAATGTCCATACCTGCGTGTACATACAAGAGTCAGGCACAACCTAACACTCATCTTTTTTTTAGGATTGATACACACATATACACTTTCCAGCAGTGCCTTTCCTCCTTGTTAGCACACACGCATATGCAAATACACGCACTCGCAGAACCCGCCATTTCGTACCTACACCAATGCTGCGAGCGCGTCTGTGCATAACTGTCTACTTCTTAGAAGTCATTCGTGGCGTCTTTAAATAGGGCAAAAATGACTTCCTGACGACTTCTCTAAGGTCCAGGGAGAAACTCTCGCCGCCCCTACATGGGAATTGGGCGTTGGCGACGTTGTGATTGGAGTGGTGGGGCTAGGGGGTGCTCTTAAGGAAGAGGTGTCGAGGACGAGACAGCCCTGACGGGTATTCATTGCCAATGGGGTTGGGGTAGTGGGTATGAGAGAGGAGGAAAGGGAGAAATGAACAGAGCATTAGGGTCAAACAAGAGAAAGGAGGGAGGGTATTGATAAAAAGATAAGTGAAGACAGTGCGAGTGAGGCAAGGCCTGGTAACAGATGCGGGGGAAGTTGTTACACACACACACGCACGCACACACATGCACGCAGACATACACACTCTCTCTCTCTCTCCCTCTCTCTCTCTTCCTGTAATCTCATTTTCCTTATATTAAAGAAAGATACAGATGGACATATAGTGAGATCGATGGATGGATTAAGGCGTACACATATTAATGGTTGGATGGATGAATCGATGGATGGATGGGTGGAATGATAGATGGATGGATGGATTGATAGATGGATGGGTGGAATGATGGATGGATGGATGGGTGGAATGATAGATAGAATGCTGGATGGATTAATGGGTGGGTGGATGGATAGGTGGGTGGGTGGATGGATCGATGGATGCAATTGTGGTTGGATGGATGGAATGATGGATTGTAGATGGAACGATGGATAGTTTGACTGATGGATAGATGGATTGGAGATAAAATGCTGCTAAATGCAACCACGGAGAATTTAGACTATCTTTCTAGCTTTGGTTTCGTACTCAATAAACCCCCTCGACGAATCAAGACATTCCACCGCTATATTTGGCGACCTGCTGGCGACAGGTGGACACGCAGGCTGTCGCTCAGATGGGGGAGTGAGGTTGGAACGATACGAATGGATATATGCTTTGGATCTCTGTTCCTACCCTAGATAGAACCCTGGTGGCAAGTTACCCAGGGTCTCCACTTCTCTCGGGGTCCACATCACCACGCTAAACGTGAAAAACACGGAGGAGAGATGTTTGTAAAATTTGAGTAAAATAAAAAGCAGATTCCAATCCCCTTTGTCTTTACTACTTGGCCTTGGCCTTGGCCTTGTGGGTTGGTACCATTTCTTGATTTTGTAGTCCTTGAGATCTTTAATCGTGTTTTGCGATTTATTTTACCCGGTGTCGAATTCTTGCCTGTCTGTCCACATTAACCGATCTCGCGTCCTCCTTGACCAGACCTCGTTTAGCAACTTATTCCCCCTCTTTATTCATTTCTCTTTATTTAATTTTATTTCTTCTGGCATCTTCCTTTACAACTGAGTAAACATAATTTGCAGGGATCGCACAAGTTATCTAGTTACACCAGTTGGATCACCTTAGGGTGGATACTCTAGTTGGATTAGACAAGTTTGGTACGTCAGTTGGATTCAACAAGTTGGGATAGACCAATTTGGTTAAACACTAATCACACTAATTGGTTTATCACTTGGTTTATCAAATAAATCGACAGCTTTATTTGATTTCTCAAATTGGCACGAATTGCGCCAGATGAGGATAATGTCACTATCTGGCGTCTGGCGGGAAGCGATCGGTGTAGAAAAAGGACTTGCTTCACGCGCAATGTGACCTGCGGACAATGAAGCAGAAATCCGCTTCTCAACCGTGTCCTCTTCCTTGTTCTTGACTGCCAATTCCATTCTACGACGGTTAAAACACCTTATGTCCAAAGGGGAAGGATGTATGAGAACGAATAGAAGAGTAAGGAACCCCGGGGATAAATAATGATTAGTAAGAGATAGTGTAGTGATGAAACTACACGGAAGCCTCCAGAGTCGCACCAGCATTTAAAAACTGAATAAAGTTTGTTTATTCTATAAATCACTATTTTTATATTTTCAAATTTTATTGATTTCATGATTGAAGAATCGTGTCGCAACTGCCTTCCATTTTATTAGGAAGAGTGTCAGGAAGTTTCCCAATGGTAGTGGAATTTGGGGCCACCCTGTACATGGCTGACCATCCTATAAGTGAGAGGACCACCCTGTACATGGATGACCACCCTGTACGCGGATGACCACCCTGTGCATGGATGACCACCCTGTACATGGATGACCACCCTGTACTTGGATGACCACCTTGTACGTGGATGACCACCCTGCATGTGGATAACCACCTTGTATGTGGATGACCACCCTGTACGTGGATGAACACCCTGTACGTGGATGACCACCCTGCATGTGGATAACCACCATGTACGTGGATGATCACCCTGTATGTGGATGCCCCCCCTCTAATGCGAAATGGGGTCGGAGCAGCTAGACATCCCTTGTTTATCCGGGGGCAACGGTGGTCCCTTCTTGGAAAAACCGGATCTCGCAACCCAAGTAACTGAAGGAGGGGGGGTTGACTCAACCCATAACGTGCCTCTCCTGCCCCAACCCTACTAGCCACCCCAGGGTGGTTGTTTGCTCGTATCCCTGCGTGGTTGTTGTGTGTTGCCCTTTACATTGGGGTAATGTTGGTTCTTGGCTTCTACCCGGGGACGGCTGTTGGTTTCCACCCCGGGGTGGTTGTTGACTTCTTCCCAGGGGTAGTCTAACTCGGGGGTGTCTAACTCGGATTATTGTTGTTTTTTGTATTTGATGTCGGGGTAGTTAGTTATTGGTTGTTGGCTCATACTTTGGGGTAGCTGCCGGCTTCTACCCAGGGGTGGTTGTTGGTGTATAAATCAGGTGTTTGTTTGTTGTTGCCTTCTATCTTGACGTGGTTGTTGGCTTCTACCCCGTGGAGACTGTCGGCTTCTACCCCATTGTGGTAGTTGTTATTTTTAAGCACTCGTGTTCATAGAATGATCTTCTTTTTATTTTTATAATACTCCTTCCTGTAGCTTTTCGTCTTTGTAAGCTTTATCCATTTCTGGGTATTCTTCTTCTTTATTTATCTGCCCTTTCTCTCCATCTGACCATTCCTTTATCTCATTCTCTACTCCAAAAATGCTTTTGTTGGTTTCGCTTTTTACCTGCTTTTTATCAGTTAAAAATAATCCCCTTGTGAAGTATTATTTTCAGAGAGGCAACAACCAGGGTTTTGAGTTCCTTAAAATAAGGTATTTTGGTGAAACCAACGAGAGCATTTGGTGTCATTCGGGAAAGAATGAGGGAGGAGTCAGACAAATGAAGAGAAACGATAGGTAAAAGGAAAGAGCAAGGAATATAAAAAAGGTTAAGGATAACAAACTCAGAAAGCAAAGGTTAACCTTGAGTGTTGGGGCCGAAAAGGTGTGTCATAAACCTTCAGAAACAAGTTCGTACACAAAGACCAAATGTACAAAACAGAACTTCCTTTTGAGGCCCCCCGCCCCATTTTAGGACTTGTCAACATCCCGGAATCCCGGAAACAAGCGTGTTTAGGCAAGTCTTTCTTTGAGCCATTTTTGTGCTCCCCAGACCAGAGGGACACCTTCAAACTTTTTCCATCTTTGCCATTTTAAAAATATTAATTTAGATAAAAGGGAAAACTAACGAAGGCATCTGTCCCAAAGTTGGGGGGGTCTAAAGTGTTAATGTTAGGGAGAGCGAAAATTGTGGAAAATTCTAGCTTAAATAAAGGGACGCAATTCTCCTAATCCTGTAATTCTTTCCCATCGAAGGAAAACCCTCTTGAAGGACAATTTGCACCAACCTTGTATCCCGGGGCTTCGTACCAGGGGGGGAGGGCTCACCAGAGAAGCCCTAATCCAGGTCCCAGTCGATTTGTGGTGGACCCAAATCTCATTCCCTAAGAGCCCGCAAAGGTGGTGTCAAGTGCGCCATTGACAACCACGCTGCAGGTAACATCTGAATGATTTCATCCCCTTCCCGGATCCAACACCCGCAGGAGGAACGGTGGCTATAGAACTTCCTCGCATTTTCACTTCCTCTAACTTTACCATTTTTATCTACACCGAAATCTTTCAAACTCTGAGCGGGAGATGCCTTCGTTGATTTTCGCCTTGAAGTACCGTTTTTAACAAATGCCTCCGAGCATCAAATGAGCGCCAAAACCCGGCTCTCGTACACTAAGGAGTTCAAGGTTTCCTCAATTTACTCATTAATTGGGCACAAATTGGACTCCGAAACAGAACTCTCTTCCACCACTTTTGTGGGGTCCATTTCACTGCATTTATCTTACAATCAACCTAAATTTAATCCGCCAGTGCGTACAACATTAACACACACACTTCTAACATCTATTCACCCTATGAGTAAAAGCTCAATACTTGGTTGTATCCGGAAATAAAGACGAAAGCGATTGGAATCCAATTACCATATATTTGGCCGGTGTTTTGCAGAATCAGGTAATATTTGATAATCGAAAGAAATGGGCACTGTAATTCCAAGCGCTTTCATTTTTATTCAATGATATAAGAATCCAATTATCTATAATTATATCTAGATATGGACCTTGGTTTCATTCATGTATATATACCAATATGGGCATTAAAAAACACCTAAACCAAAATACTTACGTTGTTGTACTTATCTACCTGAAATTGCACACGAGCTCACCGTATGATGTACAGTTGCCCAAGTTAGTCATGTCACATTTTTTCATAATATTTCGGACAAAAGTAAGTTTACTATGATAAAATTATTTATGTTTTATAAATTGACGAATAGTTTTAATGACTGCAGTTAGGTTTTGCTATGCAGGGTTGATTGTAGGGGTAAAAGTAAAACCAACTGTTAATGCGAATATTCTTGTGGTTTTGATGATTATAAATATATAAAGTTCATTAAGCTGGAAAAAAAGGAAAAAATTGGGTGAAATTTGTCAATCCAGCTTTGAAACAAACCCTTTTCAAAATGCTTTGACAGAACTGCTTGAAATACTGCAATATCCTTAAACAAAATCACTAAATTTAATATATTTTAGTGTTAAATGTCCTATTTAGTATGTTTATAAGTAAATATTGTTCAAACACTCCCACAAAAAGAATTATATTTAATTATCACAGCGAAATTCAGCGTAAATCGTGACATGACTAATTGTGGCAATTGAACATCGCCACATGTCCGCGCTACATTTAATCAAATATTTTCCCCTCGACAGCCGTTTCTAGGAGGGAGACAAATTTCGCCTTAATTTTCAGTCTTTCCCAGCTCCCCCCTCCCCCACCGGTCTAGCCCCTAGCGAGGTAATGACATAAAGTAGCCTCCCCGGGAAGGGCACCTATCAATCCCCGAACCAGCAACAGCAGCCAGACGAGCATACAGCCGCACTTTCACTCTTGAGGATCTGCTACCACACACCACTAATTTCTCTCTCGCTCACTTTTCACAAGACACTGTTTAAACCGTGTGTATTGTATAGTGTGCACGCAGTGTGTTTATGATTAGGTGATGCGTACATGATTTTTAATTTGGGTAATTATTCATTCGATCTTTTACCACGCGAGGAGAAAACATACTGCAGCTGACATCCGGAGGGGTGCGTGGGCTTAAGGCCCCAACGCCTGCAGGTGCAGCTGCGGCTATATATCCTCCACACATTTTCACTTTTTCTAGTTTCACCACTTTCTCTACAGATCTCTCCTTACGAACATATTGGCGGCGGTGACCCCGTTAGTTATCGCTTTTAGTTAGCTCTTCTTTTTCTCGCCGTATTTCCTTCATCCTCCAGAGGCCATTGGGGTTCTAAGTTCGTACTTGAGTCAAAGTGCTCACTCCTGGTAGCTCGAATGCCCTTTCTTCATGTTCTGGAAGCAGATCAAGTAAGGGCGCTGTCCAACCAGTCTTAATCATAATTATCATCTTACTCTTCTTCTTCTTTGATGACGATGAAGTCACCTCTCTTCCCTGCTCATTTAGACTTTCCCCTCAATAACTTTGTATGTCCCTCCCATGAGCTTCCTTAATCATCTTCTGCCTCCCTTCTTCACGAGTGAGGCCACGCAACCAGCAGAGAAACCCGCGAAAATAGCGACCCGCTTCGGTCCAGATGAACCGGAGAGAGACTCGTACGGACGGGATCGTATAAAGAACACTGGAAATGAAAGCTCCTACAAAGCGCGCGGGACGAAGGTACGGGAGACATTTAAGGGAAATTTTAATAAAGAAATAATTTCCTTATCGCCCCTACCTCTTCTCCGTTGCCCCTGCCTCTGTACCCGCAGAGGAAGCAATAGAACTTCCTTTAATGATGTTTTTATTTTAATCTTGTCACGTAGTTTATCTAAACCCGAACTGCGGTCCCCAAGATTTAAGAATTTTTATTCTTTGCCTTTTGTCTTTTTTTGCTGAAAGATAAGACGAAAATCCCCGAAACTTTTGCCGTACGTCAAATAAGAATATTTATGGAACGTTATCCGTTTCTTGGACAGATCGGACCTTCTTGACCGGATAATGGAACCGACATAAAGATCAGCATGGCAATCTCTAGTGAGCTCGAAGGCACACGGAGCCAGTTCTCTTTTGCGTGCCTGTGAGGGAAGGGGGGAGGACCCATTGCGTCTCAGAGGTATAGGGATACAAATACTCCTCGGCAGGATTAAGAATAGTGTGTGTTGTGTTGTAAAGACGTAAGGGGAAAGATAGTGGCGTTGACATGACTATGTGTTAGACAACCGGTGTAAGATCTCCCTATCTTCCTTGAGCTCAGCACTGCGCAACCACCAATCGGTGACCATATTTCTCCGTGTGCTCTTTGCATCATCTATCGGTAGGATTGTATCCGACACCTCGACGCTAAAAATCCAACTCGGTACCCACTCATCTAGTGTGAGCCTCGTAAAATTTTGTTTTCGCATTGCTTTTGTTCTCGACTGATCAATGTGAATAGTACTCTCCTGCGGGCCAACCTCATTTGCATCTGAAAGATGATAATTATTTCCCCATCAGAGGTCAGGGTCAATGTTGTGGGGACCTATGACCCGTTTGGATCGATGGCGCCAACCTTTGATTATTTATTGAATGAAGCAATTACTATTTAATTCATGACTGTCATTTTACTAGAATTTGTGGCAAATTTGTCATTCCTTTCACACAAAAACACCCTACCACAACACCCACAATCATTTTTACGCACTAGTAATTTGGCTTCGTTTCAACCATCCTTCTCACTAGAACACTGCCTAGTACAACTTGCATTCACTCAAAGTTACCCAGTACTAGGATCAAATTCCTTTGCATAATGAGGCCAGTTTCAGCAGTTACAAGAACTCTAGGTACTTTCGCACATATTCACTCCCTAAAAAGTTAAAGGGATAAGACAGACAGTAAAAGAAACGAATGAAAGAAAGAGTATGACCGTCCCACTCTTTGCGAGAAGCAAGAACGTACTAAAAAGTGTATGAACTCGAATTTACCAACTTCGAATCACGTTCGGAACTACGAACACGACAATCGAATTCGACTGTCCAAGTTTCATTTTATTCAATTTTTCCTTTCATTTTTTGAGGAAATTTGTCCTTTTTCTGTGACCTTTTTCATGGTTTAATGAGGACATCTGTCCTTTTTCTATGACTGTTCATCATTTATTGAGGACATTTGTCCGTTTTCTGTTACTTTGTTCATCGTTATTGAGGACATTTGTCCGTTTTTTTGTGACCTTGTTCATCGTTATTGAGGACATTTTCCATTTTTATGTGACTTTGTTTATCGTTTATTTCGTCTAATCTTTGTTGCCTTTTCTGTCCTCGTTTGTTTTCTACTTATGTGAGGGGAAACGTGATTTTATTGTTTGTTTTGTGTGACCTCCATGGCAGCGGTGATTCTATGTTTGTACAGGTCTTGTTGTCCCTGTGGCTTTCGAAATCCTGTAACCCCAGCTCCCCCCCTTTGGGTTTAAGGTTGAAGAGCTCTGGTATAACAACAATTCTAGCCATTCCCGATCACTTTCCTAATTCCCCATCTACTCTCTCAATTTTGGATTTTCTTCCTCGTTTGCTATATCCCATCCGTATTTTGCGCCCTTGCCTCGTTAATGAGCGCCGGAAAATGTAACCAGGAAACTCCTTAGATCTTAAATGGGGTGGGGAGTAGAGGGAGTGGATAGACCAATAGGTGAAAATTTAACTAATGGTAAAATTTGAATGATAAAAAAAAAAATTATTTGAGCGATAAAATCACCCGAGCTTCACTTTTCCCTTTGTTTTAAATACCACACACTCCAACCTATAATCAAACTGCACTTACACAAACAAACCTGAACACAAGCACCTTCCATCTCAAAGGGAAAATGGGGGAGGGGCTGTTAATTGGGTAAATTTAGCGCTTTTTTCCTCGCATGCTTGTGTATGCACTTTTTGGTATTTATGACTGCATCAACGTGTCTGTGTTGTATATATGTACCCTATTGTACATACACATCACACAAGAGGTCAATTTAGGTATGTAAGTGCATATACTCTAGGTCGTACGTGTATATGCATGTATGGGCATGAAAAAAATAATAGAAACACCTGCTCTTTCTACCCACATATTTCTGGCAGTGATTATACAAAAATTACGAACGCAAAATGTAAACAAATTCTATTTAATGCATTGTATACACCTCATCCATGATATTTTTAATCTCAACTTATACTTTTTTATTTTCAAGGAGGGCAAATTGCTGAACGAGTTCAGAAATACGTCAATCCCTAATGAAAAAAAAGAGAAAAATAAGTGATGCCACGTAATTATAAACTCATCCCATTGGGAGGTCTAGGGAACCGTGAACCAGAATTTTGAGTCCAAACTATCCAATGGTTAACAATTCATTTTGACTTAAAATGGATTAATTTCACAACCAATCCACTGCACAAATGCGTTTCTCCTTATTTCAATTCATTCGTCACGTTTTCATACCATCACGGAGGAAGAGTGATCGAGTTTGCGACCCTCTCTAATTACAAAAAAAAAGCTTTTTGTACTCGATTTATGCCTAAATTGAGAATAATTTCAATATTGTCTATAAGATTTAATAAGCCAATACTGGCTTGCTACCCTAATTACCTCACAAGTGACACATTTCCCTTAAATATGTTGAGCATCAACAATCTTTTGATATTTGTAATTAAAATTTGTAAGGAATATTTTGATGAGCAAATGAGTTAACAGAGGGGAGGGATGTACTTATTTGGATAATTGTCCACATTTTCTGAGTTAATTCGTACGTTGATAAGGACATGTTATGGGAGTTGAAGGGGAGACCTGTTTATAGGTAAACGAGGTGATCCAATTTATTGGTAAGTGAAGCTAAGCCGGCGGTACTGTAGAATTTAATCTGACTGCAAATGTATGTTTTGTTATACACTTGTCGACTGGGTTACGGTAACTGGATAGACTACTTGGTGGAAGGAGGGCTACCTAAGTTCGGGCAAGTGAAATCGCTCAGTTTTCGGATTTGTTTGTGTGTTCACGTCCTCATGACTGGTTATCAGTGCTAATAAACTCAGTGTTTCTTGTATCTCTCCTTCTCTGTCAGACTATGGGACTCTGGAACGTGGATTGAGGTATTGTCTGACTCTTTGTGGTTGACTTAATTATGATACTACTAATACTGACTCTCGTTATATGTTTTGCAAGCCTATTTATTGTAACACAAATTTAGGGGCGTGGCTACGCTTTTCCATTCCGAGCGCGGGACTGAGCTTATCTGATAAGAGGGTATGTGCGTATGTTCTCCGATCCGACCGCTAGGTGGAGCTTATTCGATCAGAGGGTGTGTGCTTGTTCAGTGTAGGTACGTGTGCACCAAGAGAGTATTTGAATTTGGAAACCTGACGGGACTTATCTAGCTGACATCTATAACAAGATTGATTTCGTCTTTCACGGATTCACGTCAAGCTGTTTCCGCTGTCTTTGTTATCTCTGCGGCCAGACCGTCGGCTCGTACCTGTTTCCTAATGTGTGTATATTTGCGTGGGAACACAACGATTTCACTTGTATTATTACAAAATATTCTAGTTTGCATCGATACATAGATTATTAAATTGCGATTTAACATTATTTACAAGTGTTTGCTTTGTTTTACATTATTTAATTGTTACAAGATGGCATATTATTTCAGTGTTAGTTTGTGCAGGTAAGACTAACAGCAGAGGAAATAAGAAGGATAAATGTATACGAAAGACAATGGAAAATAAGTACAAACAGAAATAAGTTTAAAATTGTACCAATCTACAGGAGGAAATTCATATACATACAGGTCGAAGGAGAGAGAGAGACGTCTACTCCAATGAAACTAAAGTACTAGATCTAACAATTACCAAGACATGATACACGAAGCACGTACGAGAATGAGTAGAAAAAGGAAGAAGGGGACTGGGTTTCCTATACAGGCTCAAATCCCTTAACCGGAGAAACAAGAAGAAAATTTATCAAGCGATCATCCAGTCAGCAATGGTATATCCAGTGATCCCTATGTACACCATTTCAAACAGTAGAATTATTGAACTGCAGAGTATTCAAAACAAGGCAGTATCAATAATCACAAACACAAGAAGAGGAGACAGAAGAAGACAACGAGACTTACATAGAGAAGTGAAGATGGAACCACTGAACAAGATAATAGAGGAAAAAGTCAAGAAACTAATTGAGAAGACGCAACAGGAAATAGGAGAGGAAATAACGGATTTGATAACCCAAAGAGAGGACGGAGGAGCACATCGCCTCTTCCTCACATATGCATCAAGCATCGACCAAGAAGAGGAAGAAATTTCCACGAGTTAACTTGGAAAGTTAAGAAAGAGTAAGTAGCAAATCAATTACTATTTTATCAAATTCAGAAAACACATAAAGTAACAACAACGAAAAAGAGTTATGAGAAAACATTACCAGTAGTAGAAGGAACAACAACAACAACAACGGTTTGAACCCCTCGTAAAAGTACAACAATATAATATAACATTAAACAACAAAGAAGGATAGCCGGAGACTCAGGCAACTACTAACTTAAACTATCGAATTTCAAAACTAAGACATTACTAAAACGAGAGATTAGCATGACTTCCATGCACCCTAGCATTCAATTGCAACCCTACTACTTCTTTCCACTTCTCTGTAAACTTGTCTCCTATCCTTCACATCTAAAGGTCTATCCACTGCATACGTGGGACAGGGAAACTATAATAGTAAAAGAATATAATACACACCGTGGTTCAGAACCAGTGTAAAGCTGTAAGTCCACCGACCAACTAGGTCATCTTTCAAGTCTACCTCGCTATTCAACCTTTGATATCTCTACCTTTTACTCTTTATCTCCCTCTCTATCTTCTGGTCTTCTCCTGGTTCCTCTCGTAGCCCTGCGAGGGCTCTGGAGAGGTGTATAGAAGGCCGAGGAGGAGCGAGTCTCCTTCCTCCCTCCCCTCTGGTTATCTCAGGATAGCCAGGGGAAAGGGAGTGGGGCTAGCAATCTTTCTCTGTCTCTCCTCCCACCTTTCCTTTCATTCATTCCTTCATAGAAAGTAATAAACTCACGACCGGCGCCAACGTTCAGAGGCAGAGCACCAAGTAGAGTATTTGTAGACAACCGTTCAATAAACCTGGTTTCATTTCTCTCCTATAATAGACCAAAAGGTGTATTTTTAGAAGTAAATGTGCGTGACTTGAGGGTCACAGAGTGATAGGAAATTCATTGAAAAGTGATAAAAGGTAATAGGAGCCATGACCTTTGTCATCATTACGGTATCTCCTCCAGCATATGAGGTTAAGTGTCACTTAGATCATTGCGAATCTTGTTAATTCAGGGATCGGTATTGGGGAAAGATCTTTATTCAGATCATTTAATTTGAATGGGTTTTATTCGTTTTAGGGTTATATTTTCTTTTAGCTTGGTGAGGAGGGGAGACTAACGCGGTGCCCATTTGCGGGTGTACTACGAATGTGTTGCCAGTGTGTTGTCATCTTTTTAGAAAGGAACACCCTCGAAAACTTCAAAATTTCTTCTTCTTTTTTTTTTTACTAAGGAAGATATTTAAAACAAAAGAAAATATGTCAAAAAAAAGGACTGAAAATATAATTGGGCTATCTGGTAAACTTACCACCCGGATCGAGTCACTTTTGGGGTCGTGCCCGAAATAGGAATAAAAAAGAGAGTGGCTTTGCTCGTTTTTGTTGTTTTTTATGTGAATTTTTATGACGAAAGAAGAGCTGGAAGAAACATTAGCAAATCTTCCGGAACATTAATAATTTTATCCTCTCACCCAATAAAATTTAAAATCATAGCTTTGCTTTTCTTTTACTCGTGTTCTATAACATAACCTAACCTAACTGTATTCCTAAATAAAAATAAATAGTTTAAGGTTTTCGAAGGTGTTAAAACAACGCACTGGGAAACGAGTTTCCCGAAGGCTCTGAGGACACCACAATGAACGATAGCCCAAGGACGAAGAAGGCCCCTTTGAATTTCATTTTTTTTGTGTTCATAAATTCGTGGAAATTAAGGTAACTCATCAGTACCTACTTGGCAGCATCAATCTCAATTTTCTCATTTGGTCTTTTCTTCATTCACTTTCCATTGCCCATAAAAAAGGAGAAAATATAGGAAATGCGATAAAGGTTCAATGAGCGACTAAAAATATAAAATTCGATAAAAGAGGCTGTCATGTCATGACAGCCTCTTTTAAACTTATAAATGATCAGTATCATTAAAACATGTAACTGGAATAAGATATGGAGGACAGTTACTGAACTACTAGCTTTTAAGTTATTTTTTTAAAATTCTAATTTTCAAAAAATATTAGAAAATATTTTTGTTGGAAATAAATGCTCACGTTGCTTTTGTATACTTAGAATTAAATGATAACACAGGCCTGCGTTTGAAATTTTTTTTTTATGTTCCCCAGGATTTCTTTGTGGTTTCTTAATAACCTCCTGAGCTCAAAAATGAATGTATATTTTTTCAATCAGGTCATATTTTCTCAGTACAGCATACACCATTTTCATTGAGATTACCTCATTTTTTCTGAATTTAAAAAAAAAAAAACTTTCTCTATCTAATAATGCATTATTACTGTTATATCATATAAACAGGAATACACGTATGTAAACTATAATTCTTTTAATAAACAAAAAATAAAAGCATGCAACATAATAAAAAAAATAATTATAATTTCGAAGAACAGACGCCCTTGACGATTTTCGTTTGTGCCTGTCATCTGGTGCATCACGCTTCAAACGCCAACAGTAGTCAGCAAGCATGTTTCCGTTCCATTTACACTGGTAAAAGTTATGAGGATAGACTAAGGAAGTTAGATCTGTTCTCGCTGGAAACCCGTAGACTGCGTGGTCAGCCCATCGAAGTCTTCAAAATACTTCGAGGGTTCGACAATGTTGACTACCGGGATATTTTCACACTGAGTGAGAACAGAACGCGCAATCACGGCTTCAAACTTGAACTGAAGCGTTACAACCGCAATCTGTGTGGAAATTTTTTCACCTACAGTAACTGCGGTAAGTGGAACGCACTTCCAGTGAAAGTTGTCAACAGTGAATCTGTTGACCAGTTCAAGTCAAGACTAGACAAAGTCTTGAAAAGTGGCCGTTTAGGGACGCAAAACAATTGAACAGCCATGTGCCCGCTCGATTGCTAGTCCAAAGGTACCCTCTTTGAATGGACCATAAGGTCTCCTAGGGTACTTACTTTCCTTGTTACTCCTTGTTACCTGGATTCCATTGTTTTTATGTCCAGGTGGAATCTTTGCCCCTGTTCTTTACTGTAATCCCCGCAGTTGTTGGGAAAATAATCCAGATGGGACTGTAAAAAGTGTATCTTTATAGACATTCGAGCTTCCAAATGTTTGAGACTTGTTAAGAGCCGATTGACCAGGGAAACATATTCTTCTAGGCTTCTTTTATTTCCTAGAAAATTGTTAAGTAGAGCTTTGAAAGCTTTCCAGGTATCTTTTTCTATGTCCTTCATTGATGCATCAAATTGCTGATCAAGTTCCTGATTTGAGGTCCATCAAAAATTTCCCCATGGAGCTTAGTGTCACTGATTTGTGGAAATTTTTGAAGAAGAAATTTAAAAGCTTGGCCTACTTTATTAAGGGTTTTGACATAATTTTTCATTATGCCAAGCTTTATATGCAGTGGAGGGAGGAGTATTTTTTGAGGAGGCTCTAAAGGTTCAGCTATCACATTGTTTGATCTAATTCTAAATGCTTCTCGTGGAGGCCAAACCTTCTTCTCATAGTGCATACTATCTGCACGACTGTCCCATAAACATAGGAAACAGGGATGCTTCGTGTAGCCTGTTTGCGTCCCAAGCGTAAGAGACACTACCTGAAAAAAATTTAGCACGGTATGTAAATTCAGTGTAATATTTCTAAAAACAAATTCAAAGTAATATTTCTTAAAACAATAAGAATATGAATATGTACTGAAAAATCCTGTATGCCGATGCATTAAATCATCGTATTGGAACTAATTGGATATATGTACATCTTATTTTGAGTTTATTGAGTTGTGTTGTATACCTTCTCAATTAAGATAAGTTCCCCATTAACCCAATAGGATGCATTAACCTATAGGGACACACTTCAACAAAAAATATAACTCAAAAATGACTCATGATTTCCAGATTTGCATTCTTGTAAAATGTAAGTTGACCAAAAGGTGTATACAAGTATTAACAATTAAAAATGAAAATGTCAATATCAAAAAGCTTAGAAATGCCAAGTGTAAAATGATGTTACCTTTAGGTCACCACATATCCTCCACTTATAGCTAGAGTAATTTATTGCATCCAGCAATTTTTTCATATTTTCATAACTTTCAGTAAGTTGGATTGAATGGCCTATAGGAACGGAAGCTATCTTGTTACCAATATTCAGTAACACAGCTTTTAAACTTCTACTAAAGGAATCTATGAACAGTCTCCATTCTAATGGGTTGTAGGGAATTCCAAGGGCCTCAACAAGTCCTTTAATATTGGCGCAGTATACTAAAGAACTGGAAGAATGCTGTAAAAAATAGCTTCGAAACTCTTGTTCTCTATTTCTGTACCCCCCTAAATGTTGTTTCTTAAGCGAGAAGATTACTTTCACGAAGTCGAGAGCCAAGAAGTTGTGTATTCGCCTTTGAAACCCCCAGATCCCTGGTCAGGTCATTTAACTGAACTTGAGTGAATGGTCTTGTGACCATATCATGTGTGGAAACCTGATAAAACTCAGATGTGTCATAATCTTGGTCAACTTCCATATTAATCTCTTCATGTACCTTTATATGTTCAGGGGGAGAAGGTATAGGAATTCCCCGGCTATGGGGCAGGGGTTTGATGGCCGAAGGAACATCCGGATATGCCACACTATGTTTATTCTTCTTATTTATACCTGTGGAAAATATAATTGCATATTACATAAAGGAATTGATTTGGAGTTGCAGATAGTACATAAATGTTTAGTAAAGGATATGTTCATGCTGAAGTGAACTATGTTAGTTTTTAATTTTATGCTAAGTCTTTGCATAATAATGACATTTTCCGGAGCCAGTATAATACAGAAAGCTTAAATACTTGATACAATGCTCACCTTTAAGATTTGTCACGCAAAAATAGCAGTCCGTAGTGTGGTCCTTGCCATCTCTCCACACCATGGGAACACCAAAAGAGAGGGACTTCTGTTCGCCCTGACTCCAGCGTCTTAAACTTATGTAGCATCCCTTGCAGCAGATATGTGGTGCAAAACTTTTATCTTGATCTCTTAGCCTTACTGCAAAATATGCATAATACAAAGATTTAATTACAGGAGGGATTGTACTTTGCTACTCTGGAAAAGTCACTTTGCCGCAAACATAGCAAAATCTGTCGGAGCTATTCTTACATTTTATGTTCATTTTTAACTCAACCACTATTATTATTATTCTTATTATTATAATGCTAAGCAATTTTTAACCTGCAAAATATAAACCTATTTGCATAATTACTTAAAATGTACACAAAATTTACTGCGAATAGAGCAGTGCAAAAACTATTGAAATTTGATGTAATATAGGAGATGTATAAACTATAAAATTATTATTACCCCCTGTATCGCAAAAACTGGAGGTGATAGAGAAAAACGGATGACAGATTCGGATTTAGGAGGTCAATTTTATTAAGAAACACTATAGAAAACCTAAGGTACATTTTTGACGCAGACCAGTGTAATAATACTAATTACCTCACTTACAAAAAAAAATGCCGTAGCGGATTTCAAGGTTCGTAAAGCTTATTAAAAAAAATCGATGCATATCTATCCATTTTATGATTAAATTGGGAATTGGGAATTTGCTAAAAAATATTTTTAACTAAAATCACGAATGCACAATCAAATGAATATCAACTTTCACAACTATCATAGTTATAGATTAAAAATTGCAAATTTTAATTTAAAGAAAACGAATACCACTATTACTAAATGGATAACTAAATGAATACAGTTTCCATTCGGTTCTATTCCTTGAGAGGAAGAGGAGGAGGAGGATAAACATAAAATTAAATATTTATATATATAATTTAGGTTGGGTTTATGTAATTATGCCCTTTTACCCAATTATATATATATATATATATATATTTATATATATAATTTAGGTTGGGTTTATGTAATTATGCCCTTTTACCCAATTATATATATATATATATATATATATATATATATATATATATATATATATATATATATATATATATATATATATATATATATATATATATATATATATTATATATAATCGATGGGGTTGC